>JAVIAB010000008.1:41455278-42000278 GCA_032433765.1 Megaustenia siamemsis | reverse complement strand
GTAACAGACTAACCAGTCTATATACCTCTAGTAACAGACTAACCAATCTAGTATGCACCTCTAGTAACAGACTAACCAGTCTATATACCTCTAGTAACAGACTAACCAATCTAGTATGTACCTCTAGTAACAGACTAACCAATCTAGTATGTACCTCTAGTAACAGACTAACCAATCTAGTGTGTACTTCTAGTAACAGACTAACCAATCTAGTGTGTACCTCTAGTAACAGACTAACCAATCTAGTATGCACCTCTAGTAACAGACTAACCAGTCTATATACCTCTAGTAACAGACTAACCAATCTAGTATGTACCTCTAGTAACAGACTAACCAATCTAGTATGTACCTCTAGTAACAGACTAACCAATCTAGTATGTACTTCAAGTAACAGACTAACCAATCTAGTATGTACCTCTAGTAACAGATTAACCAATCTAGTATGTACCTCTAGTAACAGACTAACCAATCTAGTGTGTACCTCTAGTAACAGATTAACCAATCTAGTATGTACTTCAAGTAACAGACTAACCAATCTAGTATGTACCTCTAGTAACAGATTAACCAATCTAGTATGTACTTCTAGTAACAGACTAACCAGTCTATACACCTCTAGTAACAGACTAACCAATCTAGTATGTACCCCTAGTAACAGACTAACCAGTCTAGTCTGGCCAAGCAGGTAGGAATCTAAGAGGGAAGACAACTCAAAAATACTGTGCTGCGGCCGGATATGTTTTTTATGATGCAGAGCAACCTGAGTTGACCAATGTTCAGTTCCGTAACAGATATAGTTGAGAAAGAGCATGACATTGTCCATGTAGATTACTGTCACACATAACAGTGTTGAGGAAGTCAGTGCTCTAGTGGGAATCAGTCACAAAAGCTGTCACAGAATTTTAATTAAGTATTTGATGATGCTGTGTGTAATACAAAACTGACCAAACATAGCCACAGCTTGATATTTATTTGGACCTGAAAGTGCATGCTACCAATTTCCTTAGCTTTCTTTTAAATGTCACTTTGAGTGTCAGAATGTTGGTCTACACTTTAATTAGTCTGACATCCTCACAGCATACTGGATGACTCCATAAGTTGTTTTTTTGTGGTGTCAAAGCGGAATATTTGACCCAAAAATGTGTACCTCCTGGTTCTACTTTCTGTGCTGAGGTATTAGGATGTCTGCAAGAGAATGTAAGAAGGAAGCGACCAGACAAATGGTAAAACAAAACATGGCTTCTTCACCATGACAAAGTAAACCAACACGTGCTGCCCTCCAGACCAGACAGTTTTGGCCAGTAACAAAGTGACTTGTGCCGTATCTCCCCTGTTCACCAGACCATGCACTTCAATGGTTTAGTACAGTCGTTTTATTTGGTCAATTGCAGTGCAAATCGGTGCACACATTCGATACATGCCATATTTAAAGTTTTTTATGTCATGGTATTTGACCACACAGTGACATGGTTTAATTACAAACAAAATATACTCCGTAAACTTGACAGCTTTACGATAGGTAGTTTACAATTTCAAAACGCATAATGCTTTCTCAGCAAACAAAAGAACTAAAAATGTTAAAAGTTATACTGCTTTTGTCTGGCATACATTTGTTCTCAATGCTTTTGGATGTTTGTTCAAAAATATTAAACTAATAAATTTTTACTGTGTTTCACAATCTTACTCATTATGCAGTTCATGTTACTGACATGTTTTACTGAGTTTCTCTATTCCAATGGAAACATTAATTGCCACTCTCATTCTCAAATAAGAGTTAAATTTATTATTACTGTAAGCTTTGTTTTCTTGTAACTTGTAATGACCTGATTGTTAAAATGGAACACTGGCTGCATGAAAACCTAATGTTTACTGTTAACTTCTTGCAGGTGAAGATGGCCCAGACCCTATGGAGACCGTCGTTGTGACGATAAAACCTGGTCCTGAGGCAATGGGCAACAGTTCTGGGAAATCACTGGGTGAAAACAATATCTCTGTGGCTGAGTCAACTGAAGACATTTTCGATAAAAACAGCGAGTTTCATGATTGCCTGAACACTTTTCCAACAGAGCTTGTCATTTTAGACAAAGTGGAGTCTCCTCAGCAGAGTGATCAGTCTGACAATACCATAAGAGCTTCCATATATGTGGAGACTGAAAAGGCTGACGTTAAAGGACACAATAATATTGACAAAATTTTGACAGACAATGACAAAATAGTCAACAAAAAATCAACAAAAGTAAAGAACAGGAAAGACAAGCAAGAGTTGATCAAAGATAATGGTCCTCTCAGCCTGACTGCCAACATGGTGAAGCATAAGGAGAGCTTAGCAATGAAAGACTCTTTATTACTCAAGTCTGTGTCTCCAAAGGATAACAGAAATTTCCACTACTCCAGTGATACTGAGCTGCCCTCAGAAGTGAAAAGGGAAGATTCCTTTACTGAAGTGAAAAAGCGAAAGAAACGGCCAGTTGGGAAGGACTTTATTTCCACTTCCAGCAATCATTCTTCATTAAGCTACCATTCTCACAATATAAATGGGCATCCACATAGTAACAGCCCTCGACCTCATCCGTTTACCCCACCACTCCTACCTGCAGTAACAACTGTTGGTAGTGGCAGTTCCTTGCCAATTAGTGGCCAGACTAGCTCAACTCGAGACCTAAGTCCATCAGCCTTCCCAGTACTGCCAGCCCATGGCTCAGTGGCAGCTCACACAGACAACAGACGTAACTCATGTGGTGACATCAGCACAGACTCTGTAGACAATAAAATCTACGACAGTGACAGGGAATCTGCGAAGTCTTTGCCTGATGCTCGTGGGACCAGAGTTGGAGGTGGAGACTTGTCACCTGTTTACCCACTGTCATATGCTAGGATAGCTGCAGCACCACGCAGAAACGACAACACTAACAGCCCAAGTTCCGAGTCTGGTGTTACTAGTGGTTCTCAGAACAGCAGCATAAACAGCAGTGTCGTACATACACCTGGCAGCAGCATAGACATCATGTCTCCTCAGTCCCCTTCTAAAACCGTAGTTGTGCCAGAGAGAAAAACCACTGTCTGGAAAGGAAGTCCACGTGAGCGTCGACACTCCATTGGTTCCAGCCCTGAGGATAAAGAAGATAAAGAAAAGACCAGTGTCACCCAGCGTAACCGCCAGTGTGGCAGTCAAGAAGTACTCAGCAGAGAGGCTGCCAGCTCAGCCAAAGTTTCTTCAAATGGTGCAGCATCCTCACTACCAGTTGTAGTACACAATGCTGAAAATTGCAATGGATTGGAGTTGGATAAAAATCTTCATGATGAAACACAACATCCCTTTGTTCTAATTTTGAACAAGTCTAAAAACACAGTCCTATCTGCCCAAACAGGGATCAAATTACCAGCTCAGAGCCTTTCAAAGCCAGAATCTTTCGAATATGCAACCACTAACAGTATCAGTTACCAAACACAGGCACAGGGTAGCACTATCAGTATGCCAAGTAAATTAACCGTAGTTTCTGATTCAGTGAAAGAGAACACAAAAATAGAGTTAAATTCTTCTTCCATGACTGATTCCAAGAAAAATAAAAGGGGAATTTCTCAAGACAACACCACCACCAATATATCAACAGTAAATGCTGAGAGTGGCAGTGTTAAGACCACCATTAGCAAACAAAAAGTTGTTCCTACCTCACGTGTCAGCCAGAAACTTAATGGTAGCTCAAACAACACTAAATCTGTTATTTTTCTGGATAAACGGTTTGGGGCCTCCTCCCTTCAGAACTTAGGAATCACCTTTGGCTTTGACCTCGGTTATGAGTCATTAAGTGAATCAGCTAGTCAATCCACGAGTCAGCAACAACCAACTCTTACTTCACTGCCACAATTAGTTACAGTATCATCATCATCATCATTATCATCAAGTTCAGTAGGTTCTTCTGTCAATTTATCAACACAGACATCATGTTTACCTTCAAACCATCCTCACATTCCCTCTGCAGCAGAGACTGCTGTTGCTTCATCAAAGCAACCATCAATTTCTTCCTCTCCATCTAGTGATAATAATAATAGCCTACAGCCAAAAGTTCCGCACATACAGGGCCTATGCAATGGTCTGATCCTTCCTTCCAGTCCTGCAGGACACACTGATGTTTCACAGGAGTCAAATGCCAATATTAGTATTAGTGTATGTAATGACAATAATAATACAAATTTACCATTGTCAAAAAGGACTAGTCTCTCTACTTTGAATCAAGGTGCTCTGGTCACACATGGCATGAATTCTCAAAAAACACCTGGTCCTTCAGTCCTATCTGGCTTGACCAACTCAATGCCAGCTACCGTAACAAGTAACAACTGTTCACCAGCACAGTCAAATAAACCAACACAGAGCACAGGTAATGTTATGATACCCCAAACAAACCTTCTAGGAATTTCATTTTCACCAAATCACCCACCACCCCCAATTCCTCAATGGGTTCATGCACCTACTAGTGATAAAACCGGCATAAGTAATACAACTTCAGATAAGTCCGGTGTTGGCAATACTACAGATAAAACTAATACAAATAATTCTACCTCTGCACTGCCTTCAACCCAAGATAAACAAGAACCGAATATAGAGAATGTGAGTTATCAAGGATCAACAGAATCTGTCAACAGTGCATCTTCCAACCCAGCACCTTCAACCAAGGCAGGAGAGGCCACAAACACCGTGGAAGTGCCATCAACTACTACCAAAGTGTCAGCGACCCCTCTACCAGAAACCGAGGCAGCATTACAAAAGCAGCAGCATAGCCTGCCAGTATCAACTGAAGTCTTTCAAGTCATCTATGGTGAAAAAATCAAACCAACCACAGGATGTGGAAAACTTTTGTTCAAACATCACTCCATTTCACAGAACAACAAGGGAAATGCAGCAGACTTGGCTAGTTTTCTTAAAAAAAGTAAGACTCAATATTTATTTTATAATTGCTAAACATATTTCATAGTAGCTGTAAAGTAAAATAACATTTGAAAAAAAATAAAGGTCCCCTCCACGACGCCTTTGCTAGGTGTATGGGGAATATAGTGTTAGTGACCATAATTTTAAATGATGTGGTCCGCATCACACTAGGCCATCTTTACTTCCCAGAAAAATCTCTGGTACCCATTTTTAGAGGCTGGTTGAACAAATCCCTTTTGTCCATCCATCCATCCAAAAAAAAAAATTTTCAGCCACTTCTGGGAATTAACCCTGGACCCTTCTGACCAGGAAACAAGCAGACTCAGCAGCCGCTGTGACTCCTAGTAACTATAATCTATTTTTTTAATATATAATACTTTCCTGTATGGTGGTGCAGAAACATGTAGATTAGACAAGAAAACAGCAGAGAATAGAAGCCTTTGAATTGTGGATTGATTGAAGAATAAGAATAATTCTATCTATCTATCTATTGACCTTTCGAGCCGTAACCGGCCCATAGGGCGTAGACCAAGATACACCTTCTCCTATATGGATTTTTTTTTTTTTTTGTTCTAGCAGTTTTCTTTTAAAGATATTTTATCAAATCTCGCCATCTGTCTCTGTTCTGTGCAAGCAGTTCTATCTCATTGAGGGAGCCGACTCCTGCTGCTCTTGCCTCTCTCATCAATGTTCTTCTCAGTGTCTCCCTGGGTCTTCCTCTTTTTCTTTTACCTGTTGTTTCCCATATGAGGGCTTGCTTTGCTATTCGGTTATTATCTCTTCTCATCACATGTCCAACGTATGACCATCGTCTTTTCTTTATTACTGAAGATATTAGTGGTTGATTGGCGATTTCTCTAATTTCCTCATTTGTTTTGAATTCGTTCCATGCTATACCAAGTATTTTCCTTAGACATTTATTTTCAAATGCGTTCAACTTTGTTTCTATATCTCTTGTTGTTTTCCAGCTTTCACACGCATACGTAAGGGTTGATAGTACATTTGATTTGAATAGCCTAAGTTTTGTGTTTGTGCTGATAAGTTTTGATTTCCACAACTTTTCAAGGCTTCTGAAAGACATTGCTGCTTTAGCTATTCTGATTTTAATTTCTTTGCTCGTATCCCCTTCTCGATCAATGTGACTTCCAAGATAGATAAAGTGATCGATCTCTTCTACTGGTTTGTTTTCCATGTATATTTTGTCACCTGTTGGAATTAAACTAGTCATGACTTTAGTCTTTTCATGATTGATCTCAAGCCCAATTTTGCTGGCTATTGATGATAGTTCATTTGTGTTTTCCTGCATCGTTTTTATCTGACTGCTGATGAGGACTATGTCATCAGCAAAGTCGAGGTCCTCCAAATGGTCTCCTTGTATCCATTCGATGCCTTTATTACCAGTGCAGCATTTCTTCATTATGAAGTCCATAACAATTCCAAATAACAAGGGCGATAAAATACATCCTTGTTTAACCCCAGTTTCTATTGGGAAACATTCGCTCAGTCCTTCCTCTGTTCGAACTGCACATGTGTAACCATCATACATGTCTTTGATAATATTTATGATTTTTTATGGTAAACCATATTGCTTCAGAATTTTCCACAAAGAATCTCTATGAATACTATCAAATGCTTTTTTGAAGTCGATGAAGTTAAGTACAAAAGGTTTTTGCTTTTCAATGTGTTCCTCCAATATAAGTCGTAGAGTGAAAATGTGGTCAATACAGCTTCTCCCTTTTCTAAACCCAGCCTGTTCTTCACGCATTACTGTATCTATTGAATCCTGTATTCTATTTAGGATGATTTTGCAGAATAACTTTGAGGCAACTGACAAAAGTGTCACGCCTCTCCAGTTGTTACAATCTCTAAGATTGCCCTTTTTTGGGATCTTAACAATGATTCCTTTTTTCCATTTATGAGGCGTCTTCTCTGTTTTCCAAATGATGTTGAACATTTTTTGGAGATGTATTAGATTATGGCTATCAATTGCCTTGAGGATCTCAGCTGTTAACTTATCCTCTCCAGCAGCCTTGTTATTGGTCATAAGCTTTAAGGTGGTTTCTATTTCACTCAAGGTGAAGTCATCTAAATTTACATTTAATTCTGCTGCTGGTGTTTCAGTTTCAAAATCTATTAAACTGTGGGGTAGTGGACGGTTAAGAATTTCTTTGAAGTGTTCCGCCCAACGGGCTTTTATGTCTGCGCTTGTTGTTAGCATTGATCCAGATTTGTCTAGAATTGGTGTTCCACTGGATGTATAGGTGTTTGTCAGCATCTTTTGCACAGTATAAAGAGTTCTGCTGTCTCCTGTAATTGCAGCTGTTTCTGCTTTCTCTGCCAAATTGTCTATATAAGCTCTTGTATCTCTTCTTGCTGAACTTTTCACTTTGTTGTCTAATTCTTTGTATGTTGCTTTTGCCAGAACCTTTCCAAGATCTGTCTTTACATTAGTCATGGCTCTCTTCGCTTCTCTTCTTTCTTTGATGTATTTCCACGTGGTGTCTGAGATCCAAGCTCGTTTTTCCATTTTCTTCAGTCCAGCACTTGCTTCTGCTGCTGTCATTAGTATTTTGCTCTGTGAGTCCCACATCTCATTGATATCTAAGTCTATTTCACCGAGTGCTGTATAACAATTACTTAGCTCTATGTTAAACTTTTCCTTTATGGCTTCATCTTTCAGTTTATGACTATCAATTTTATGTGTAATTGACCTCTTCTGTTGGTTTCTAAATTTTAATCTTATTTTCCCAATGCAAGAATAATTGGATGGAAAGAAAAGAAAGCAAACGATGAAGTCTTAAAACAACTAAAAATGAAAAAAAAACTACTAAATACAATTCAAACAAGACAAATGAGATTTTTGGGGCATGTTAAAAGACACACAGCAGCCTACTAAAAGTAATTTTAGAAGGGAAAATACAAGGTAAAAGAGGCAGACCAAGACTAACATGGACAAGTAACATCAATATGACAATCTGCACCATCAAAGCAAGAGATAGAACAGAATGGCGCTCCATGGTAGCCAACCTTCGATGTCGGAATGATGGTGATAACATGTAATGAGTTTGAGAATAAAAAAAGGAAAAAGTGGCATGGTTACAGATGTCCTTACCTGCATAAAGCTTTAACTATACCACCTTGTCCCATTTTTTTTTCTTTTTGTACTCCTTATCAGTTATAAAGCAGCACTGCATTTTTATGCTTTTACCTCCTAATGCCTAGTGCCAAAGTAAAAGAAATGACTAAGTGTCCAAAAATATTATCAATAATCAAGCGAAGGTGGTCATGTGATGAAAAATGACAAGAGTTCTCAGAAGCCCTCAAATGGGAACCAGAGGATAAAAGAAAAAGAAACTGACCTAGAGAAACACTAAAAATAACATTGAGTTGAGAAGTGACAACAGCAGGCATCAGCTCCTTTGCCGAGGTTGAGAGAATTACTTAGAACAGGAACTTATGCGAGAAACAATGCAGGTCCTTTGCAATATCTGACGCTTGATAGCAAAAATCAAATATCATCGGACCTGGAGTCTAGAATTTCTGCCCCATGTGTTGTCTTTGGCTCGAAAGGACAATAGATGGATCATTTTTAATTAGTGTTTTTAAGTATTGATTTAAAATAAAAAACCAAAATTTTGCCTTTATTTTAAATGAAACTTTGTAGATGAGGTATGATGCAATCAAAGATCTCTTCTGTAATCAAGAAAAGATCATGAGCTTCGGCTATGTGATGAGAATAAATAACCAGAGAATACAAAGCAGCTGGAGAAAAGAAAAAGTAGCCAACCCCAAGAGACACTGAAAAGAAACAAGTAAGAGATGCAAGAACAGCAGGCCCTGGCTCCTTTACTGAGATTGAAAAGCTCACTTGGAATAGTGACTAGTGACAATGCACACGGTGAGTCCTGAAAAGCTCACTTGGAATAGTGACTAGTGACAATGCACACGGTGAGTCCTGAAAAGCTCACTTGGAACACTGATATCAGAGTTTGAAATATGTCTTCCGGACACAACATGGCTGAAAATAAATCTGTGTCTGGCCTTTGGTCCATGAAGGGAAGACATTCCCCTCAAAATGTGTGCCCAGGAGACTTGAAGGCCATACAATCAACTCCCCATTGGCAACACTGTTATTGGATACTTTTACATTTTCTCTTTTGACCTGTAATAAAATTATGGAGGATGTTTCTCAGGAATGAAGTATATTTTTTGTCTAAATAATTTTTTACAATTTGTTAATTTTAACAGACATGTAGCAAGATATATTTTATTTGTCTGTCATATGTCATACATGCAGACACTACATTCAGAATGTGAATTACACAGATTTTACATCACAAAACATATAAGCAAATTTATGTTATGGTGGACAGTGCCTTCTCTTGCCTACCTCAATTTCATGTACACATTTACAGCTCTACTATGCAGCCCTATACTCTGTACCTTTATATTCACTGACTGGTGTTGTCAGCTCTGACCATTTGGATAATTCAAAATCCTTCAATCATCAAGCAACATTAAGTTTTAATGTCTGCCGATCTCTCTGTCTGTCTATGTAATCTAATCTAATGCAATCTTGTCTAAGTATTGTCTATTATCAAGTACCGGGCCTGCTGGCGTAGGTGATCATGTCTCTCCACAACTTTCGATATCTGCAGCTATTTATCATTTCTGTTGTTGACCTTCTGCCAAGCCATTCTCTTAAGCTGTCTGTTATTTTTTCTCTTTGCTTCCCTCTATCTCTTCATCCCTCAATTTTTCCAGTTGTTCTCTTCTCATTACATGGCCAAAAAATGATGATTGTTTTCTTCCTAATTCTATATTGTCTGTATTGTCTATATATACATATAAATATATCTGCAATGCAAATACTTGTATAAATTTTACCTTTATTTTTTTTTATTTTTGCAGTGAACCTCGTGTATATATATATGTTTATTTCCATTCGCCAGCTTTTACCTTTGACGAAATATCTAGAAACTAGGAACTGAATTTTGCGTGTTAATTCATTTTTCCCTGGCAGCCGTGTGCACAGGGGTCCCTCACCGCACATGGCAGATAACTCCGACTTTGGAGGCACTCATATTTTTTTCCGTCGATGAGCAATTGATGTTTCAAGCCGGGCCTCGCTGCTGAGACCAGGTGTGGTTACCACTGAGAGAAATCATAATTAAAAATCCCAACCGGTGTAGCTGGGATTTGAACCCCACAATCTCTCTGTCTGGAGGCTGACGTCTTGCCTTGAGACCAACCAGTCACCCATATATATGTAAACTGTATATTCTTCTACTTCATCTTCTTAGCATTCAGCTGTTAAGTGTTTGTGAGGGTGCCTAGTGTTGGTAGTTTACAGCCTGATATGTTTGATTTCAACATGGGTAGATTTGTTTAATTTTTCCATGGTGGCTGCCATTTTTGGTCCACTCTTTTCTACTTTTAACTGCCAAAGGTTCTTTAATGTGCAGAAGTGCACACTGGACTTCCTGTTTTTTTCATTGTTATCTGTGGAGCCTAAACATTGAATCTCACTGTCCTTAGTCTAGGGATGGGTAAAGCCATGAAGAAACCACAGATTTGAAGTAGAAAGTTCCCACTGCCTGTGGTAGGATTCGACCCCGGGACTCTCCTGTCCAGAGGCCAAGATTGCCCAGTTCCTCAATGGTGACATTGAATGGTCTGAAGATCATGGTACATTTTTTTTATGTACCAGTAGTTGTAGGGAAGAAATTAAACATTGATGGCAACGATCTGTGAATCATAAAAACATGAACTGGCAACAAACAGCAGCTATACGAATTAACAACCAAACAGGACAATTTCAATATATAAAACAAGGAGTCAGACAAGGCTGTGCTCTGTCGCCGGATTTGTTTTTACTTTACAGTGACATATTATGAGATCAGTAGTAGACAAAAAAGGAAAAAGTCAACGGTCACAACATAAATAATTTGCGATATGCGGATGACACAGTCATAATAGCAGACAGAGAATGAACTACAAGAAATGATAGACATAATAGTAGAAGAAAGCAACAAGAAAGGTCTCAGTCTGAATAGTAAGAAAACAGAAGTAATGGTCATATTGAAGTAACAATCATCACCATCATGCAGCATAAAAATAAACAGGACAAATCTGAAACAAGTGCAATGTTTGAAATACTTACTGGGGCACAATAATAACATCAGGTGGGAGATGCACCACAGAAATAAAAAGCAGAATAGCTCAGGCCAAAATAGCATTTAAGAAAATGAAAAATATCTTATGCAACAAATCTAAGTCAATAGAAATGAAAACGAGAGTTCATCAGTGCTATGTAGAACCAATTCTGACCTATGGAAGTGAATCATGGACAGTAGAAAAACAAATGAAAAGACGAATAGAGGTCACAGAGATGGGATTTCTCAGAAGAATGTTGAAAGTTCCATGGACAGCTAAAAAGACCAATGAAGAAATTCTCAAAGAGGCCAACACAAAACGGGATGCTCCTAAAAAACATCAGAAAGAAACAATCAACATTTTTCGGGCACATTATGAGAAGAGGAAAGTTGGAATACTTGGTTACAACTGGCAAAATAAAAGGAAAGAGAGATCGCGGACAACAAAGAGAGAAAATACTGGATAGCTTGGTGTCATTTCATGGAAAACAGTCAACAACAGAACTGATACGATGCACCGTGGATAGAAGATTGTGGAAGGGCATGAGTTGGCCTATGCCAACTGGTATGGCACATGATGATGATGAGTTGTAGGGAACATTAGGATTTGCTTGCAGTGTGTGTCCATGTCAGTAGTAACATTAGTTCTACTGTTATTATTATTTCATAGAGAAGCCAAGAGGGAGTTAGTGCATTTTTGGCAAAGCACTATCTCCATCATATTGGCCCAGACATAGAAAGCAAACAGAAATGTCAGTTTCATGCTCTTCAGGATACAGAAGAAGGAAAACGCCTTCTCTCTTACTCAGCACTTGGGAACAGGATCATGTGTTCTGGATTAAATATTTCCTCTCAGGAAACAAGGCTTGCGAATTGAGGTTCAGTAGGGGAACAAAATTATGCCTTTTTCAGGCAGTGGCTAAAACCTGAGCAGCCTTACCTACATGGAGTGGGTTTTCATGTGAATAATAAATCTCATGCATTCTATAAACACCCCAAATGTTACATCAGAACATACAATAACACTAAAAATCCATTCAAAAGCTCAACCAAACAACATCAACAACGCCTAGGCACCAACAGTGGTAGCAACCACAGAAGATAAAGATTAATTTTACGAGATACACAAGTTGCCTTGGATTCAACCCCCAAAGAATATCTTTACGTGCTGTGCAATCTAAATTCGCATATTGGATCTGACCATCATGCCTTGGTCATCATGGTATTGACAAAATGAATGATAATGGTCAGATTTCAAGAATTTTGTTTCCTTAACAACCTCTGTGCTACCAATACCTTTTTCAGCGTTAAGAACCGACAAAAAGCAACATGGCAGCACCCAAGGTCCAGGCGTTGGCACCAGCTGGACTTTGTCCTAGTTTCGCATACAACACTTAAAAAATGTTAGAATAACCAGAGCATAATATTGCGCAGACTGTGGCACAGACCACCACTTATCATAAGTAAAGTGTAGGCAACCACAATTGCTGCAACAAAATGACAACTGAGTGGGTGTCCGGTTAGCGCAATCGATAGGTGGTTGGCTTACCACGGCAACAGCCGGGGTTCGTACCCTGGCGAGGACTCCTGGGTTTTACTAATTCCCTAAAAATTAGTACCTCTGAAGTCGGAGTAAATCTGCCTGCATGGCGAGGGGCATCCTGTAATGGGATAAAACAGACTTTACACACAAAATTCAGTCCCACAAAATTGAGTGGGTGGGACTTCGTCAGAGGTCAAAGCTGACGAAAGCGAACGAACGAACGACAACTGAGTCCTGTTCAAGAATGCCTTTCAGAAATACATGGAGAAAGCAGAAGATCCAATCAATGTATATGGTTATGGAAGACCCCAGTATCACTGCAAACGAATTAAAATCCATAATTGCTCGACCGCCCATGCCAGTGGAATCATCCAAATGACTATCTCATCTCCCAAACAAAGAAAGACAGCTGTAGTCCCCGTCATAGCAGTCTCAGGACATGCCAAAAGACATATGGCGAAACCGCACAGAAAGGGAACACAACCGTCTGTTCCCTGTCATATGATATCATCATTCATCATAAACAATTGGAATATTGAAACACGATTTAAAACGGATGAAACGCACAGCTCACGGTATGTACAGAGCACTTAACTCCCTATTCCCTAATTCGTATTCCCTAACAACTATTGTATGGCAAACTTAAGGATGGAAGGAGACCAAATGGTAGACCAGTGCTGAGATCTAAGGATGTTTGTAGGGCAAGGAATTCTCTATCAGTGAAAGAAACTGGGAAAATCTGGCTGCAGGTTGTAGCACATGGAGAACAGAAATAAAAAGTGGCACAGCAACTTTCTATGCAGTGTTGATAGTAAATTCAGAAGAGAAAAGGTGCAGGAGAAAGGAGATGAAGCCAGGCACCACAAATACATCTTGTTCGTTCTACAGATGGATCTGTCTGTCCAATATTGGCAGATTTAGCCACAGGAGGAGCTGTTCAGCAAAGCAGCATCCAACATAAGACACTAATATTTTTTACCAAACTATTGATATATCACGGTTGCTTGCTACCATCCATCTGTCAAGACACCAAAAGCCATATTATTACTGTTATTATAGTTTATTTTCATTTTTCATGTGTCTTGTCAATCTGGTGATAGTTGTTTTATGGATCCAGTAGTTGTTTTATAGATCCAGCTAAAGAAAAACATCTTTACCACATTTATATCGTGGGGTGGAGAGAGGATTTGTCAGGTAGAAAATATTAGGCACATGCCATGGTGCAGTCATCATGTAGTGCCTGGTGTATGGCTTTTATTTCAACACACACCCACTCCTTCCTCCCTCACCCCAGTGAAAACACTTTTTGGCATTACCGGGATACCTGTTTCGCCTGATTGGAAAATGACAGGGATCCATTTATATTTGTCATAAAACAAGCATTTTCTATAATGCAAAAGCACACCAAAATGTAAGAAATAGATGTCGCATTTTTTACGATCTTAAACACAAGATACTAATGACCAGCTAATACACACCACTCTCGTAGATAACTTTCTGAATACTCATTGTAACTGATTTTTATTTCTTTCAGAATGGTTAGATGATGTTGCACTGAGAAAAGGTAAGCCATCTATTCTTATATTCTATAGTCAGTTGTCTAGAAATAATTTATTTGTTTCTTGGATAAATTTTTCATTTCTTCGTTTTACACCTCCGAATAGAATTATTTCCTGCTGTTTCTGTCTTGGATTAAATTATCTATTTCAGCCCATGCCATCTTTACAAATCCCTTATTTCTATATCTGACTCTCTTCTCCACATGTTTTTACATTTTTCTTGTTTCTATTTCTTTGTTTGTTTTAGGACTTTTTTGTTGTTGTTTTTGAAAATGTAAAGTCTTCTTGTTTCTGAATGTTAAGAATCAGCTACTTTAGGCATTCATCATCATCTTGTGCCATTTTAGCATTGAATGTTGGCTACCATTGCATTTCACTGTCTCTTGTCTTGATGGTACACACTGTTTTCCTTTCCATTTTTTTAAATTTATCTAATTGTATTTGTCTGCCTCTGCACCATTTATCTGTACTTTTTCTTTTCGAGATGACTGAGTTCAATTGCACTCCATGGCTTTCTTTGGAGAGATACATGGTGCGGCGGATTCAGTCTTTTCTACAGTGGTCAATCATGTTTTTTTATCTTTCAGACATGCCTCTTGTTTACTACACACTTCATTGCTGTTGTTTGTAGTCTAGCCAAGCGAGTAGTGATCTAAGAGAGAAAACAATCCAGTACTCAAGAAAATAACACATGAGGCAAAACAGGCAATCAACAGCACAATCTTCATCCCAGTGTTGTGCTACCAATGCTAAACCTGGACTCTCAAGAACAATAAGATAAATAACCACTGCTGAAATGAAATGTATTAGATACATGACAGGAAACAGCCTGAGAGATAAGATCAGAAATGAAGAACTGAGAAAACTGCTAAGAGTAATTTCTGCCAGTGAATACATGAAGAAACAATAGAGAAAAATATTTGGCTACGTGATAAGACATAAAAATAAGAACACAGCACAATGAGCCAGCCTTCAAAAACGTTGCAAGAACACCAGACACACAAAAAATGGATTGATAGAATATTAGAAACACACATAAACATAATAGCAGGAGAAACCAACAGAAAAGCAAAAGACTGTAGACTATATCTTCCCTTGACACTGAAAAGCAAATAAGGAAGGGAATAAGATAAATATTAATAAGGAAAACAGAGCAATCAGTATTAGAGTAGTTTTTTTCCTGGCTACTTTTTAAAAGTATGCAATATAATGCAGCGTCTTTTGAAAAAAAAATATGGTAGAAATTTGTATCTCTGTCGATCTCAGTGCACCCTTTGACAATGCTACTGGGCTTGATATCTAGTATTCAGCAAAGAATATATGTCCACAAAACTATCAAAGATTATTTGTAGATTGTAATGTATTTTTTACACTCTCAAACTGAATAAATTCATAGAAATCAAATGAGAACAATTCATGAAGGCTTCAGTAAACATGTAGCTGCTGAAGAGGTTGTTTTAAAATACTTGAGTCCCATGATTTAAAAAAAAAAAAAGTAAAGTACCCCCGTCACGCCAAGTGGCGTATAGGGAATATGGTGTTAGTGACCATAAATTTTACAGACCTTCGGCACATGATTTTTGGGGTAATGTGGTCGGTATTACGCCCCTGCCGCTTTACTTTCCCAGAAAAAAATCTGGTACCCATTAAAGGCTGGGTGAACCGGAAGCCGTCGGTTGGAATCAAACCCTACTTCTTGTCCTTTGTAGTCCAGTTCACTAACCACTGAGCTATCGGCTCCTGAGTCCCATGATACTCAAAGTAATACCAAATACTTTCCTAGTTAATATTTGTAATAAATAATTTCATTTTCTTTTCATTCTTAGTTTCCACCTCTTGGAAAGATTTGCCAGTGGTCATGGCAAATAAGGGCATTAACACCATATGACATTTTTTGGGTATTACCTGGTGAAGTTAGCTATGTTAAAAAATAACAATTAGGAATGAACAATTAATTTTTTAGTTGCTGTATCACACGTGAAAGCCACACACAAAATTCTTTTAAAATTGTATTTTTAATCTGATATTATTGAATTAATAAAACATTGAAAGAGAGAACAAAATGTTACTTCATTCTTAATTTTTATTTCTCCTTTGTTTTTGTTTTGGTAGGGTCTTCTGCTTTTGTCACTCTGACCGAGGATTAGACTGCAAGAATCCTCAACACCACTGATGGAGCATATTGGTGAAGGAGAGCATTTCACTTCATCAGTGGAAGTAGCCATCATTATTTATATCCACCTTATACAGAAGAGAGTTTGACTCACAAGTCTGAGCATATGCAACACATGCAACTAATTTATCCCTAAACTTGTGGCATTTTCTTTGTGACTATCAAGACCCATACCTGCAGCCACATCAGCTATCAACAACACTATGTGCACAGAAATATGTATGATTGATTGTGGCGAACTACCATGCTCAGGTTTTGTAGTTAAGAGTTCCACATTGCTGACACTAAAGCATTTACTTTATAAAATCGCTCAATATTTTTGTTCCATGGATTTATCATTGTTGCATTATTGACAGACGTGAGATGGCGAAGACTGACAGCATTGTTCAAGAGGTTTCATTTAGATAGTGTGATAAGTTATTAAGGAAAGTGTAACCTTTGCTGGCATTGTATGCTGTGTCAAGTGATAACAAGACTGCATTGTGAAATGTAGATGTGATGTTATTTTCAAGTGATACTTTTATTGGTAGAAATCATTTTGTGAAAGATTAGTTGATGTTTACTGTACACTTTACAGTGTATTTCCTGTTGATGATAACTTGATTTTCACAGCATGAAGTGAAGAAAACGACTGGACAGAAGTAATAAATATTATTAACAGTGTTTAATATATAACAAATGTATTAACAATGTTTGTACTTTCAAACACACCATGATGTGTAACCATATTCCTGTGTCCTTGGGCTTTCGTAGATTATTTTAGTGATAACTTGATCCAACAAATCGTGGTAAATTAGCATTAGACATTTATGTTTTCTGAACGTGTTGTTACAAGAATGATAAATTTGGTGATGCCATTACACCTGCTGTTTTTTTTTTTTTTTTTGTTTTTTTTTGTTTTATTTCTATGTTATTTATTCTCATGAATATTTTTTAATGATGCTTCTTTTGGAATTTGAGGAGAATCCTATTGATTGTTTTCATTCATACTCATACTGTGGTGCACAAAGCAATTCTTCATTTATTCCATGCAAAATATTGTTGTTTAGTCAGTAAATGTTATGCTATCAACATGTTGCTGCATCAAAGTGGGCATTATTAAATCCACTAAATGTAATAGGTTATGTAGAAGGTTGTTACGGTACATTTATTTTAACTTTTGAATTGACATGTTTTCAATTTTCATTAACTGTTAACTCCAGAATTACCCCTTTTAGCTTGAACAGATGTCATTAAGATTTAATTTTAATTTTTTTTTTTTTTTTAATATAAATTTTGTTCGTAAATAAAACATTAAAGAGAATGTTGCTGAACACAAAAATGTTGTTAAAATGACAAAATAAAATGTAGACATACGTGTCATTTTTGTACGCTAGAAATGCTAGCCTGGAGTTGCAGTGTTACTGGTGTGTCTTGGGGGGGGGGGGGGGGGGGGGGGGGGGGGGGATTTCTGATTGGGATTATACCGTCATGATGGAGTAACTGTGAGGATTAATTAATAATTGAAGAATTTGAAAGATTAATTTCAAATGGATTAGCTAATTTGGTTTATTTATTTTTATTAAAGAGCTAATTAGTTTAGAATATTTATTTCAAGAGTCAGTTTAGATATTTATTTTAATTAAGTTCATTTGAAACATATTTCAAAATAGCTAATTTGGAATATTTATTCCACATGGGTTAACTAATATGGAATATTCATTAACAGTGTTTTGATAAACATGTAACCATTAATTAATGATGGAATGACTAAACAGGATTGCTCTTTTTTAATGATTAATTAAATTTGTCAACATATAATCAACTGTTAATAAAGTGAGCTCAAGTGTCATGCTATTGCAAGATGAATGCATGAATTAAGAAGCATGACTGCTATTGAAGATTTTCCTTCAGTTTCATAAATTTATTTTACTAAGACAATATTTGGAATACCTCAGTTTGCAGAAACCAGTGCCCCGTTAAATATAAATAACTGAATAATGTTGTGGTTTCCTATAGTTTATACAGCTTGTTTAAAGAATTAACAAACAACTATCTGCTATATAGTTTATTATCAACTTTTATATAACAATCATTTATTATATAAATGCTGCATACACTGTGAGTTTAACAAATTTACTGATTTGGAATATTCATTTAAAATAGGTTGATTTATTTGAAATAATTTTCATTCTATTTTTTTTTTTTCATAATTGTTGGTCGATTATCTGTATTTCTTTGTAATGGATTGTTTAATATAAAATATTATTTCATAATTTTGCATTTTATATTTCCATGAGCTTATGCTCTTGCTATTTTGGGTCTTTGCATTATTGTTTTGGTTTTGAAATGGTGAATTTGAAGTTTCAATTTATTTTTTTTTTATTCACTTAGACATTGTGAGGTTCATATACCTTTGTATCCATTTCAGTTGAATGTTTTGTAATTGTGACTGGAGATGGTATGTGGACATATTTATATTATATAATACTGCATATCTATGGTATGCTAAACCTAATATCTTTAAACTATGACCATGGGCCAGACAGATAGGCATGTTACTTATATATATATTTACAATCCACAAAGTAAAAACAGCTTTCTGTTCTTTAACAGTGAAATTATTACTTTGTCACTTTAGCAAACATGCAGTTTTGTAACGATCTCTCTAAGCCTGTGGAACTCTTTAAAAGATTTGGTGAGGCCTTCCATTTATTAAGTTTGAAGACCCTGTTGTAAACAAATGTGATGATTAAATGAACCTCAGTACAGAAATTATACACCAAAATTTGCTTTGAGTGCCCCATATTTGCAAAATGCTTCTTCCATCTGCTTGAAGCAGTGTGCAGCAAATTTCATTTTAAAATATGTCTTATTTATATGCTATTGCGAGTGCCTAATAATTGTGTTTTTTCTGACCATTTGAAAAAATATCATTTATATGCTTTTATTTTTTTATTTATTTTTTTATTTCTTGCTTTGTGTGTGATTTTTTTAAATATTTTTTTTGAGCATACAGAATTATTTATGTTTCACAATTTTAGTTGTCTCATAATTTTTAAAAGAAAAATATGTGTATAAATATGTCATTAATCATGACAGTGGGTACATTATAAGAAGCCCTTTCTTGCCCAGAGTACTGGTAACTTCTACAATCAAAACCAGCTCATTGTCTTGCAATCACAATCGTAAAGTGGGTAGAGTTATCCGAGATAGCTGGACAAAATTTTAATTATGCTTGCTACAAAAGAGTGTGTCAGCAGTAGCACAAACACCAGTGGATGCACAAATGCAGGAATAAAGCAGTGCATTGCACATAAATGTCGCCACCAATGTGTCTCCTCCATAATGAGGTGACAGCTACAAGCAGGATGTTGTATTTTAAAAAAACCAGTCCACCCTTACTATCAGTGGGTGCTGTCATTGAATTGCCAACTCAATCAGCAGAGAAGACAGCAAGCTTTGTTTGTACTGGTGACAGGCCTACAGATCTGTCAACACAATAAGCTTTGTCCTAATGATAGGCCTACAGATCTGTCAACACAATAAGCTTTGTCCTGATGACAGGCCTACAGATCTGTCAACACAATAAGCTTTGTCCTAATGATAGGCCTACAGATCTGTCAACACAATAAGCTTTGTCCTGATGACAGGCCTACAGATCTGTCAACACAATAAGCTTTGTCCTGATGACAGTCCTACAGATCTGTCAACACAATAAGCTTTGTACTGATGACAGGCCTACAGATCTGTCAACACAATAAGCTTTGTCCTGATGACAGTCCTACAGATCTGTCAACACAATAAGCTTTGTACTGATGACAGGACAGGCCTACAGATCTGTCAACACAATAAGCTTTGTACTGATGACAGGCCTACAGATCTGTCAACACAATAAGCTTTGTCCTAAAGATAGGCCTACAGATCTATCAAAATCAGTACCATAGCACAGAGGAAGGAGAAATGCCCTCACTAAATAAAGCCTTAGCAGATAACATTTGTATGTATGATATTAATGTGCTTATTTGTGATTACATGAAAATATTTATTTGTGTCGATGCGCGGTTTTGAAAATTATCAAGAAATAGACAAAAATGTATTGTATGTGGTATTTCTGTGATTTTAAGTTCATTTTCACTTTGAAAAATATTCATATTGTTTACTATTGAATTATATATCTACATGTGAGAATATAAGTCAGCTTGGTTTGAAATGTTTGTAGAGCATGTTCTTTAATGATCTCTTTTAATTTACTTGCTGAGATATTTTATGTATTATTTGTGTCTCGACATTAGTGGATGTAAGTAATTGTCTGTTTTTAAGCATTTTATCAGAGATTGTCTTTTCAAAGTAAAGAGTGTTAGAGATTGCCTGTTCATTGTTGGAATGTCAAAAATTGTCTTTTTCTAAGGTGGAATATCAGAGATTGCAATGTCATGGAGATGTTTCTAAGCATTGAGAGAGCCAGCCCACCCAAACTACCAGCAGGAAAGCTATAAGTTGATAACTCAACATGTAAAGAAAAAACTAGTTTGTCTTTGATAACCTACCTACCTGCAGATGTTTCAAGATCACCACCTTAATACTGAAGTGATTATTTGTGCAGCATTGTCTAGGTGACCTATATAAATGATCCCCCTTGTTGATTGCTCATGTTCTCATGCAGGTACTTCTAAAATTCTTTCACATTAACTTCTCACATGTGTAATTGTTTCACTTATTATAGATTCTTCATATGATTTGTAGCATTTAAATCTGTTCATATCTCTTAGAAATTAGAAAAAAAAGGCATTCTTCATTCAGTGCACCAGTTTTAATAAGTGTAAAAAGTGCTTCGGTCAGCTCAAGGTTAGTGCCACTTCCCTACAGCCTGTCCAGAAATGGCACTGATGATGGCCATATGTACTGTCTCTATTCAGCTTATGCTGGGCACTTCCATAGCAATGTTCAGCAGTCATTTTGTCAATGTCACACAATCATGAAAGGTTCCAATGTTAGTGAACCAAATGTGATACTTCAAGTCTATTTTGGTCTTGACTTAGCTGCTACTACTGCCTTCATTTTTCAGGTCACTGTGATGTTCTGTAATTTGTTCATATATTCACTGTTCGAAAAATCTGTATTACTCTTTATATACATAATGTGAAGTTTTATGGAACACATTATCTCTTTCTTTAATAGATTTCTTGGAGAGAATTTCAGTAAAAAAAAAACTGTCATTGTATCTACCTCTGTTAATAAAGTTATTGAAAAGCTTTACTGATGGCAACAGTCACTTGTTTTGGTGAATACCTTTAGGCTGATGAAGATTTCTTTTTTCTTCATTTTCTATTGTGTTGTCCAGCCGTTTGCAATCCATCCAGGAGTTGTTTGAACAGTGTTTTTCTTTGTGCTCTGCTCTATTGCACATGTTTGTATGTTAACTTGTTTTCTTTCTTTCCACATTTAAAAAATATTTTTTTAATGGATTGTTTAGATAAGAATAAAATTGAGAAACATCATGAGGAGGAAAGATATTTATTACCAGCAGAACAGGGCATTTAGCAAGCTGTCCAGACAATGTCATGCCACTATAGAACGTGTTCTTATGAGTTCACCATATACTTCATCTTCTATTGACTAAATGTATCTGCTGAGATCACTGAAACAATTGGAGATGTTGGCATCAAATACAGATTTTCTTGAGGATTTGTCTTCTTGAGGTGAAACTATTTTTACTTACACAACATGAGATTGTCCTTGCACAGCAGTTATTTTCTTCATTTATCAGTTACCACAATGATGCTTAATCAACTCTCAGGTAAAGAAATTACAAATATTAAAAGATAGAGATGATAGATAGATATGGATACATGCATTTTAAATTCAACTACAGGGGACTGGTTGGTCTCAAGGCAAGACGCTGGCTTCGAGACAAGAGAGGTTGTGCGTTCAAATCCCGGCTATACTGGTTGGAATTTTTATTTATGATTTCTCTCAGTGATACCCGGCTTGAAACATTAGTTACTCATCGACAGAAAAAATATGAGTACCTTTCCAAGTCTGAGTTATCTGCCTGTGCGATGAGGGATCCCTGTACACACGGCTGTCGGGGAAAAATGGATTAACATGCAAAATTCAGTTCCTAGTCTCTAGGGACTTAAAAAAATTCAACAACAAGTATTACCAGACACACTCTCACCTGAAACCCACCAGAAAAGAGAAAACATGGAAGGTCAAGAAAGATTTGCAAGTGTCACTTCGAACAACAATACACACGATAAATTACACTTGGAAAATATTATAAGAGACAGTGAAGGACATTAAAATTCACAAGCACTTGTTAGTGACCCATTCTTCAGTTAGAGGTTCCAAAAAGGCAAGAATAGACAAAGTGCTCATTTTTTCTCTTGTCTGCCATTATACATTTTCTGAAGCATTTTTTTCCGCTGGCTGTTCATTTCCCTCTGTTATATCATTTTCACTTTCCAGGTTTGATTAATCAATTTCTACCTTCTCTTCTTTCCCCCCCCCCCCCCCCCATACTTTATTAAATGGCGGCTTTTCTATATATATCCAGACCACTGAAGTGTGAAGATTTTTCTGGAAAATGAAGGTGCTCTAGCATGGTACTCTGACCACATCACCCAAAAATGTGCCATGATCATGGGCAAAATGTGGTCACTAACATATTCTCAGAATGCCTGGCAAGGCATGGAGGGAATCTCTACTTGCTGAAAGGTGCAATTGTTTTGAGAGGGATCTTCCATTTTTTTAAAGTAATGATAACATATAAGCAAATATTTATAAATGATAAAAAGTTCTAGTCATATGACAAACATAAAAGTATACAGGTATCTGTTGTTGACTATCTTCCTGATCAGACCAAGTGATCTGAGCTTAAGTTGTTCTGTCCTGGCAGAATATTGCTTGCTGTGCATTTAGAGACTTTTTTTTTCCAGGTCCCACATGATTCTGATATTAATTTTGCATTCCATTAGTTTTTTTCTTCACATGCTGATATGTCTGTAGTGATTTGAGAATAGGTGATAGGTCTGTAGACATTCTTTGTTCTGAACTAAAGCTTATCAGCTTACATTAATCAAAATACAGAGAAAATATTGGATGGTATGAAAGCATCATTAATAGGGTCTAATATTGTTTGAACATAATACATTAAATTGTCAGGAATATTGGTCCAGTTTTAAGACAATCATTATGCTCAGAACATGTCCATTAGTGCTCCTATCTCTTTCCTGAAAACATAGATCTACGTGGTACAATGCATCAATTCTTTATCCCCAGCAAGAGCCATTGAGGGTAATTTCAGAAAAAACTTATTAATTATTGTGATTATTATCATCTGTCTATCTGGCCTATCCACACTGGTGATGATGCCAGTCTTAGTCTATACAAGTGATTGTTTGATCTATTCTGTTGCGTTCTCTGTCATATATTTTCTGTTATATGTCAGTGAATGCCGTATATGTTTCAGATTGTTCTAGAAAATGTCAAATCAGTCAAGGTTTAAATTATTTCTTCTATCATGATAGTCCACTCTAATATCACTGGCTGTGAAACATTATGAAAGTCATTTTGTAGTAGAAAATAAAGCTAAACGAGGTGGAGGTAGACACAGACTAATTTGACTATGAACAAGAGATGGGTAGGACTATCTGTAGACTAATTTGACTATGAACAAGAGATGGGTAGGACTATCTGTAGACTAATTTGACTATGAACAAGAGATGGGTAGGACTATCTGTAGACTAATTTGACTATGAACAAGAGATGGTTAGGACTATCTGTAGACTAATTTGACTATGAACAAGAGATGGTTAGGACTATCTGTAGACTAATTTGACTATGAACAAGAGATGGTTAGGACTATCTGTAGACTAATTTGACTATGAACAAGAGATGGGTAAGACTATCTGTGACAGCATGAATGCGTGAAGTGGCACACAATGGCAGCCAACTTTTGATGCTGAGATGACACGAGATGGTGATGATGAGTTTCCTTCATTTTGAAACGGATTTTGTTGTTGGCACATTCAGAACTTGAAGACATCAGATAGTTGTTGTGTTAGGTGTTTGTTGATAGCTTGCTGGAGATGCTGTAATGGTGGACTTGTTTTAAATATAACAGCCTTTGTGGCTGAAATTCTCCTTAGTCTGGTACAGCTGCTTTTTTAGAAATGGCTGACTACAAACAACTGCAGCATTGCAGGGAGAACGTAGGATTTGTGCTGACTAAACTGTGAAGTGATGCAAATTACAATACAACTCAACGTGACCAATAAGCAAAGATGTCTGAAAGTATAGGTATAATTCAGAAAGGGAGAAAAAATATACACAGGTTTCTATTTTCATTTTTGTTTTAAATATTAAAACAAATTCATATTAATTTCTTAGAATCAGTTGGGGCATACGTTTTTAACAGACAATTTTGGTTTTATTAGGCCATAATTTGACTTCAGTATGTTAATGTAGACCATTTTAAATTAAACTGAATTCATATGAGCCTGTACTCACAACATTGAATAGATTATAGAATAGCCTGCCTTTTTTATTGACAATGGAGATAAGAAAAGAGTTCTTCATTATCATGTGGAAACAGTCTTGACAATTGGAAGTAGACTTGGACATCATCAGACAAAAAGGCAAGAAAATCATTGGAGGTTACAATATTTTTACAGAATGTTGAGAGTACCTTCTTCTTCCTTTCCACTCCTTTGAGAGTAACCTAGACAGCTAAGAAGAGTAATGAGGACATTCTTAGAGAGGTCAAATCAAAATTTAAAATGATTTCCAACATCAGGAGAAGATAGTCATCTTTTGTTGCCATGTTATGAGAAGGAAACAGCTGGAATATTTTGTGACAGCTGGAAAATTGAGAGAAGATGAGATAGAGGGAAAACAGAGAGAAAATATATAGGCAGTTTAAGATAATTTAGTTGGAAGTCAACAGTTGAATTGGTAAACAACTGTAGAGATAGGAAGTTAATGAGAGATGCATCACTTTTGCCAACAAGCATTGTACTTGGTGATGACTGTTGTTATTGTGTAGTAATATATACAGAGAATGTGATGTATCCATGAAAAACATCAGGATGCATGAGATTCATTGCTGAACATTGATTAAAGCACTCAACTCAGGAATGCAGCTGAGGTGGAAGAATGCAAAAATAAATTACACATAGAGAATGGGGGATATTCTGTCACCACTCCTTCCCAATAGATGTAAATAATTGCTTAGAGATACTGCCTGTCTTTGCTAGGTATTTCAAACATACCTTTCAAATTAAATCTAGAATTATAGTCTGCAGATACAGTGTATATTGAATTCTGAATTTCCTTTAATTTCACAGTAAAATGTTGCCCCACTTTTGTCCTGAATTATGACAAACTCTTACATATGAGAGAGTCATATTGAAAAGTATCTTTACCACTTCTGCGTCCCAGGTCATGGATGGCATTAAACTGACTATACTGCTCATGATGCTGGCATTATGCCAGAGAATTTGAGTATGGGAGCATATTGTTTCACATGGCTAATTGTGTTTGTATGAGGTATGTTACAAACCATATAGGTTTATTCACAAATTGTGATTATAATGGACACTCTGGGAAATATTCTTGAACTAGGCTATGAAATGTTAGAAATTAAGAAACAGTTGTGTTAATATAATGCAATTTAAAAACTGTATATTTATTAAACATGATGTTGAATTTTGTGTGGAACATATTTAGAGATTTCACCTTCATGAAGCTTAACTTTCAAAACCTCTGATATTTTGTATAGCTTCAGTTCAAGGGCTACAAATGTGTTCTTGAAATGAAGCTGAAAATATTGTTGTGGTTGTTTTTTTGTTGATGTGACTCACAGACTCAACTATTATTATTGTGTTAATATTATACGCTAGAAAACTAATAAAGCTCGTTACTTGATTGTTTTATATGAGAGGCATATGTGGAAGAGAGGTACCACATATGAGCTCACTGGGTGCTGTCTGTTACATTTTTAGTGAAGTGTTGTCACTATGTGACTTTCAATCTAATGCTAGAGTGTCTGCTAAGTTGAACAGAGCAGTTGAAGATATGATCAGCACATCCAATGTTGTTTGAGTATTTGTGTTGTAGTTAAGCTATCATTTTACATATGTTAGCATGAACATGTCCTCTCTTACAAAGCAATATTTTTATCTTAAATTGTCTATGTTTTTTTAGTTTTGGTCTTTTACCACAAAAGTGCTTACAGTGTCTCTTATCTGTCTTTATACATGTTGTCTTTGTAAAGATACTTCAGTAGTCAGACTTAGGATAATCCATGTGCAACAAGACATGTTTTAGTTTAATTCATGCTCACAAACTCTGTGATGGATTTCTTACTGAAAAGTGGCAAACATTGCCTTTACTTCATATTTTCTTGTTTATTTTCCAGTTTTATTTTGTAAAAAAAGAAATTGCATTTTTGTGGATGAATTGAAACTAATGTGATGTTTCTGTGCATATTTTATGAATTATATTTATGTTGGTTGGATTTCTATTTAGCATTGTAAAATGTTTAAATAATTATATTTTGTCTTTTTCATTTTAGCAAGTGTTATTCTTTATACCATTAACTTGTGTGTCATGCAAGAACTGTTACTGCAAGACATGTTCAAATGAAACTCATCCCACTGGCTTTATTATAAACACATGAAAGGTACATTAGCAGGTGTAAAAAAAAAAATATCTTTACGACACATAGTACCATTGCTGGTGTATGTTGGGGGCCAACGATAGAACCAAGAGGAATAAAGGCCGCTTTGTCAAGCAGTCGCCACGATGTGTAAGACTCAGGATTTTTATTTCACCCCCGATAGAAAAAATCCCTTCTGTCTACCGCGGGCTTCGAACACCGTACGCCAACTTTTCAGCCAGCGGAACAGTGGTTTTAGCCGCACGGCCACGCGCACCTCCTGTTAGCAGGTGTGGGAGAATTAAATGAAGCAATTGTTATGCAAGTACTCACAGAGTTCGTTAGAAAATTGTCGCCTTAGACTTGAATCGCACTACAGATCGGGGATGTAGACTGCGTGTTGCTGAACATCCAACTGTTTCCTTGCTAATGCTTCCTGCACAATGTTCACAACATGTGAACGAGCATTGTTATGCAATAAAATCTCACCACACGAAAGCATGCCGGGTCTGTTATTCTTGATGGCTGTGAGTGAGTTGTCTAGTGTGTCTTCGTAGCGGATGGCATTGATTTTCATTGACTGGTTGACATTCTTCAGTTCTTATGAACTGAATCACAGCTCACTGATCGATCGTGGATGGATTCTGCTTCACATTAGCCATTTTTCCAAAGGTCTGCAGCAAAACCAGTGAACACTATGAGGAGAAGTGTCACATACACAATTGCACATTAGGGTGCACTTATTACATCAGATGTGGCAACACCATGCTCCCTATGTAGGTCCACTTGATGCAGCGCGGGCGGGTTTCATTTGAACACACCTCTTATATAATACTAAGTAACCTATGTAAGTATATTTGTATGTTCATATTTTTTATTACTAGGGATCCCTGAAGTAGACCCAAAAAAAACGGAAACAAAACAAATAAATAAATTAATGTATCCATTCAACTTTCAAAGGAGCAGTTGAGATGTTTTCTTTGATGTTTCCAGATCTGGAATGCTGAATATTTGTCGAGTTCTTGATTTCTAAGAGAGCTTATTTCATCTCATCTGGCCAGTTGCTTTACTTGATTTCAGTGGATGATACTTTGGTATATGAACCCTGGACATTTGGAGTCTGGTTTATAATTCATTATTGTAAACTCCCCCAATATATACAGACTATTTACATGAGGTGAAATGTACAGAGTTACTGCTGCTTGAGCAGAAAGGCTTAATGGAAATAAACATAAGAACCTTGTGGTTGGTAGGGGAACTTTTCTTGAAAATAAGACAATCCTCATTCCAGACATTCAAAATCAAAATCCAGTTTTCCTTAGGATAACTTTGACTGAAATCATTTTATCAATAAGTTACTTTGGATCACTATAGTGAAGTGACCAGGTGGTAGGGTGTTCAGATCTCTGCTACTGTTTCTTTTTTCCTGAAAGTACCTATCATGTATATTTCTGTCAGAAAATAGGCCAGCCTGGCATAGTCTGACCATATAACCGATATATGTGCTTTCAGTCTCAGACAAATATTCACATTAATCCTTATATTTCTCTTATGCAGTTTCTACCAATTGTTTGTCCCATGATATCTCTCTCTCTGCCAATTGTTTATCCCCTGAGATCTCTCTCTACCAATTGCTAATTTCCTTTTCGCCTTACATATGGTAGAAGTTAATCTTATGATGAATTTAATCTGAAGCTTCACAATAAAATTGAACAAACTATTATCTTGTATATCTTTACTATAAATGTGAAGAGATTATCTATAGGTCAGCTCAACTCTCTCTCTCTCTCTCTCTCACACACACACACACACACACACACACAAAGAAATGATGTTTTGATTAACGAGACTATCAAATCAGTGCATTGAATAAGTACCTCATTTTGTGAATGTCATTCAGAGAATGGAGAGTGTTAGACTATGACTGTTCACAACAAGCATCTGCAAAATGCACCGCAGTTGTCATTGTAACTTCAAAGGTTATTAGATAGAAAAGAAAGAGTTCTTCGTGCTTTGTTTAAATGATTTTTTTTTGTGTGGCTTGTTAAACAGACAAAAAGTAAATTCAATCAGACTTTAAAAGATAATCACTTCTGTGCACTTTATTTCTCTAGTTTTTTTTTCAGATAGCACATGTTTATTTTTTTTATTATTATTATTAACTCACATTTTAATCAGATCCATTTTAACCAGATTTTCATTTGTTTTAGAGATATTTATTTTTATTTATTTAGTCATTTTTCAGTTTAAGAACAAGAAATAACATACAAAAGCAGGGAGGAAAAAAATATTAGACACATTTGTGATTGATCTTTCATAGCTCCACAATCTCTGGAATGTGTTTTTTTAAACTGTTAAATGCCATCAGGTACTATATAAATGCATGTGGGACATGTGGTTCACAAATTAATACAACTGGACATATATACCATATGGAAACTAGATGTTTTAATGTGCATGTTTGATTACATGGCTTACATATGCTGGCTAAGTGTTATCATACGTAATTTGTTTCTATATCTGGAATTGTAAATAATTATTTCTGCCCTGTATTGCTTGAATTATATTTCTCGTTCTTTATCAAATGTGGATGTATGTAAGTTAGTTGACTCACATTTTATTACTATGCTAATTGCATGGTAGATAATGTGATGTGTTTGTTTCCGTATCTGTCATCTGAACGCAACTAATGTAATATGTCTGCTTGATCAATCATAATGATTGAATCATTGCTGTTTCTGTGACTTGCCAATGCTGTTGTTTGATATCTTATCTGACCTCAGAGATAGAACTACTTGATTACTGACACATATTCATACAATGAATCAGTCTTTCTCTTATGGTTGATTTCTTGATTCGTTATTGATCCATCAGTATGATTGCTGATTTGTTCAGGAGTATAATTGGTTATTGATCCAGAAGTATAATTGGTTATTGGTCCAGCTGTATGATTGCTGATTGGTCCAGCAGTATGATTGCTGATTGGTCCAGGATTTTGATTGGTTATTGACCCTGCAGTTTGTTAACCATTACTCTCCGGCCTATTGCTATTTAAGGTATCTGCAAGTATTTATGAAATGTTTATTTGTTCCATTTATAAGTTCAATTTATCGACTTCAGATGAATAAATGTTTTTTAGTTTGATGGGTGCAGGGCACTCCTTTCTCTCATATTCATAAGCATATACACTTCTCCTGCGCAATTGCTTTTATTTCTTAATTACTCAAAGGAGGGTGAAGGACCAATCTTAGTTAACACAATCAAGACTATATTCTTTGTCATTTACATTGCAACGGTCATTTGTTGTGTTAGGGGCCGCAATGAGATAGAGAAAGTATGTCGTGGTAGCAGTTTCAATATCGAAGCATACAAGGACATCATGGTTCAGATGTTCAAACTAATCTGAAAAGGTTACTAATTAGAGTGGAAAGACAGACATGATTGAATTCTAACATTAGTATTGAACCAGATGTTGGTGACAACTAATTCCAGAATTGTTATCTTCAGTCTGAAAATCATTTTTGGGAGATTTCGTAAATTTTGTTTGAAAGTAATTTTTTCCCACATAATAATTAGCCAAGAAATCAATATATTACAAGCCAAAAATTGTGAAAGATTAGTTCTGACCAAAATAAATTGAAGGTAGACAAATGTAATTACATGCATACTTAGAAATAAAAATCTTTGGTCAGTTGGGGGGTTAAAAGAAACCAAAGTTCACAGATAGAAAGATGACGTCTCTGGTGAGATAGACAGGGAGCAAACGCCAGAAGTGAACAAAATGTAAAGTTAAGGCCATTAATATTTCTAGGAGAGTTTGTCTTTGTGTCTGCTGTCAAGGGACTGTGTGTGCAAACAGAATAGTGGTTCTCATAAATAATAGACCTGTGGCTTTGTCCTGTGATATTTTACAATATGTTTGTAGTTGATGTACTAATAACAAATTATATTGCTGGGCGCCATATAGTGGTTATATTTTTGTAAACACTTATATATTTATGACAATTATAAGTGACAGTATCTCCATGTGTCATTTGATCAAGTTTGGAAAGAAGGATTTAAAAGTCAAGATTCGAAGAAACAATATTTGTGGGAGAATATACAAAGGGATTAGTCATTACCTTGAGAACAAACCAGTCAGTGTACAAGTAAATGGGTGGAGCAGCCAGTGTACGTGGAGCAGCCAGTGTACAAGTAAATGGGTGGACCAGCAGAGAAATAAATAACTTTGGAGCAGGACATTCCCCAAGGAGAAGTTAAGATGCGGAAGGAACTTTTACTTTACGGTGGTAAAAATCATGATTAACATTTAATAAGGCCCTATTTTATTAAAAGAAATGCAGGGAGACACTAACCTTCCTTGATATTGTCTGAGCTATTGAACACAATTCAAAGGTATTTACAAATATGTTCAATATGCTGAAAACTGATGTCCTCACAGTTTTGATGCTGTGAAATAGGAACATTTTGAAAATCACTGTCCCGCCACATAAAATCACAAAATCAGGTGAGTTATGCAATTGTTTTTGTGCGATTTGTATACAAGCAGATGAAATGTTTTATTTTGTCAAAACTGCAAAGCTTTAATGAAAGAGATGTGTGCTCACTGCCTTTTTGAACAGAATACGTGTCAGAGTTTTGAATGCTAAGTTGTGCTATTAAATTGGTTGTGTGTGTATGTCATTATCACATATGCCATAGATGCAGACTCAAAATGGTTTTTTTTCATAAGTTTTTGTTGTTTTCCTTAAATTTTTTTTTTTTAATAGCTAATTATCATCTCAAGAGTCAGGTAATATATTTCCAATTAAAATTAAGATTGTTATTTGCAACTTAATTATTTTTCTGAAACATTTGAACATCAATCTTGTATAGCCTGAAAGTCATCATTGTTGATGGTTATAACCTAATATGTGTATGCGTGTGACAGTGAAATGATTACAAACGTATAAACTGCCTTTCTGTGTACATTTTATTGACACGTTGTGATGTTTGTTTGTGTGTTGTGCATGTTGATAAGCTTGATATTGAAAAGCATTTGTTTCATCTGCTGGTAGCCAAGTTGGTGGTGAGGCCTGGTTAATTAAATAATAACTGTTTGACACTTTGTTTTCTACTTTTAGTCCTTAGTTGTTCATGTGTAGATAGTTTTTTTTCCTTTCTCTTAACTTTACATCTCTTCACATTCTTTACTTCAAACACAGCTACTTTAAGGTATATACGTTTGAACAGTGGGACAATCTACCTTTGATAATTTCAGCTTTTGGATAATTTTTCTAAGCTATTTATTGTAAGATAATTATGGTTCAGGGGTGGAACAATTTTCCAAAGTTAATTACAGTTCCATTGTGGAGTAATATTAGTTACAGTTCAATTGTGGAGCAATCTTAGTTACAGTTCAATTGTGGAGCAATCTTAATTACAGTTCAATTGTGGAGCAATCTTAGTTACAGTTCAATTGTGGAGTAATCTTAGTTACAGTTCAATTGTGGAGCAATCTTAGTTACAGTTCAATTGTGGAGCAATCTTAGTTATAGTTCAATTGTGGAGTAATCTTAGTTACATTTCAATTGTGGAGCAATCTTAGTTACAGTTCAATTGTGGAGCAATCTTAGTTACAGTTCAATTGTGGAGTAATCTTAGTTACAGTTCAATTATGGAGCAATCTTAGTTACAGTTCAATTGTGGAGCAATCTTAGTTATAGTTCAATTGTGGAGCAATCTTAGTTAGTTCAATTATGGAGCAATCTTAGTTACAGTTCAATTGTGGAGCAATTTTAGTTATAGTTCAATTGTGGAGCAATCTTAGTTACAGTTCCATTGTGGAGTAATCTTAGTTATAATTCAATTGTGGAACAATCTTAGTTACAGTTCAATTGTGGAGTAATCTTAGTTATAGTTCAATTGTGGAACAATCTTAGTTACAGTTCCATTGTGGAGTAATCTTAGTTATACTTCATTTGTGGAACAGACTTCTAAAGTTAGTTATAGTTCAATTGTGGAACAGACTTCTAAAGTTAGTGACAGTTCAATTGTGGAACAATCTTCTAAAGTTAGTGACAGTTCAATTGTGGAACAATCTTCTAAAGTTAGTTATAGTTCAATTGTGGAACAATCTTCTAAAGTTAGTGACAGTTCAATTGTGGATTATTCTTCTAAAGTTATTTAATCCAAATGTGGAACAATCTTCTAAAGTTATTTAATCCAAATGTGGAACAATCTTCTAAAGTTATTTAATCCAAATGTGGAATAATCTGCTAAAGTTAGTTAATCCAAATGTGGAACAATCTTCTAAAGTTATTTAATCCAAATGTGGAATAATCTGCTAAAGTTAGTTAATCCAAATGTGGAACAATCTTCTAAAGTTATTTAATCCAAATGTGGAACAATCTTCTAAAGTTAGTTAATCCAAATGTGGAACAATCTTCTAAAGTTAGTTAATCCAAATGTGGAATAATCTTCTAAAGTTAGTTAATCCAAATGTGGAATAATCTTCTAAAGTTAGTTAATCCAAATGTGGAATAATCTTCTAAAGTTATTTAATCCAAATGTGGAATAATCTTCTAAAGTTAGTTAATCCAAATGTGGAACAATCTTCTAAAGTTAGTTAATCCAAATGTGGAATAATCTGCTAAAGTTAGTTAATCCAAATGTGGAATAATCTTCTAAAGTTAGTTAATCCAAATGTGGAATAATCTTCTAAAGTTAGTTAATCCAAATGTGGAATAATCTTCTAAAGTTAGTTAATCCAAATGTGGAACAATCTTCTAAAGTTAGTTAATCCAAATGTGGAATAATCTTCTAAAGTGGAATAATCTTCTAATCCAAATGTGGAACAATCTTCTAAAGTTAATGACAGTTCAATTCTGGAAAAAGTCTTCTAATGTTAGATACAATTCCAACTATGGGACAATATTTGTAATATAGTTCAGCTCAACTGTAATCTTTCTGCTAAAGTTACAACTATGGGACAATATTTGTAATATAGTTCAGCTCAACTGTAATCTTTCTGCTAAAGTTACAACTATGGGACAATATTTGTAATATAGTTCAGCTCAACTGTAATCTTTCTGCTAAAGTTACAACTATGGGACAATATTTGTAATATAGTTCAGCTCAACTGTAATCTTTCTGCTAAAGTTACAACTATGGGACAATATTTGTAATATAGTTCAGCTCAACTGTAATCTTTCTGCTAAAGTTACAACTATGGGACAATATTTGTAATATAGTTCAGCTCAACTGTAATCCTTCTGCTAAAGTTACAACTATGGGACAATATTTGTAATATAGTTCAGCTCAACTGTAATCTTTCTGCTATTTAAGTTACAACTATGGGACAATATTTGTAATATAGTTCAGCTCAACTGTAATCTTTCTGCTAAAGTTACAACTATGGGACAGTCTTTCTAAATTAGTTTTTGTTCAGATTTGGGACGTAACCCCCCCAAAGGAATGTGCGCCCTCGCTGCACAGGCAGATAACTCCTTCGGAGGTACTCATATTTTATTCATCGATTAGTAAATAACGTTTGAACCTGGGCCTCGTTCCTGTGACCAGGGGTTGTTGCCGCAGAGAGAAATCATAAATAAAAATCCCAACTGATGCAGCTGGGATCTGAATCCACAAGCTTTCTGTCTCGATGCTGGTGACTTGCCTCGAGACCAACCAGTTCCCCAGTCATGGCATGTTAACCATAGAACATTTTTTTTTTAAGTACATGGACATAAATGCACATAGTATCTTAAAAACAGGGTCGAACCCGTACTCCTTGGCTCACTTAGTTAGCCGAGTTGGCAGTGCCAAGGAGTACATGTTAGATCCTGCTTCGGACCATATATTGTTCTTTGTTTTTTTTTCTGTTGTTGGTTATTTGTCATTTTTTCCGAGTACTGTAAACATACCTCTTCCACTGAATTGATTCGCTGATTATCGCCTCGGAAGTTTCCCTCTATAATAATATTCATTTATTATTCTTTGTCTCAAGGCTCTTGTGGCCATCACCGGTAAAAAACCAAGACACGCTTTATTGAGATGTCACCATCCTTGATGAGTTAGTGAACGTTTAGTTAACGCTAAGTGTAGAATAATATCATCATCATCGGGTGCCATCTCCGCAGTGAAGGTTGGCTACCATGGATCACCATTCTACTGTTTCTTGCTTTGATGGTGCAGGCTGTCATAGATTGACTTGTCCATCTTTTGATGTTACTCGTCCATGTTAGTCTTGGTCTGCATCTGCCTCTTTTACCGTGTATTTTCCCTTCCATATTATTTTTATTAGGCAGTTATGTCTTTTAACATGACCCAAAATTTCATTTGTCTTGTTCTAATTGTGTTTAATAGATCTCTTTTCATTTTTAGTTGTTTTAAAACTTCCTCGTATGTTTTCTTTTTTTTTCCATCCAATTCTATCTATTCTTCTATAAATCCACATTTCGAAGGCTTCAATTTTCTGTTCTGTTTTCTGGTCTAATGTACATGTTTCTGCACCATACAGGAATATTGAGAAGATGTAACATTTTGCTATTCTTAGTTTTAGCCCTGGTGTTATTTGTTTTGATGTTAGTATATTTTTCATGGCATTGAAATTACTTTTTGCCATACCAATTCTTTTATTTATTTCAGTTGTACATTTTCCATCAATGGTTATAGTATGTCCCAGGTAGTTGTAGTTCTGAACTGTCTCTAGATGTATTCCTTCCACTTTGATATTTAATTGTAGGTCTTGAGAATTTTCTTTGTTTATGATCATAGTTTTAGTCTTTTTGATATTCATATCTAGTCCATATTTTTGCTTGTCATGTTTATTACTTTAAGTAATTGTTGTAGATCTTTAGGATTTTCTGCTAGTAGTACAGTATCATATGGTGACTTGCCTCGAGACCAACCAGTTCCCCAGTCATGGCATGTTAACCATAGAACATTTTTTTTTAAGTACATGGACATAAATGCACATAGTATCTTAAAAACAGGGTCGAACCCGTACTCCTTGGCTCACTTAGTTAGCCGAGTTGGCAGTGCCAAGGAGTACATGTTAGATCCTGCTTCGGACCATCACCATCACACATTAGACCGCTTGGTATCCTGTCTTTTTTTTTTTTTTTTTTTTTTATTTTTTTTTTACTCTTACATTATTATCAGTTAACATGCATTCCCTCAAACAGTTATGTAACCATATCCGCCGGTCCACGTTATCTGCCTTCCAACATCTACCACAGGACATCGCTGCCCTTTCTATAGACCTCGCTTTCACAACCTATAAATTGACTATAGCTCGTTTCAAAACATTTGCCCAACTTCAAAACGCTATTACTCTCTAACCGTTTGTTAAATACTTTTGAAATTTTCCAAATGTTATTAGAATGCAAAAGACCCTTTAAATGTATATTTAACAAATATCTTGCAGCTGCAGTTTTCTTAAAGCGGCGATATTTCTTTGATGTTTGTCAAAATTGTAAATTGTGAAGCCCTAAAGAATAGAAATTACCGTAGTTGCTGGTCTACGATTAATTTTCACTAGGTAAAGGCGTGGCCGTAATGGGGAAATAACTGGATAAAACAAAACACCAGGAGAATTATTGTCTGCTCAGTTCGAGGACGGACGATAATAATATCAAGGTATACCTGTATGTCCAATTTTCATAGTTGTGTGGTCCTGAAAAGGACCGTTTGTTGAACTAATTTAAGGTAATATAGGGGCCAACATTGTGGGGGCTATATACTTTCATTCTGAATCAGACAAGTCTAAAAGATGGGGTTGAACATTCCACAAACCATCATTTTTCCAATATTCCTCTTCCTGTTTTAAGTCGTGGTCTTCACATTTAGCCCAATAATCTTTGTCTATATTCAATAAAGCGAGATTAGCAAGAGTCTTTATATCGCATATTTTGAATGTTGTATTTTCATCTGCCACTTGTCCTTTTAATTTTGCCCAGATTAGTTCTATTGGATTTAAATGAGCATGGTAAGGTGGCAGCCTCAAACTTATATGACCGTGCTCTTGGATAATCTTATCTATTTGAAAATCTTTGTCCTTTGTTTTTGCTTTACTAGAGATAGTAATTCAGGTTTTAAGTACATGTTATTAAATTGTATGTGCTCCTTTGTGAGCCATATCTTAATAGCATCTTTTGTACTGGATGACGTCGGGACTTTATCTTCAAGTGCAACAATGTTGTGGTACGCTGCATTGTCCATTATTAGGCAAGATGGTCGATCTAGTGCTGGGAGAACAGAATTTTCAATCCAATGTCTAAATATGTGACCATTCATCTCAGAGTGATAATCACGATTGTCTATGGATTTTGAAAGAAAAATGAGCTCTGCATTCTGTATTAGTCCATGTTGTCGACTACCTGCATGAGCAATTATCAAGCGCTGTCCTTTGCTGCTAGGTATTAATCTCTTAATCTTTCCATCTGATGACTGCCATTCCCTTTGGTTAGTGTGGTGAGCATTGATCCATGTTTCATCCAAGTACACAATATCATAACCTTGCTTGCGCACCTCTTTTACTTCACGTAAGTACTTGCTTCTCATGACTACTATATGTGGCTTCTCACAGATGATGTTTCGTCCATTGGAATACTTTCTGAATGTAAAGCCTGCAGCTCTCACATTCCTCCATAATGTAGACTTTGATATTTCAATACTGTTGTTCTTTTTCAGCGATACTTTTAATTTTCTTATTGTAACAGTTTCATTCATACCCAACATTTTGCGAATTTCACTTCTAATAAGTTCACTGTCGAAATTATCCAACATTTTTGCTCTTCCTTGTGATTTTGTATATTTGGAACATTGACGGTCACGTGCTTGAATCCAGCGATTAAATGACCGTTTAGATAAATCCAAAATGTGTCTTGTCCTATTCTCTGGGTTTTCTAAAGAATGAAATAATCTTCCTCGTTTAGCCTCTTTGCAAAAATAGTCATACATTTTTATTGCGATGTTTTGTAAACTGCAGAATTTCATTTTAAGACTCATGATAAATGTTATTGTTCCACGTTACGCCGCTGAATTAACGGAAATGGAACACACAATGTCTCGTGTTTACTACAAGTGTCTAATTGTGTCAAACAAACCACTGGGAAAGCGTGCAAATACGTCCATTCTACCGTGTATAGATTTGTAATCGCTATTTTTAACTTAAATACTGTAAACACTAAGTTTTGACTACATCAATGGGTCGTTATAAATTTATATAAATCAAATAAGCAATAATAATAACCAAATGTTTGTTTTTAATGAAATTAATTCCCTGTTGGGTTCTAATCATTATAACTTTACATGCAAATTTTGAAAAAATTACAAACAGCGGTTTAAAAGATATTGGTTTTAAAAGTTGGGCACGAATTATGAAACAAGCTATAGATTCACCTGTCATGTTAATTTTCTCCACAACTGCCTTAGGCTTAAGATTGTCCCACGCGGTTTCCTCTCGAAATTCAAGCCTTTTATTCACTCCCCTTACGCCAGCGAGATGCGTCATCTTGATTACATAGAAAGGCGATGCGGTTTCCAACGGATTAGGGCAGTTCTAGCGAACCACTCTAGGCTTCTTACTAGCTGCCGCGATAGACGTGGTATTTTAATATCCCAAATTCGTTCTCTAGCGATCAGTTTCGATCACCATATTCGCGTTACTATCCATAACTTAAACAGGCAGCTTTATACCTTTATGTCCGCTCAACACAAAAAGAAGATATCCAACCTTCGACCTCAACCACCCTCCCAACCCCCTCTTGACCACCATTCCCGCGTCATTTGTATTCCCAAGGACCTCACATTATCGGATCACGAACGCGCAGTTCTCTCTAAAGGGTTACAATTTGTCCCTGTGCGCCCTACGAGTGATCGTCACAATCTCCTTAGGGATGTCCATGATTTCCACAGACGTATGCGTTTAGAATACTTTCATTGCGGGAAATCGAACACCTCATCTTCCACTGATGTTGATGAATTTTCTCGCTTTCATTCACGTAAATTAGATTGGACACCGCCTTCTGGTGCCTCAAGGGCTCTCGACTTATACACACAGGTTACTCTTCGTGAGATCGAGCAACTCCCTATTCGACGGGTACCTCGCTCCAATTTAACTCCCGCCGAATTTCGAGCCCTCTCTAATCTCCGTAGTCGGGAAGATATCGTGATCAAACCAGCTGATAAGGGAGGAGCTGTGGTAGTCTGGCGCAAAGACTTATACATCCTAGAAGGCGTCAAACAATTATCTGACACCACGTTCTATAAACCTTGCCCTAGTGATTCCACTACTAGCAACAATGAGAAGGTTCGCTCAACCATCAAACAGCTTATCGACGATAAATCCCTTCCTCCTAGCGCGTCCCGTCTCATCATCCCTAACAGTGCTCTAGGCAAACCTTCCTTCTACATGCTTCCTAAAATCCACAAGCCTAATAACCCTGGTCGCCCCATTGTTTCTGCATGTAGTTGTCCTACAGAACATATATCAGACTATCTTGACAGCATTTTCCAACCCATAGTGACATCCCTTCCCACCTACGTTAAGGACACTAATCATGCTCTCACTATCTTCTCTTCTCTTTCCCTTACCCCGGAACGCTCGTACCGACTTTTCGTCCTGGACGTATGCTCTCTGTATACCTCTATCCCTCATGCCGATGGCCTTATAGCTCTTCAATTCTTTCTTGACCAAAGAAAACATCCATCCGTGGATACTTCTACTCTCCTCCGTCTTACTGAACTTGTTCTCAACCTTAACACTTTCGAATTCAATGGCCAATTCTATGACCAGGTCAGTGGTGTAGCAATGGGAACCAAGATGGGTCCTAGTTATGCTTGCTTGTTCATGGGTTACCTTGAACATCAAATACTGAATTCATACCGTGGCCCCCTGCCCATTAAATACCTCCGGTACATCGATGATGTCTTTGGACTGACTGACTTGCCGGAAGTTGACATCTCTAGGTTCATCGACTACATTGGTAACTTTCATAAATCCATCAAGATTACATCTTATATCTCTACCTCGTCCGTCACTTTTCTTGATCTGGTCGTCTCCCTTGGTACCTCCAGCCTCCACACTTCTGTCTTCTATAAACCCACGGACGCCCACTGTTATCTTCTCTACACCTCGTCTCATCCATCTCACTGCAAAGATTCCATTCCATATTCTCATTATTACGACTTCGTCGTATTTGCCAGGATGATGACGATTTTCTTCAACAAGCCCACCTGATGTTAAATTTCTTTAGGCGTCGTCTCTATCCTGATTCGATTCTCCAATCTGCCTTTAAGAGAGCTCTCGATATTCCCCGTTCGGTGGCACTCACCCCATCCACCCGCCGTTCCTCTGACAGGACCATATTTACTCTCACCTACCACCCCCATAACTTGGCTGCGGTGAGGATCCTTAACCGGTATCGCTCCATTCTCCACTCAGATCCTACTACCCGCCTCCTTTTCAGTGATCCTCCATTGGTCGCCTTCAAACGTGACAAGAGTCTGAGAGACATTCTTGTCACTAGCCGCCTCCCCCGCTCTAACCATCAACACCTTGGTACTGTTCCTTGTGGACGTCGGGTTTGCAAACTTGTGACTACGTACTTTGCACCGATTCGGTCCTGTTCCCTAATAAGCGATTCGACATCAAGGAGGGGTTCACTTGTGTGTCGCGTAACATCATCTACACTATAATATGCAAGCACTGCCAGATGACTTATGTGGGTGAAAGTGGACGTCGCTTAAGTGAAAGATTTTGTGAGCATCTTCGCGATGTTGAGCAAAAGACTGGCAGCCCGGTGTCTGCCCATTTCAACTCCCCTGGACATAGTGGTAAACTCGACATGCAAGTTACGGGCATTGTCTCATGTCACTCTAGCAATCGTAGCAGGTTCGCCCTTGAGAATCGCCTTATTGCCCAGTTGGGTACGCTGTCCCCCCTAGGTATGAACATATCACTCTCATACTCATAGGACACCCACTACATATTTCATACCTCCACGCGCTACTTACCTGTATATTTGGATACATTTGTCTGCACATGTATTGTCACATTTGCGCTCCTTTGGGTTTTTCTTTTGTGGGCCTCGCGGCAACATATGTGCCTGCTTAAGCTTGTACGCATGCATTGTTACATACACATACTTATGTTTACACATCGGTTCGGGTTGCACACACAGAGTTAGACGTGCATAGTTTACACATATCCTGTACCCACCTCCCCATATTTTTAGAACCCTCCCTTTCCGTCTTCTCACCTGACTTCCTGGTCAGAGAGATTTATAAACGGCCCTGCCGTATTGATTCAGTCCATTTCGAGACTGACCCAGCTCAGGAGCACAGGGAAGTGACCATCTTTTATTTTTCTCTCTTTAGTATCTAGAATATTATCGCCATGTAGTTAGATTTGTTAATATATCGTTACATATTTTTGTGTTTGTTGTTTGTCCAGATGAAGGCCTACTTGGCCGAAACGTCGACTTTTGTTTCGTCCATTACCACGTAAAGCTGTCACCATACCACTCCTTTTCTTTTTTTTTTTTTTAGTATCGCTAGTACAGTATCATCAGCATATCTTAGGTTATTGATTATCTTCCAATTAATGTTTAGGCCTGGCATCTCAGTGATGTATAAATTGAACAAGCCTGGTGATAGGATGTATCCTTGTCTTACTCCTCTTTTTATATCAGTGGGTGTAGAGTTCTCCTTGTTATATTTTATTATTGCTATTTGCTCCCAGTACAAATTACATATCAGTCGTATGTCTGTGTCATCCAGATTTATATCTTTTAGGCAGTCTATAAGTTGATTATGGTGTATTCTATCAAATGCTTTGGTGTAGTCTATGAAGCAGGCATATATTGGTTTGTTTACTTCTATGTACTTTTCAATCAATGTCCTCATGCTGAATATGGCTTCTTTTGTCCCACTGTTTTTCCTGAATCCGAATTGCTGCTCATCTAATTCAGTATTAATTTTATTCTGAACCCTTCCATGTATAACTTTTAGTAAAATTTGGGTTACCTATATTTAGTAATAGATAGAATAATATAAAATAGTTTAAACGCTTAATGAAATTTATTGTTAAAAATAATAGTGAATTGATTAATATTGACGTCTGCACATGTACGCAGAAGATGAAGAAGCTTGTTCACCGAAAATAAAAGGAAATAGTAAACGCCGATCAAACTACAGAAGGAGCAGGATATAGATGGTATGGACTCTTTTAATCTGTTCACATTTGTCCTCTCAAATTTTCACCAACTTCCTGTCGAACGCGATTGCTTGATGAAAAGGTGCCGCTGGATCTAATATTATAGCTGGCTGTGTTATTGCATCATCGTCATCAAGTACCAGGCCTGCTGGCGTAGGTGATCATGTCTCTCCACAACTTTCGATCTCGACAGTTATTTATCATTTCTGTTGTTGACATTCTGCCAAGCCATTCTCTTAAGCTGTCTGGTATTTTTTCTCTTTGCTTCCCTCTATCTTTTCGTCCCTCAATTTTTCCAGTTGTTACAATATATTCCAGTTGTTCTCTTCTCATTACATGGCCAAAAATGATAATTGTTTCTTCCTAATATTGGAAATTAGCTCTCTTTTTGCTTTGACCTCTTTCAGATCATTTTCACTACTCTTCTTAGCTGTCCATGGTATTCTCAGCATTCTTCTGTAAAACCACATTTCTACAGACTCCATATGTTCTTGTATAACAAAGACAATTGATGACAATTGATGTTTCCATGAGGGTTTGAAACTTCTCTTGTCTCTTCTAGCACTACCTTCCAAGGCATGAGCTAGAAAATTGCACTTCAGATACAAAGATGAGAAGAACAAAGCAACAAACAAATAAACACACGCACACATCATCATTGAGTGCCGTCTCCGCATCGAAGGTTGACTATCATGAAGCGCTATTTCGCTGTCTCTTGCTTTGATGGTGCAGGTTGTCATAGGCTGACTTGTCCATCTTTTGATGTTACTGGTCCGTATAGTCTTGGTCTTTGTCTTAAACCTTGTATAATCCCTTCCACGATTTCTTTTAATAGGCTGCTGTGCGTCTTTTAATATGACCTAAAATTCTCATGTCTTGATTGGAGTGTGTATAGTAGATCTATTTTAATTTTTAGTTGTTGTAAGACTTTATCATTTGTTTTCTTTTCTTTCCATCCAGTTCTTTCTATTCTTCTATACACATACACAAGCAGATATATATATATATATATATATATATATATAATATATATATATATATATATATATATATATATATATATATATATATATATATATATAAACAAAATAAAGATGGAAAATATACAGAAACTAATAAAAGAGTAATTAAAACACACTGAAATAATAAATAAAGAAAAATGCATATACAGAAAAGAAAAAAATACGAAAATGATAAAAATGGGGCAACACACAAAATCAAACAAATAAGGAAAAAACATACAGAAACAAATGAAGGATAACAGAAAAGCAAACAACAAAACATAAAGAAAAACAGAAACAAAGAACACATATTGTACATATAAAATGAAGCAAAAGAACATATACAGAAATAAACGAAGAAAGAAAAAAAAGGCACAGAAACAATCATGGATATTAACAAAAACGGCCGTTAAAAACAACGAAGAATGCACATAAAAATCAAAACAATGAAGAACAAAACATCATTACTTCAAGATGTTATTAAAAAGTATATTATCTTCAAAAAGCATTGTGGCGGATATTTTAAATAAAATTGGTTTCAATGAAATAATTCTTAGTTATTTCAACAATGGAAAGAAACAAAGCCGCACTGCCAGGATTTATTTTTATTAACCAATGATTAACATATAGAACAACAACTTAAATAGTTGGGCCACCTGGTCAGAATGAATCCTCACCAATCACCATCAAGGGCGTTCTTCTCGAGAATGCATGGAAAAAGACCACCAGGAAGACCTAGAAAAATATGGATAGATGCAACGATAGAGACATGTAACAACAAAGGAAAATCACTAATTTAGACAGTTCGAGCAGCTCAAGAACGACAAATGATATAAACCACGACACCTTTTTGGTATCAGTGAAAAGAGAAAAGAAGAAGAACCAGTGATCAAATAGAACGTTCTCTACCAGTGCTTCCCAAACTTTTGACACACGCGGCACCCTGTCCCGCTGCATCAAAGGAAGGCGCCCTCGTGGTTTAAGTCGGGTGTTTTCGCCTCTGAAAACTGCAGCTGAACGTTATTGAAGAAGATTCAAGAAGAAAACATTGTAATCCTCACATATGCTCTGTCAGTAATTACAGCACTGAGAAGTCATGGAAATGAAGACCTGCATGATCCGTGATCATTGAGGGAACCGCGATAGCTCAGTGGTTAGTGAACTGGACTACAAAGGACAAGAGGTAGGGTTCTATCCCAACCGACGGCTTCCGGTTCACCCAGCCTTTAATGGGTACCAGATTTTTTTTTTTCTGGGAAAGTAAACGGCACGGGTGTAACACCGACCAATTTACCCCAAAAATCATGTGCCGGTCTGTAAATGTATGGTCACTAACACCATATTCCCTATACGCCACTTGGCGTGACGGGAGCTCTTTACTTTTTTTTTTTTTTTAATACGCGAGGGTTGTGAAAGAGCTTCCCGCATACGTCCGTGGTAGTGTTTGGCTAAATGTAATGCGAATTGCTTTATTCCCTGACATGGGGGACTAGTTGGTCTCGAGGCAAGATGCCGGCCTCGAGACAGAGAGGTTGTGGGTTTAAATCATTACACCGGTTGGGATTTTTATTTATGATTTCTCTTTGCGGCAACCACCCCTGGTCTCAGCTGCGAGGCCCGGCTTGAAATGTCAATTACTCATGGACGGAAAAATATCAGTACCTCTGAAGTCATGAGTTGTCTGCCTCTGCGGCGAGGGACCCCTTTGCACACGGCTGACAGGGAAAAATAAAATTTAGTTCCTAGTCTCTAGGGACTTCGTTTGATGTAAAAGCTGGCGAACGAAAAAAAAAATTGACTGACAAAAGTTAGGGAGGGAAAATCTGCCTCATGTTTGTCCATGAATAATAAACTTCTTGGTTTTGAGTCTTCATTTTGAGAAAAATAAATAAAATAGTACCCAAAAAATCAAGGCCACTTTCTGTGTGATCATTTTGGAAATATGTCATGTATAGAAGTTTAGTTAACTCCAGTCTTTTGATTTAAAAAAACAAAACTGTTCACTTCAAAATCGACATTTCCATTAAAATGTTCGTCGAAGCCGAATTTGGGTACAAAATAAGCAAAAATATATGGAGAAACACTTTCTTCTTCTACAGCATTCACTTTTTAATACGTCGTGGAGACGTTGTGTCACTAGTTTACGACAAGCCGCGATATCTGCGCCTTTCGTCCCAACACATCAGTCTTCGGAATGGAAGTCTCCGGAATGGAAGTCTTCGAAATGTTTAACTGCCACGGGTCTTTAACGTACTCGGAGTGAGCATGCTACTTCCTGTTGCTGACCATTATCTGCGAGCCGGAAACAGTAAAACTCATAATGGAAACTACGGATTCGAAGAGGGAGAATCTCCCAGTCAATGGTGAGATTCAAACCCGAGACCTTCTTGTCCTGAGGCTGAGACGTCTTACCGCTTGACCACCTAATCCAAGAGATATCTATCCTCTAAGTCTTACCATGAAATTAATATTTGCTCCATGTACAATACTTTTTCACTGTGTCACTTTACCTTTTTTTCAGAGTTCGAGTACCCAACATGTCTTTGAAAAAATCTATTTCATTCTGCGGGTCATCAAATCGCATTAGCATTTCCCCATAAAGCGTAATACCGACCACATTACCCCGAAAATCATGTGCTGAAGGGCTGTAAAATTTATAGTCACTAACACAATATTCCCTATACGCTACTTGGCGTGACGGAGCTCTTTACCTACTACTTATTTCCCATAAAACTCATTAGCGAACTCAATAAGAGTAGAGCAGATTGCACTACTTAAAAACTGACGTATGTAAAATAATCACAATTGGTATTAAGCAGCTAAACAAATAGAGAGACGAGTCAAACTATGACGTTTCGGCAAAGACTTCATCAGAAACAAAAGAAAAAATATACAAATTTCAATACGATATGCAAATACTATTCTCAAATAAACAAAGAAATATAAACACTAAATGCAAACGCTGATATGAAAAATGGCGGAAAGAAACGGTGACCAGAATTTACGTAGATGTTGGTTACATGATTAATAGACAATAGGGGAGGTAGGATTTACTAGGACCAAAAGGATCAAAACCGAGAACAATCCCATAGGGTAGGATGGAAGAAGAGAGAGAGAGAGAGAGAGAGAGAGGACAGGGGTGGCAACGGGGAAAAGGAGGAGAAGAGGTAATAAAAAATATCACAGAAAGGGGTGGAATACAGATATAACACAGGAAAAGATGGGGAGAGGAGATAAGTAATAAATAAAAGAGTTTAAACCTCTCGGATGGAGAGAGGAGATAAGTGATAAATAAATAAAAGAGCTTAAACCTCTCGGATGGAGAGGGCCAAAACGGGCTATGAGTCGGTTCTCCAAAGCGAACGGAGTGTGGGTATCCGTGGAACAAAAGACGATACCGGTAACCCCGAAGTCCTCAGAAGAATGATAGTCTAGAAATCTGAAATGGGAGAAGACAGGAGTGCCAGAATCACGTTCGATGTTATAGAAGTGTCAACGGACCCTTTCTCCTAAACATCGGCTTGGAAGTTGACGACTTGGAGCAATTCTTGAAATTAATGATAATAGAGTTCTCTTGATTTGATAAAGTTTACACATGACGCCAAGATAGGAACGATGTTAACAACTTTCAATGATTTGATACACAGTGAATGTAAGAATGATACATTTAGATGACTTCAATCTGCCAGATGGCATTTTATTTTACCAACCAGTCCTAATTTTTTTCACGATCAGATTTGAAAAAGAAAAATAATAATAATAACACTTCCATTTTCGTTGACACTGTTTAGCAAATAATTATTATCACAATAATTTTTGTATAAATATTGCTCGCTTTTCACTAATTTTATTTGCATGTATTTTACTATTTAATTCTATTATTTCCAAAGGGCTGGAGTGCATAGTATTTTTCAATCAACCTCACGGACCAGTCAAAATTGTTTGGAGAATGGGTTCTGACCGAGGACCGTGATATTTGCATCTTTTCGCCCAACACATCCGACTTTAGCACGTTGAGTACCGAGTTGCATTTCCTCGACGTTACCTACTTGCTTGTCCAGACTGGTTAGTCTTGTTTCCACAGGCACAGGGGGCGGAGTAGAACTGTAATTAGCTGTTGGCACAAGCAGTCAGCTATGATCTGCAGACAATACACACTTCTGGTACTGTAGACCAATCCCGGTCCCACAATCGTGGTTTTTGTTAGAAAATGAAGTCTACATGCTCCAGTGCTGTCACCACGTGGCATACAGGCTAGAGATATTAATTCAACCCTGACAGAAATTCACTACTAGGATATCGAGCATGTGTTCTCCCCCCCCCCCCCCCCCCCCCCAAATCAATATTTAAAATTAACTTTAGTTGAAATTGGGTGTATGCACAAACATGTTTCATTTTAATTCTCAAATTAGTACGCAAACAAGGCAACTAAAATATTAGCCCCAAACAGCGGTGTAATTTCTGACAAAAGAACAGTTTTTTTCCACAATATCCCTACATATTTCAAATGTCTGTTAAAGTAATTCTTTAAGATTATACTCACAAGAGTGAGCAGCGATAGCTCAGTGGTTAATTCTACGGCTTCTGGGTTCACCCAGCCTTAAATGGGTACCGGATTTTTTTCTGGGAAAATGAAGCGGCACGGGCGTAATACCGACCACATTACCCCAAAATCATGCACTGAAGGTCTGTAAAATTATGATCACTAACACGATATTCCCTATACGCCACTTGGCGCGACTGGGGTACTTTACTCCCCCCCCCCCTCCCCACAAGAGTGTTTTTGCTAACACAAAATGCAACACACAAAATTGTGAAAAACAAAATTTCTAAAAAAAAAAATAAAAAAAAATTTCTAGCCAAGCTATAAATGAAATAACACTTGCTCAAACAAATTGAAAACAATATTGAAAAAATATAAGCAAAATTAAATGCATTGGCAATGAAAGCAAACACCACCATTCCTTTTAAATGTACAAAGTCCCACAAATCATTATTGACCATAATAACAAGTATATGTATTAATAATGACAATTCCATACAAATAACACATACATTTTATATGTTGGCTTATCAGCCATTGAGAAACATGGATAAAGAGTTAAAATTATCAACATAAACAAAAAGAACAACTTTAATTAAGGAGCTGAAAATCTATTTTTTTTTAATATATGAAAATCACTCAAATCCAATTAAATAAGAGGTGCATAATTATAAAGCTTAAAATATCAATATAACAAAAAATTAAAATAATAATAACAATAATAACAACATATATTAGAAGCTAAACATTTCAATCTACAATAATATAAAATAACAGGTCTGAAGAATATCAGCCTAACAAATTAACAGAATAGCATACATTATAAGTCTACAAATTAACAAATAATCGAGGTTAAGATGCTAAAAATATCAATCCAAACAGGATTAACTTCAGTTAATTATAATTAATTAATTAAAAGTGTATAATTATAATAATTAACTTAACTAATTAACCAAAGATTTTAATCAAACAAAAAATAAACCAATACAAGTTTGAGAGTGAAGCATCCCAACCTAGAAATTAAAGAACAAAGTAAAGAGAGAGGGAGATAAATCTAAAGAAAAGCTTCAGAACAATTAAACATCTTATTTAGTTTAGTCAACAGGTATTCCTCATTGCACATAGGACAAGTTCTTATGAATATATTATTTTTAAAATTGTAATATAACAAACTTACAGAATGAATACAATGAATATATTATTTTTAAAATTGTAATATAACAAACTTACAGAATAAATATAAAATCTCTACACCTTTTATCTTTTTGAGCCCAAGACGACACATAGGGAGGACATTCTAGACTCATATATATTCGATAATCAAGTGTCAGACCTTGCACAGGAACCTCACTGTATCTCGCCACATGCCCTGTTTCCCTCAACCTTAGCAAAGGAGCTGATTCCTGCTGTTGTAACTGCTCACCTGTGCTCTTTCTAGTGATTCTCCAAGTTGGCCTTTTTTCCCCACCGCAGGGCTTGCTTTGAGATTCTCTTGTCTCTTCTCCCAACATATGACCACCTTCTCTAGATTATAGATGATATTTTGGGATGCATCACTTGTTTTTTCTCTTATTTGTGCACTAGTCTTGAATTCATTGCATGGTATATGAACTACTCGTATTTTCCTGATGCATTAGTTTTCTAATGCATCTAATTTATATACAATGGTTAAAACACAGCCATCTATAGCATTAATAAGCCAACAGGCTGAAAGGAGTCATCCTAAGTTTGTGATGTTTTCATCATTGCAAGCAAGGGCAAGTGTGTATAAATGACATCAGTCGTATATAGCTTGCATTGCTGAAGACATCACAGACTTTGAGTGATTTCGAGATTTCCCTATCAGCCTGCGGGTCTTAGTAAAACTATAGATGGTTCATGTTAAAGCTGGTTACAACATGAAGAAAATTATTTCAAATAAGAGAAAGAAACCCTGCTCCATAATCCACAAGAAAAGACATATGTATAGCAAAGAGAGCCTGAAACAAATATAAGACAAAAAGGACTAGAATGAATAGCCTAAGTTTGGCAAGCATGAACGGAAAAGTTTCATTTAAAACGTGCTCCATGATATGTGAAGTAGATCGTCGTCATCATCATGCAGCAGATAAAAACTAAAAATGTCTATATTAATATTTCAAATTAATGTTATTACTCAGAAGAAGTTACATGAGGTGTCTTAGCCAAGTACAGACCAATGGATCATAACTTAATTTCTGATAACATATCCCTAATATGAACAAATAAATAGCTTTTAATACATGTAAAGAAAAGTTAAATTATGCAAAAACATCACAGGTTTTTTTTTCTGTCACCAAATTCATTTCATGAATATCACTTTCAATGTTTAAAACTCATTAAAATCATTTTTTTTATTATAAATATAGCTAATAGTAGGGAGCCGCGATAGCTCAGTGGTTAGTGAACTGGACTACAAAGGACAAGGAGTAAGATTCGATCCCAACTGACGGCTTCCAGGTTCACCCAGCCTAAAATGGGTACAGGATTTTTTTTCTGGGAAAGTAAAGCGACACGGGCATAATACCGACCACATTACCCCAAAAATCATGTGCTGAAGGTCTTTAAGATATAGGGTCACTAACACCATATTTCCCTATACGCCACTTGGCGTGACGGGGTTACTTTACTTTTACTTATAGCTAATAGTATTTTCTACATTAATTTTAGGTATGAACAAACACAATTTATCTTCACTTTGTTTCAATTATTTGAAGGAATTAAAATATACAAATCCTTCTCAACTGCTCCATGTGTCCAAGTAGTGCAAAGGTCCCATGTAAGCATCCATTAAAGTAAAAACTGCTATATTAGTTATTTTCTGTGGCTTTTTAATTTTTAAAGATTTTCCGTAACTATTTAATTTTTTTTTAATTTTCCGTAGGTTTTTAGTACATATGTAGACAGTTAGTCATTATACTTTTAACACAAGACAGTTCCTATTATCACAAAGATACATCTTCTACAGAGTACACTCATCCCCACCTTGTGCTATCACTGCCAAACATGGTTGCTCACGAATAAGCATGAAAGGGAACTAGTCACAAAAGAGATGAGATACTTGGAATGACCAGAAGAGAAAGAATTATAAATGATTCCTATGAGAGAAATTGAGCATTTAATCATTTCTGAACTGCAAACAGAGACAACTAATGAAATGGTCTGCTCACCTGGAAAGAATGCCAAGAGATTCTAAATCACACAAAACGTATTTTAAAAGAGATGGAAAAAGAGCCTGTGGTAGACCCAGAGTAGGATGGACTAACATCTGATAAATGCTACATCACCTGACTTTGAGGCTGCCAGAAGAAACTAGAATTCTTTACCTTTTTTGACACTCAAAGTGGCATAAGAGGAAGTGAATAGAGAGAGAGATTGTGGAATGTTACTGCAAACCCCTGAGGATTTCACTAACATCAGATTAGTAGACTTGTTTAGACTGTGTTTTCACCAAGAAGGCTGCCAGCTTTTCAATTTTTATTTTAGAAAATCGTGCTCTCCTTTGAAACTAGAAGCTAGAGGTTGATTTACCATATCCATCACACCGAAAGTTTGCTGACATACATTGAGCTGTAAAATGGGTCAGTCCAGTCAAGGGCCCAAGATGTGGAGGCGTACCACTGTCTGAAAATAACAATTTCAACTCCTATTTTAAGTCAGTCCTATTATATGGCTGTGAAACATGGAGAACAACAAAAGTGACAATCATGAAGACACAGACTTTCATTAATGGATGCTTACGCAGAATAAAAGGATAGAAATGGCAGGACAAATTCACTAACATAGAATTATGGAAATGTACCAATCAAATACCAGTGGATAAAGAGATACAGCGAAGACGATGGCGCTGGATAGGACACACACTGTGGAAGCTAATTGAGAGTATTACATAACTGGCCCTTTTTTGGAATCCCCAGGGGAAAAGACAAAAAGGAAGACCAAGGAATTCTTGGAGAAGACAGATGGAAGCAGAAATGGAGATGATGGGGAAGACATGGAATGATCTTAAAAGAATGGCAAGAAACAGAATGACTTGGAAAGTGTTTATTGAAGACCTATGCTCCACAGGGAGCTGAAAGGTAGAAGAAGAAGAAGACAACTCTCTGGGTTAGACCATATCAAACAGGGCTTCCACCTCACCCACAGCTGATATCCTGGATACAAATTAGAATGATATCCTCTTTGAGCCTGACAAAGGATTAGCAAAACCTTCAGGAATTTCTCTTTCATAAAGAGAAAAAGGTGAGATAAGCATCTGTGGTTACAAAATCATAGTCAGAAGCCCTGACCAAAACCTTCAAAGAGACCAAGTGGTTTCCCAAAAAAACTGTGTCAAATCAGTATGGCTAACATAGGCAAGGATCACCATCTCTTCATAGTAGTAACATGTGCTGATATCAAAGACCTAAAATCTGCAGTACCTATAGACAGGTCAGATTCCAACTTCTCTAATAAAGCTGGGAATTCAAGAACACCACAACAACCAAACACATACAACCTTTGGGTCCAAGAGCTTACACTCAGATCAACCTGTAACATTAAGTCAAGTCATTACTGAACACCAGAGTTTGAAATACATCTTCCAGTCAACTCTAAAATAGAAACTCTTGAAAATACTAAGGATCATCTTAAGATGTATAAGGAACAAAACAAAACCAGAAATAAGCGAGGAACAATGTGGATTTCTGAAAGGAAAGGGCACCAATAATGCAATATATATCTTAACAACATTGATAGAAAGAGAGAGCTATAGAGGTAAAGAAATATCTATATATGTGCTTTATAGACTACACAAAAGAATTTGCAAAGTAAAGCACGTGGAAATAATATACTGGAGAAATTAAACATTAATGGCAAGGATATGCGAATCATATAAAAAATATACTGGCAACAAACAGCAGCTGTGCGAATTAGCAACCAAACAGGTCAATTTCAATTAATAAAAAAAGGGGTCAGACAAGGCTGTGTTCTGTCGCCAGATTTGTTTTCACTTTACACCGAACATATGAGATCAATAGTAGACAAAAAATGAATTAAAGTCAACGGTCACAACATAAATAATTTGCGATATGCAGATGACACAGTTTTAATAGCAGAGACAGAGAATGAACTACAAAAAATTATAGACATAATAGTAAAAGAAAGCAAAAAGAAAGGTCTCAGTTTGAATAGTAAGAAAACAGAAGTAATGGTCATATTGAAGAAACAGTCATCACCATCATGTAGCATAAAAATAAACAGGACAAATCTGAAACAGGTACAACGCGTCAAATACTTGGGCACAATAATAACATCAGATGGAAGATGCACCACAGAAATAAAAAGCAGAATAGCTCAGGCCAAAATAGCATTTCAGAAAATGAAAAACATCTTATGCAACAAATCTATGTCAATAGAAATGAAAAAGAGAGTTCATTTGTGCTATATAGAACCAATTCTGACCTATGGAAGCGAATCATGGACAGTAGACAAACAAATGAAAAGATGATTAGAGGCCACAGAGATGGGATTTCTCAGAAGAATGTTGAAAATTCCCTGGACAGCTAAGAAGTCTAATGAGGAAGCTCTCAAAGAGGCCAACACAAAAAGGGAGCTCTTAAAAAACATCAGAAAGAAACAATCAACATTTTTCGGGCACATCATGAGAAGAGGAAAGATGGAATACTTGGTTACAACTGGCAAAATAAAAGGAAAGAGAGATTGCGGACGCCAAAGAGAGAAAATACTGGACAGCTTGGTATCATGGCATGGAAAACAGTCAACAACAGAACTGATATGATGCACTGTAGAATAGATTGTGCAAGGACATGATCGCCTATGCCAACCGGTATGGCACATGATGATAATGAGTCAGCTCAGCTGAAAATGAATTAGGCATCTTTGGTCAAGAAAGCAAAGGCATCCAGGAAGAGAGAATTGGGCCAACAAGAGATGTGCCCAAGAGATCTGAAATCACATTCCCCTACTGCAGTAATGCTATGGTATACAATTATATGTATATCACTTGAACCAGCAATCCCCAGATTTATATTTAAGCACAGATCTACAGTATGTTTGAGTGTCGTCTACTTCAGTAAAAAAAAAGTAAAGTACCCCCGTCATGCCAAGTGGCGTATAGGGAAATATGGTGTTAGTGACCCTATATTTTACAGACCTTCAGCGCATGATTTTTGGGGTAATGTGGTCAGTATTACGCCCATGCTGCTTTACTTTCCCAGAAAAAAATCCGGTACCAATTTAAGGCTGGGTGAACCCGGAAACCGCCGGTTGGGATCAAACCCTACCCTTGTCCGTGGTAGTCCAGTTCACTAACCACTGAGCTATCGCGGCTCCCGTCTACTTCAGTGGACAATAATAATGATAGAACATACATTTGTCAATTTCTTCTTCTACTTATAAATACTTGTAATCAACATGAATGAAATCAAAGAAAGCCCAAGGCTACTGATATCCCTAAACACTCTCTCCTGTACAGAAGATGGTAATATGAACTTTCTGTTAATTTTTTCCTGAGCATCTCCAGCAGTTATAAGGCAATCCTTTTACAAAAGGTTCCATCCACGAGTACTGAAAAATATCTTGATCAGTTACAACATGAGCAGAGTATAAAATTATCACTTGTCCTTTTCTGTTGATTTAATAAAATAGGGTACCTTCAATGGACATGGAAAAAATGGGTGTTAGTGCCAATATCTTTCAATGACCAACTGAACATTGTATGGGTGATGTCAACTTTGTGGCAAGGCCACCACACTTTCCTAAAGAAATCAGTAATTTCAGGATGGGTGAACCTGGGAGCCATCGATCTGGATAGAACACAACCTCTTGTCCGTAACTGCACTTTACTTTTATAGCAACCCTCTAGTTCTTTATTGCACATGTTCATGCACAGCAAGTTTTAAATATAGCAAGTTTTCATGAAGAAAGTAACTAAAAATCTATTCTTATAGCCACTGGTCAAAGTTATTAACTCTTTTAGCTGGAATACCACTTTTTTTTACAACTAATTAATTTAAGTTCATTGTGTTCCTAAAAATATTACACACATAATGTGTGTTCTGAATATAATAACTTTAAATTTCAGATACTTTTAATCTTATTTATCAAAGAATTAATATTTATGTAACACGTCATTGATGCCTTATTCTAGCCATAACAGAAATTTCCAATAGAAATCCCTCATGGCCAGGGTAATATCTTTGTTAGATACATCTAGTTTTATAACCTAACATTGTATTAGTAGTGGTTTGTTGGCATTGATGTGCTATCTAATACTTTGGTTTGTTGGAACTGATATGCTATCTGTTACCCTAAAACACATGCACCACACCTTGATACATCTTGGCCTCCAGGGTGCAGCAATTAACTGGTACTAGGTAAAGTGTACATTAACCATAACCAAGACTCCACACACAAAAATTGTTCACAGGACCAAATGCCTAATGCAGCATATTTAGTTTCATACTGAAAAGCCAATTTAATACATGTCAACAATTTTTGTTTAAGTACTCAGGTAGTATCAAGAAATCTATCCTTCACCATCTATCTATCTATTGTCCTTTCGAGCCGAATATGGCACATAGGGTAGAACTTCAATCTCAAAAACAGAAACCTTGCGTGCCAAAATGGCACATATTGCAGAGATCACTGCTCTAAAATCTATGGCGCAGTTACCATAACAATACTTTTTACAATGACAGCTTGTCAAGCCATCGATCAATCTCCTTAGTCGCCTCTTATGACATGCCTGGAAGGTCACAGTGTCACTATTCTTTATTTCCCTCAGATACACCAGGAATAATGCTCGCTTTTGAATACACAAAAAGACAACAGATAAAATAATGGGACAACAAATTAAATGGCTGAACATGCAATCATTATCTCGTCTACTATTAAGAAAAGAAGATGGACATCTGTTGGGCATGTATTTAGAAGAAACAACCAGAGAATTACTAAACAACTCTCAAATGGGAAACATCAGGTTAGAGGAAGAGGATGGCCTTGAGAAATACTGAAAAGAACTATTATAAAAGAGGCAAGATTGGCAGGCATAATCTCTCTCTCTATAATCGAACAGCTCACGCAGAATAGAGACAATTGGCAGGAGACTATATGCCATCTAACAGCACTAGAAAGATTAGAAGACAACAGAATAGCACGAGAAGCCACAGAATGGTAAAAGATTACAATCTACATCTGCCCTTGATGTTGAAAGAAAAATGAGTAAGGAAAAAAAAAGGTGAAGGTAGTGGCACAACATGCCATCTGTGAGGTGAAGGTTTTTGAACCTCTTTTTACAAAGTCTTAGCATTTGGGGGTGATGTGACAAGTACTCTTGCTAGCATCAGGTCCCCATTTACTCTTGGAACTTGCAGTAAACTATACAGCACACTATTAAAGATAAACACTTTATGCTACCAGCTCATCCTTTATAATCCCTAACCTATTTTAATTCAATAGTTCAAGACACCCAACAACAGCTTGGCCTGAAAGTGGTCAATGACTCATAACTGACTGCATCTGGATCAGAAAACCAAAACTGCTTTAGATGTCACTTCCCTATGGTGTGTCTGGTAACAGGTTAACCAGTCTGGTCTGATGCATAGGGATCAAAGTGGGGAGACAACCAGCTACCCAAAACTGTTGTGTTGAAGTCCAATGTTTTAGACTGAAAGGCACACATATTTACGGTTTACTGTAAACCAGGACATAACACATTTATGCCAATTCAATGGCATGGGATGAACACAAAATTCTTGTATATACATAATAAAAAAAACTGGGTCTGTATGAAATATATGACTATACTATATCTTAAAACAATCATTTCGAAAGACAGTAAAATTTATACAGGAAACGACATTGCAGATATAGACAATAGTTCAGGCAATTGGAAGATAGATAGATCTTAAAACAAATAATAGGATAATCCTTCCTTGCTGGAAAAACTAAACAAAATATATAACACTAAAGCATAACTACAATTTGTGAGGTGAGTCATCATTATCACTGAGTGCCATCTCCGCATCAAATGTTGGCTACCAAGGAGCACATTCCACTCTGTCTCTTGATCTGATAGTGTAGGTTGCCATAGGCCGGCTTGTCCATCTTTTGATGTTAGCCTTGGTCTATCTCTTTTACCTTGTATTTTCCCTCCCAAGATTACTTTTACTAGGCTGCTGTGTCTTTTAATATACCCCAATAATCTTATTTGTCTTGTTTGAATTGTGTTTAGTAGTTTTAAGACTTCATCGTTTGTTTTCTTTTCTTTCCATCCAATTCTTCTATAAATCCACATTTCAAGGGATTCAATTTTTTGTTCTGTTTTCTTGTCTAATGACCATTTTTCTACACCATACAGGAATGTTAAGAAGAATGTTTCATTTTGCTATTCTTAATTTTGGCCCTGATGTTATTTGCTTTTATGTTAGTATATTGTTCATGGCATTAAAATTACTTTTTGCCATCCATATTTGTTTTATTTCAGTTGTACATTTTCCATCACTGGTTATAGTATGTCCAAGGTAGTTTTAACTCTGAACTGTCTCCAGATCTATTCCTTCAACTTTGATATCTATTTATAGTTTTTGAGTATTATCTTTTTTTTAGGATCATAGTTTTACTATTTTTTTTAATATATCTAATCCATATTTTTTGCTTGTCGTGTTTATTTCATTAAGCAATTGTTGTAGATATTTAGGATTTTCTACTAGTAATACAGTATCATCAGCATATCTTAGGTTATAGATCTTTCCATTAATGTCCTGGCATCTCAGTGAAGTTTTTAAAGATTTGTTCGGTGTATAGATTGAACAAGCTTGGTGATAGGATACATCCTTGCCTTACTCCTCTCTTTATATCAATGAGTGTAGAGTTCTCATTGTTTTATTTTATTATTGCTGTTTGCTCCCAGTATAAATTACATATCAGTTGTGTATATATATAAACATATATATATGTCATCTAGATGTATATCTTTCAGGCAATCTATAAGTTGTTTATGGTGCATTCTATCAATAGCTTTAGTGTAGTTTATGAAGTAGGAATATATTGGTGTGTTTTATTCTGTGTATTTTTCCATTAATGTTCTCAAGCAAAATATGGCTTCTTTTATTGCACTGTTTTTTTTCTAAAATCCAGACTGTTGTTCTAATCCCATATTGATTTTATTCTCAATCCCTCCTTGTATCTAACCTCTATTTCTCCTATACACAAGTTTTGGGGAAGCCGGTCCAGTGCTCTCCTACCCCATATGCACTTGCTTCTCTGACCACTGGGACGAGAAATCTATATTGTCAGATAAAGTTGAAGACAGTCTTTTTAACAAACAATAAACAAATATAATGTCTTTGAAGCATTTTAATACAAACCATAGAGTCATTGTCAGCAAGTTTTATTAATGATCTTAAAATGTTGATTCTTATAAAGAAATAACAAGTGTATAACTGCATTGTTATAAATATAAACTTATCAGTGTTAACAAATTGGAAACATTCAAAATCATGTACAGTAGTCACCTTTAAAATAAAATACCATTTTAAATTGAAACTTAATTTCCACTTCTTTCACAAAGCAAGCTGCACTGTCGTGTGTTTTGCACTAGAGTAGTCTGTGGTGCATTTGGCTTCAGTGTGCATTTCAATTGAACTGCTTCCCTAACCTCATTTACTCCTATTTCAAAGTCTGAACTGATTAGATAATGTCATCTGTTCAGTTTCTGGCTTCAACTAATGTGCAACTTTTAGTTATATGCAGTACTTGTTTCATACTTGTCTCTAGAAAAATATTTGTTTAACTGACCAGAAAACCATGTAGCAATTGCACTGACCCTTATTTCATGATCCATAGAGAAATTGTGCAGCATGGGATTGTACCTTCGAGCTCTATAAAAACTGTTGATTACTAATGCATTACAACTTTTCAGTTGAAAGGGGTCTATAAACATAATACTTTGTATTTATGCCATCCACTGGTCGCCAAGAAAGGAAAGTAACTGAAAATGAGCATAAATTAAAATTTAAAGAATTGAAATAGTGCAGTACTCTCTGCAAATAAATGCATAAAATGACAAGGAGAAAGAACCTTGTCATGCCTCCTCTGATGTACAGGAAGCATGGTGTTAGTGCCACCTTCCTATACCAAAACAATTGGTATCTAATCGAGGCTGGGTGAACCTATAAGTTGTTGATCAAGATCAAATTTGCACTTTTCTTCTCATGTAGATCACTGACTGACTTGATAAGTGCATACAATTTTAACTGTTTACAAATTTACAAAATGTCTGATTAAATGTTCAGACATTTTGTACAGTTAACATATAATTGAAGACATCTTTCTTTCTTTCTCCAATAGCTGTTATCAAATAAATACATGAACTGATAAAGTCTATTTGACCATGATTAACTGCTAAGCAAACTTGAGCTGATCAAGACCAAACTCTACTTCAAGAAACAAGATACTAGGCCAGGCAAAGTTGAAAATTAACCAAATACCCACAAATTATGTGACAAAGATGTCCTGATACAAACAGCAAACAACCACAACTCACCATAAAATGTGATTCAATACTTGTTCTACTTCTGTGTACAGCGACACAATACAACAAGTATTCTTTTCATGTAAAATGACAATCGGTGTGGCATTGTGATGGATTTCTCTCATTACCATCCATAGTTTCCACTAAAGATGTATCCACATATGGTAACTATTATCCACATAAACACATAATTTTTTTTTTAATGATGCAACATTGGAATAAGCAATAGTCACTGTTAGACACAATTTTGAAGTTAAAAAAAAAATAAGATGGAAAGAAACAATCAAATAAATAAATAAACCTGATGGTGGAATTAAAAATGAACTGAACTGATGTCAAGACATCATAAGTGAAGCAGCATCAGCAGAGCTACAGCAGCGGAAATTCTATAACAACAAGCAACAAACACATATTAAAGGTTGAGATGAACAATTATATTTTTATAGTACATCATTATGTTCATGTTGCCACACTTTAATGTATGATTTGTTGTCACAGGTTTAGTTAAGGAAACATATAAACAGATGAACTTCACATTGCTGTAAAAACCATCTTGGATAATATTTTTGTTTAAATCCAGTATATTTATCAAACAAAATCTAGACAGTTTATAAATAAACAGTTTCAGCAGTAAATGAGATGAAAGATAAGGTAACTTATATAAAATAAATTGATTTATGAATGGCCTCAACACACAAACAAATACACTTAAAAGAAAAACCAACAAATATAAAAACCACAAGCAAATTTGGCAAATAAATAATTCTATACAATCTCATTACACATAAATTGTTATTTACAATTTTAAAATATTAACACAGTAGTTAAATAATTAATGGTTACTGAAAGATAAGGCTATGGAATGATGATTATCTAATTAAAAAAAGAATGCTTGATATAGTTGATATCATGCCACTATGAGCAAGTTTGTAGATGATCATTTGCTTTCAAAAGTTGGTGTAGGCTCTTCAGGTGTTGTACTAATAGTACTTTTAGTCAGATTGACACACAATTTTTCAGTGTGACATAAATATCAAAATCAAGTCAAAGCTGGAAATACTGCATTCAAATCCATTGAGTCAAAAATAACAATTTTTGCTTTTGTTTTTGGATCACCACACTATACTCAGACAATTTGTAACAAGGAAATAAGCCTAGAGCTAGAATGAGCGATCTACAAAACTAAGTTCAACCCAATGTTGTGCTACCAGTGACAAGCCTGAATATGACTAAAGGAGAAACCTAAAAATAAATACCACAAAAGTGAAATGTGCTAGAGGCAGGACATAAAAGAGCTTGAGAAATAACATCGAAAGTGAAGAATTGTTAAAAAAAAAAAAAAAAAAAAAAAAAAAAAAACTAGGAATAATGCCCACTGCTTAATACATAGACATAAAATTTTAATATTTTGGCAACATGATTAGACTGAAAGAAGTAATTGTAAGATAGTGAACAATAAGTAAAAGCTAAGTGAAGAGTAAATAAAAGGACTGACCATAAAAAAGATATATTCATAGAATATTAGAGACACTAAGAAACATAAAACAGGAGAGGATAACAGAAGAACTAAAGAAACATAACTTCCTTTGAAGCTGAAAGGCAAATGAAGAAAGAATAATAAGAAGACAGGATGTAATACTTTCTGCCATAATAATACTGTGAAAAACATAGACACTAAAACCAACAGACTTGAAATTCAGATGACGAGGTATTGAATTTCAAACCTAGATATTGAGATGGTAAGCCAGATAAGTCATAACAAGTTATTGTAAACTGAGCTGTGATTACAGAAACTCTAGAATCTGGGCACCTCAACAAGGTTGTTGAAGAAATAATACATGAACAAATAATACATAAATGTTATTTGATAAACAACCCACCATTTCCCTCCACAACAAGTATGCACCTTGCAAGCAGAAAATATTTGCTGTTCGTGATTTTAAAAAAGTAACATGCACTCAATTATATGTTACAACTTTAAAAAAACAATATCTACAATCTGAAGAAGTAGATTGAATACATGGGCCTCTAGGCTTTAACTGAATTGAACTCTGTACCACTAGGGGATTAATTAAACATCTACAACATATAATTATTTAGAATGATCCAGAAGAAATGAAGATCCACGCTTAAATATATGAATGTTATATCATGCATATATGCATTTCGTAAAGAGTATTAAACATAAAAACAAAGCTCATAATTATCAAATCAAATGTATTATCCACCATTACTTATATATGCAACAGCTGGAAAACAACAAAAGAAATAGAACATAAACTGGATACATTTGAAAACATGCCTTGGGGAAATACTTTGGATTTAGTGCAAAAATAAGCAAAATGACAGAACATCTAAAAATAATTATAATCAAAAGAAAGTGATGTTGTTTTGGCCATGTGATGATAAGAGACAACAAGAGAATCACAAAGCAGGCCCACAAATGGAAAAAAACAGGGTAAATGAAAAAGGATAACCTAGAGAAATACTAAAAAGAACACTGAAGCGAGAGGCAATGACAGCAGCTCCCTCGCCGAGTAACTCATCCATTGTGGTGAAACACAATGCAGATCCCGTGCAAGGTTTAACACTTGAAAGATTGTTGGACACGAGGGTCTAGAATTTCTGTCATTTTTTGCTCAAAAGGATGATAGACAAACAGACAAGACAGTCAGGCAGACAGACCTCTGGTTGTAATTTCAGGGTAAGAAACAGACCCTCCAACTAACATGTCATCATAAACTGCAGTCTTTGTTGCCAATCTAGATAGACATTTGTTTCAATTCATTATTTTCTATTTATGTAGTGTTCAGTGTCTTATAAGTTGTAAACATCAATGCATAACCTGCACTATTAATTACATTTAATGTGTCTTTTTGGCATAGTTATTTACTTATAATTATTCCCATTATTTAAAGAGATAGAAAAAGGTTATGAGATCACATTTTTAGTTTCTGCTGCATGCTTTGCTTTTAGTTAATCATGCAACCCTTGGTAATTGTAGTAATTTATTATCAAATATGATATGCTTGCACTGTTAATTATTATGTTTTAACACGTTTAAACACTTGTTTTATTTTGGTGGTGTTGTGCGTGTTCTCTGACCAAATGAGTAATGACAGAGAGAAAGTAACCTGGTACTAAAAAATACCATGCTGAAGTCAGATGTGATGGTCTGAAGGATGCAAATATAGTCTTGCTGCAAACCACAAAATATCAAGTCTTTTAAAGATGGATGATGAAAATGAGAAAGAAAGCTATCGGTGACACACAGGACTACAGTGTCTGGTTTAGTGAACCATATATGATCAATACCATATTTTACCGCCTCATGAAAACTCCTCCCTGGAAACTTCTGCAATCATGACTCATAAAATCCTGGATTTTCAAGCTAAGGTGATTCACGGCAGCAGAGGTGGAGGCTGTCAGCAACACACAGCTGATGGTTTGCATCAGGATCAGTGAACCAGAACCATGATCCACCTTTTGCCCGGAAACAGACTAACCTGTCTAGTCTGATGAAGTAAGTAGGGATCGAAGAGGGAAGAAAAACTGGCACTAAAAAATAATACACTAAAACAGGATATGTTGGGCCGATAGGTGCAAATATCACAGTTCTGCTGCAAACTATAGCACAACGTCCTAGGGCGGATGATGAAGAAGACAACTCCTTTAGTAGGTAAAGACAGGAAAGAAATTCTGGATTCTCTTATGAAATCTGCTAACTGTTTCAGGTTATAAGTTCACCATATATTCCAATGTAGCGGGTGTTGATAGTTTAAAAAATAATAATCAAAAATAGGGGCACTAACACCACATCCCCTATATTCCAATGCTTGAAGCATGACAGTATTTTAATTTTAAATGTTTCTATTTCATGAACATACAAAAATAAAACAGCTACATTCCTAACACTGACATTCCTATAAATCTACTTCAGCCATAATGTTTTACTTTCCATGACATTGAGCATCAATGAGTCTGCCTCAATTGATTCAGTTACATCTTGCTAACAATAATCAAACATTAAAACATAAAATGTCTTTCAAAACACAGCCAATTCCTAAAAGATTGATATTTTAAAACAACTCTTGATGAACAGAAGAATCACAACAACGTGTAAACAAATTTATAAGCTACATCTTCATTTCACTGTAGAAAAAAGAACAAATCACACATTCATTTAAAACTAATATAATTTCCATATCACCCCAATCTATAAATCAATAATTAACTGATTTGCTACAAACAACAGCTGTTTACACAAGATATATGAAAATATGTACTTCTGTAATATTGCATTCATGTATCTTCAAGATGACATATCATTTGTCAAAATGTATTTAAAGCTACAGTACAATTTATACATAATGCACCAGTCAGGGCTTTAAAAAAAGTAATGTTTAAACAAATATTTTCTTTCTTCACTACTTCGTGTATCCATTCGGGTGTTGAGGGAGATACAAAGTTCTTGTTCTCACCCTTTTGGCGGCTTCAATCAATGTCACTTGATGTTGTTGCAGTGTTTCTTTGATATTGTCTATCTTACAACTATCTTATTATTATCTTTCCATCTTACTCTGGGTCTGCCTCTTGTTCTTTTCCTCTTTTAATATATGCTGTGTATGGCATGGAATTATGCAGCATTCTGTCTAAATGAGCAAACCAGCTTATTTGTTTGTATGTAACCTAGGAGTATTCAAGGCCTACTCTTTCTCTTATAATATCATTTCTGATTCTGTATTTTCTGGTCACTCCAAGCACTTTTCTCAGACATTAAAACAAATTAATGTGGTTAAAAATTGTTTTTTTTTTAGTCTGTTATTGAAAGAGCTAAAAATAGACTAATATTGTCTCAGATGAAAACAGATCATTGCAGGAGGAAACAGCTCTTCAAGGTGCAGAATAATAAAATAGCTTAGCAGCAACATATATAGAAAATGCAAAAGTATATAAAAAATAGGAATTTAAAAAGCAAGGGGAGCTGGAATTGCTTTAAGAAATATATGGAAATCACAGAAAATGTAATCAAAGAAAAGAACCTCCTTCACACAAATGAACATATAATTAAATTCCCACTGGGCATTTCAATGGTGTAATATAAATTTAAAATCAGTTGCTTTTCATGTAAGTTTAATGTCAAAAGATTATATTCAAATTTATGTAAATGTTCTACTAATATTATGACAGCATTATCATAATAACATTTATCGCAACTTACATAAGCAATATAGCAAAGGAATGAATGCTCCTAAAGCTACAAAAATTGGAAGTAGCATGGTACTGGTATCTTCAGATGCATAAGGATCCTTGACTCTGGGTCCTGAAGGCTTGCGAGCTTTCTGTGGCTTCACATTTGAGTGTGACTCTTCATCTTCATCCTCATTCTCTTCCTCTGCATCAGGGTGAGCAAAGGAAGGAAGTTTTGGCACATCTGTTGGAGGAGAAACAGTTCTTACCAACCTTCATGTAATCAACAAAGCCAAGTGGTTTCTCTTTACTAATAATCAATGTTCAGTCCATATTTTGCAAGACCACTGTTTTACAGATAAAAATATGAGCTTTTTTGTAAAAAAAAAAAAAAAAAAAAAAAAATTGTTCACCACTTTCTGTTGAGACATGAAATACTCTAGTTTCTTTTTAATGAGCAGGTAAATAAATTTATCATTAATTAGTGTAGTTTATCTGTTATTTGTTACCCTTGAAAAAAGATCTTTTATTTATAAACAACATTTTATTGATTATATTGTTTATTTTGTTGATTATACACATTCTAATTTCATCTTTTTGTTTTGCAAATAAGGAAATCACTGAATAATTCAATTAAATCATTTAATAATTATGAGAAGCAGCTGAACATTGCCAAAATGGAAGTCTCATGACTGCTATTTGAATATGAATATTTAGCCATTGTACTTTGAGACTTGTTGACATGGTTATCTTACTTGAAAGCCAATTTTGTGATCAGATTAGTTTATATATAATCCACCAAGCGCACCAGCTTTAGCTTTATTGATTATATTATGTTTCCATATATAGAAATTGTTGAGTTCTGGATAACCACCGTGTGGAAATACAAATTAATGAAGATTAGAACTGGTCCTCTCAATCTGTCACATTAAAAAAAATGTCACTGCTCATTGTACAGTGTGAGAATATTTTGAAATTCCACTGACTCTGATCACAATTTGTTCATTGGCACATTCAGAAAGAAGGAACAGAATAGCTCTAGCCAAACTACAAACACTGAGTTATATGAAACTATATTCACAAATAAAGAATATTAAAGCACATAAAGCTCTTCAGAAAATAAATATCAAGGTGTTATTATAAATCTTTGTGAATACTATATTTGCAAGATTTAATTAATTTCTTATAATCAATCAGTTAATCCCTTTAATTAATAAAAACTAATTATTCACAGGCATTAAACATATTAGAAGATCAGGAGAAGCAAATGAACTTGATTCTACTGCATATTCAAAATTCCTACGAATCATGTATTTACTGAAGTTTAAGTCATCAAAATAAATTGAAATAAACAACTGATAAGTTAGTACTTCGCCTGTGCGCTGCCGGGGCCCAAAAGGGGAGTAAAGAATAGTGGTGCTGTTCCCTACCAGGCATGTTCATAAGAGGTGACTAAGAAGAGTTGGACATGGGATCGGCTATCCACACTGTAAAAAAAAAATTAAGTCGAAAAAATTTCACAAATATGGACAAGTTGAAGAAAAGAATAAAAGCAAATCCACCATCCAGGAAGATGATGGGGAAGGCATGGAATGCTCTTAAAAGATTGGCTAGAAACAGAACGGCTTGGAAAGTATTTGTTGAAGACCTATGCTCCACAGGGAGCTGAAAGGTAGAAGAAGTTAGTACTTATGAAAGTACTAACTCACTTTCGCTCCGCTCCTGCCTACTTGTCATGACAAAATGTGAACACAAACTCAATCCCTTATAAGAATAACAAGATAGATCTAATTTTGTAAGTCATAGTAGGATAACGCAATAAAAATAGAATCATCAAAATATGCCGCTGTATGGCTGTTAAAAATATTCTATTCCAACATGCATGCACTCACTCTCTTGTGTACTTATACACACACACAATAATGAAAGAGTAAGCTTATCAGGCGCAAGATGAAGGAATGCTAATTAATCAAAGCTGTAAATATTTGATTCTCTGAACATGGACAAATAAGCAGCCAATTATTTTTTTTTCATTTGGCTACCCGATATACTGATTAAATATACTGATGGCTGAATACAAATATACACACAAGCACAGTTTGTGTGTGCATATATTGTTGGAAGTAGGCTGTTGTTAATTCTCAGAAGAGATTGTGACTGATGAATACAATTCTCCATGACTCATGTTAATTAATTTACAACTATTATCATTACATAAACATGTAAAAGACATAAATTCAGGTTTGTCTTTTTGCGATGTTTCAATATGCTACATTATACTTACCATCTACTGTGCCTTTCATTACATAAATGGCATTCACTTTTGGGTTATCAAGATCTCCCTGTATTAAAAAAAAAAACCCAGATATTTTAAGATTATAATTTTTTTTAAAAATAAAATTCAGAAATTTTAAACAAATTTGTAATTGCATCACACTTTATAGCACTTGGATAATATGCTGCTAGTGCACATAATTGTCCATGAGCATCACAACATTAAATATTTGGGAACATTCAGTTCATAACTCACAGTTACTTTTAATTTCTCTTACACATCTTTCCACCAGATACCCTTTTTATTTTCTTAAAAATTGTCCTTTTTATGTAAATGCACAACGGCTATACAGTATTATGGCAAACAAACAATACTGACCTTAATGAATTCAAGTGAAATTTTGTTTCCATCTATGTGTGATGATTCTTTATTGACATGAAGTGTTCCACTCTTTATTGTGAATGGAATGACTTCATCATAAGCAACCCCTCTTCCAACCGCTGAAAATATGTCAAGCTCACTGATAATGGTATGTTCACCATTTAATACAACATCAAAAACCTGGAAGAGAAAAAAACAAACATTTTGGAAAGAGATTCAAGAGATGTTCAAACACAATAAAGTAGAAAGAGAAGAAGAATAAATAATAAAGTTTTGCAATATCTTATCTACAGCAGCAATCAATCAACAATTAAAAAGTTTTCAATTATAAAGTAAAGAGCTCAGAAATAATAAGTAGAATTGAATAAAATAGAGAAACATCTGAATTGTATAGACATTGTTTTTTCTTTACAATCCTAAGTATATGAGAGAAGTGTAATGAAACATAAAAAACCAAATAAAAGCTTGGGCTGCAATTTTTCACCCCACCCTCTTATATTTTTGCCATGCCTTGATTGTCTATCAGCAAACTGTACCATTTCTTAAGCACCGACTGTGGAAATTACCGAAAACAAGATGGCAAATAAAGATTTGTCTGTATGGGTTCAACAAGAAAAGCAAACAAAGAATGCAGTGCAGATTACACCTGCAACTGGCTTAACAAGTAATCCACATAAGGAAGCTACATATACTACAGACTTACTTCTCTCTTTCCTTCCTCATTTGCCTTTTAGCATCGAGGGGAAATATAATTTGTGGTCTTTTTGCTCTTCTGTTCGCCTCTACTGCTGTTATGTTCCCTAGAGCTTCTAATATTCCATCAATCCATCTTTTTCGTGGTCAACCCTTGGGTCTGGTATTCTCACAACATTTATTGAGGGCTCGTTGTGTTATGTTTTGATAACTCTGCCTTGTCACATGGCCAAACCATTTTATCTGTTGTTACATAATCCTAATCACAAGCAATCATTATGCAAGCTAAATTTCAGTACAATCTTCCTTCTCGACTGGCCAACAACAATCGTTTATGAATGTCATCAATGCAGAAAACACTTTGGAGCTCAATAATGTATGACACAGAATGACAACAATACTAATCCCTGGAGCTACCTGTTTTGATTTATTCTTCAAATACCAGGTAGAGGAACAAAGATAAAAGTCCTTAACTCTTAGAAGTTAGAAGTCCTTGGTTTTTTTGTTTTGTTTTGTTTGTTTAAAGTATTTTGAGTTCCTATGTGTGGACAACTACAGAAGGAAATCATTGGTTTGAACCTAGATTTATTATATATTGATGAGTGGGGGGGAGGGATTGGTTGAGCTTTTGTTTAGTGTTTATATTTTTTGGAGTTAGAAAATGTTCACTTAATAGTGTGAGCTAATTTCTTTGTTACTAAAAGTAAAAACTGACCTAAAAAGACACAACATAAATAGTTTCAGAGAATGGGAAAAAAGTATGAAGATTATTATGAAAATCTTTAATACAATCATTTTTACATAAATTAATGGAAATACATTTTTAATGGGTTAGTAGTACACATTTTTTTTAATGCATATTATTGACAAATAATAATCAAATTGCTCTCTGTCATACCAACACACCTAATGTTAGAAAGGAAGGATATATAATTACAAAGGTTATAAAATATAGAACAGAAAAAATAGAGAAGTAATGGTATAAAAACAGAAGTAATGGTCATATCAAAGAAACAATCATCACCATCATTCAGCATAAAAATAAACAGGATAAATCTGAAACAAGTGCAACATTTCAAATACTTGGGCACAATAATATCATCAGATGGAAGATGCACCACAGAAATAAAAAGCAGAATAGCTCAGGCCAAAATAGCATTTCAGAAAATTAAAAATATCTTATGCAACAAATCTATGTCAATAGAAGTGAGAAAGAGAGTTCATCGGTGCTATAAAGAACCAATTCTGACCTATGGAAGTGAATCATAGACAGTAGACAGACAAATGAAAATACGGTTAGAGGCCACAGAGATGGGATTTCTCAGAAGAATGCTGAAAGTTTCCTGGACAGCTAAAAAGACCAATGAGGAAATTCTCAATGTGGCCAACACAAAAATGGAGCTCCTAAAAAACATCAGAAAGAAACAATGAACATTTTTCGGGCACATCATGAGAAGAGGAAAGTTAGAATATATGGTTACAAACAGGCATAATACAAGGAAAGAGAGATCGAGGATGACAAAGAGAGAAAGTACTAGATAGCTTGGTGTCATGGCATGGAAAACACTCAACAGAACTGTTACGATGCACTGTGGATAGAAGATTGTGGAAGGACATGATCGCCTACGCCAACCGGTATGGCACATGATGATGATGAACTAAGGTATAAAATAAATACTTGCGCACATTTACACACTTTCATACACTAACCCAAACATTCAATGAATGAAAGAAACCTGCTGGTAAGGAAAACATCTGCATCAGATTTAATTAGGATTTGGAGGAAGACAATTTATCTTGTTGCTGAAGCAGAAATGCTTATTGCATGCCTGACATATAATTTTACTTCTCATTTCATTGGTTTGGTAGCAAAGAAAACAATTTAGTGACAAATCAGACATAGCTGGAACAACCTGAGGGCAGTCATTAATTTCTATACAATCTCAAACAGTTTGACAGTAATAATATCATCTAAACCTGCAAGTTCTCTTTATGAGCTCTGTAATGAAGTGAAGCTGTCCATACTTCTAAAGCTGTGCCAAAGCTTGTATATCAGAGTGATGATTTCAATGTTCTTGAAATAATGTAAAAGCATTAACCCACGCTACGTCTACAAAATTATAAAATAAAGTTTTTCAGTATTTACTGGTTTTCCATAAGGATTTTGTATGTGTATTTAGACAATGAGGTGCGCGTGGCCGTGCAGCTAAAACCACTGTTCCGCTGGCTGAAAAGCTGACGTACTGTGTTCAAAGTCCGCGGTAGACAGAAAGGATTTTTTCTATCAGGGGTGAAATAAAAATCCTAAGTCGCACACATCATGGCAAATGCTTGACCAAGCGGCCTCTATCCCTCGGGTTCTATCGTTGCCCCCCGACATACACCAGCAATGGTACTATGTGTCGTAAAGATAGTTTTTTTTTTAATTTAGACGTTAGAGAACAGGCAAATAATTGCAGTGCTGTTGTAAAGCTGGTAACAGGAGCAAGTAGTGTGGTGTAATGTACACTCCTACAAGGTATGGTGGCAGCTTTACAAAAAAAGAAACACAACAAAATTCTGATGTTTAGGCCTATATACGACCTCCTTCAGAAAACGAGAACACAAACGAACAACGAAATAAGAACTCTACTACATCTAGGAAGAGCGTGACAGATAAATCAAAGAGAAATACAGAGGGATAAGAGATGAAATGATGAAACAAAAGTGAGATGTGCTACATATCAGAGGATAAAAATACATGTGAAAATTATAGTTCGTTCAGAAATTTGTGCCCACAGAGTTTATCAATTACCTCGGAAACTGTTTGATGAATTTTTAGTAATTTTTTGCATGAAATTTTATTTTTTCACCGACCTTAAGATTTTATAACATTCAAGTACAAAGGTAGTCAGAATTTTGCACAAATCATTTTGTTATATAATTTCAAGAAAATATCAAACCTTATGGCCTAAACATTAGATTTTACTGTAAATTACGTTAATTTTCAAACAATGCAAGTCAAAGGCGTATCCGTATCACATAGAAGAGTGCACAGTTTTTTATTTGATTTTATATCTTCGTCATATATATTGTTTGATACTTTGGTCAAAGTTTAACGAACATAGTCATCAAACAGCAGGCATGTCATCTACAAAAATACATGGAATGACCAAAACATCAAACAGTGTAACAAGTTGATTTGATTTAAACATTTTCAAAATCTCACGTCTAATAACGTTCTCAAAATCATCAACTTTAATTTATCTTCCTTGCTTGACCATCGCCTCTGTAGATTCAAAGTTCTGTCCTATCCATCGATTGAAAGACTTTCTATCTATACTTAGAGCTGCCTGTGTTCTTTTTTTCTGGTTTTTTGACATCGTAATAGAACTGATGTAATATATGTATAGTGAGATTATTTTAAGATCCATTAGGAGCATGCCTGGAATAACAAACGGAGGTCATAATATAAATAATCTAAGGTATGTTTATGATACAGTCTTAATCAATAAGAGTGAAAATGAGTTACAAGAAATTTTGGACGTTATAGTGAAAGAAAGCAAAAATAAGGAATCAGCCTTAATAGTAAAAAGACAGAAGTAATGGTGACAACAAAGAAAAAGACATCAACGCAGTGCACAATAAAGACAAGTGGAACAATATTAAAACAGGTAAATGAATTTAAATATCTGGGAACATTGTTAACCAGATGGTAGATGTACAACAGAGGTGAGGTGCAGAAAGTTGGGGGGGGGGGGGGGGCAGTCACATGATTAGACAGGAAGACAAGATAACAAGGTAGTATTTAGACATAACTTGATCAGACCTATCTTCTTTTCCCATATACTTATTATGATCACCAACAACAACTGGCAGGTCAACATTAATTTATTTTTCAAAGATGCTATGACATTTTGTCCTACATATTCATGATGTTTTAGAATTTAAAGATTTGAGCATTGTGGTGATCATATTAACAATTTTATTATCCTTCCACTGAATAATCTCTATATTGTCCCTGCCAGCCCATCTCATCTGACACCTACACTTTTTCCTGGAACCACATATTTTTAACTCGACTGAGACCCCCTATGATTTGCTAAAATGGTGCCACAAGTTTGAGTTTTTTTTCTTGCAATAAATTATTAAAAAAATGAAAAGAAGTATAATAATTATCCATAAACATTCTATATCTCTAACAAAAGTGACTTTTACATAATTTCATTACAATGTCAGATCCCAAACCTTGTGTTGAGGAGCTGAATCATTCTCTGTATATATTTCAAAGTTATATGTATATCCTGTTACTGTATTCATGACCTGTTGCTATCCACATCTGCTCCTTCTCCATTTTGTTGGTTTATCTTTGATGGACTGTCTAAATTACATCAGCATAAGAGTGAAACTTATGAGTCACACAAACAGGTGGTTGAATATTAAGAAGCCTGTTCATAAACAAATAAATAAAACATTTATTCATTACTAGATCAATATTTATGTAATAACAAAAGCTACAAATTGTATCTATTAGATAGCAAAAGCACTACTGGACAAAATATACATAAATGAACTCTTCTAAAAATGTATTATAACTATAAATTATCTGGTTTATTATTATGATTGTAAAATTTAAAAAAAAAACAAAGACTTCCCTTAGTAGTGAACTGTAGCAAATATTTCTATTTCAACTGTTTCTAGGGCAAGAAAATAATCAAATAAAGCACAAATTATTAACTTATTTTGTTTTAATTATTGTTGTTGTTATGGATCCAGCAACCTTTGAGCTGATGTCAATATATCTCACTCTAAGTATTGAGTTTGTCAAATCAAGTTCAGTATCTTTGTCATCTTACTTCAGTTAACAACCCCCTCATCTGTGATATCATCACTATCGCTACTTAAATCTAAAATAGGGATGTAGTCAGAATCATTAGATGACATTTTATTAGTAAAACAAATTTTAGACACTCAGTCGAAGAACTCCGAACTGTGAACTTCCAAAATGGTATTGTGTCAGTCAGAAATTTGGCATGCTCTTGGGATTAAATTTCTATAAACTAAAATTTAAAAATTTTAATTTTCTTTACATTTTATTAAATTCTTACATATTCATTTTCATATGTGATTTCTTACATTCCCCCACAAAAATATCCTGTAAATTACGGTAAAAGGCTCTGCCAACATTGACGACGTCCACTAGTAAGAAAGTTCCAAAGGTTATATATACCCCGTACATTTGGGAATTCATTGTTTCAATTATAGGTTACCAGTTTTAGAGAAGTCTTGCCGAAGCAGTCACATTCACAGCATAAGGCAGCGAGTACTTTGACATTTAGATTTGTGGTCCTTTCTTACAAACCCACAGAGACTTCTTACTTTTTATTATGATAGGATCATGGTTGAAATCTTCTCACACATATGGTACATTATTTTCATTACTGTACATTTTCAACATCTTATTCTCAACATCTGTTGTTCAACTTATTAATTCTCTAGTGAACTGTTGTTAATTATTATTGGAAACTTCAGATTAGGAATATATAAATTATAAATATATATTTCCTTCTTTGAACTTTTACTAGAAGAATTTCATTTTTAATTTATTACATATATCTTAATCCTGTGGCGATAATTTTTTGGCCATGTAATGTGAAGAGAACAGTTGGAATATATTGTAACAACTGGGAAAATTGAGGGACAAAGAGATAGAGGGAAGCAAAGAGAAAAGATATCACTTATCAGACAGCTTTAGAGAATGGCTTGGCAGAAGGTCAAAAACAGAAATGATAAACAACTGCCATGATCGAAAGTTGTAGAGAGACATGATCACCTATGCCAGCAGGCTTGGTACTTGATATCTTAATCCACTTTTAACTTTACACTTTACTCACTCTCTAAATTTAAGAGTGGACAATCTTTAACTTAGTCTTATTAAAAAAAGACTAGAGAGTTAGGTTTAAATATTAAAGTATATAATATTTTCATTTGTATGAAAAAAGTACTATTTTTAAAGTAAAAGATAGTCAAATTAAAAAAAAAAGAATAATAAATTGTATTGATTGAAATTGAATGCAAAGAAATTTTGAACCCATTCGCAGAGAAACTCTCAGAGAATCTTTTTTTTCAAATCAGTTTCCAGCCTGAGGGGGGCTGGACCTCACCAACTGCCGCACTGCGCTGCTGCCATGTCTTGAAAATATTTGAAATAGATCAGATCGTTTGTTAGTAGTTAGGTCACTAGGTGGTATAAAGTTTTTTTGTTCTTTTTAAGTGTGCTCAAAATTATAAATAACATGATTATTATCATTTTTATTTTAACAAGCACGGGTGACGGGGTATCCCGGTATCCTACCTTATCATTATGCCTTATGTAAGACTATAATAGAGGCTGCGAGAGGGTATATGATGGTGTATAGTGTGTATATATATTACACTGTGTAGTATATTATATATATATATTATATATAATAAATTGATATAAACAATAAATACTCATATTTTGTTGTAACTCAAGTAACTGTAATAAATGTTAAAAATAATAATTAAGATTAGACAATTATTAAGATTTTTTTAAGATAAAACTATAACTTAAATTTAAACAATCATTAATAATTATTAATTCATTTCATTAAATTAATTATCTCATTCATTATCTGTTATGACATGTTTTCTCACCTTTTGATTTGGCTCTCCAAACCACACTTCACAGAACTTTATAACTAAAACATAGTCACCATCTTTATTAGTCGGCAAATCATACCCAAAAGTATTAGCGCTATACCTCTCCGTTTGATACAGGATCTGATCTTGTGGCACGACTCTTTGGATGTACATATTCTTGCCATAATCAGAGCTGAACCCAACGTCGTCCAAAGGGTCGGCTTGATAGTGAACACCGTTGACATCCGTGTGTTCATCTCCTCCACAATTTACAGCCCATAAAACTTCCCCTGCACGTACCACATTCAAAATTAAGCCACATAATACAATAAATGACAGAATCCATCGTTTGTTAAATGAAAAAGTAATCGTGCGAACTGCAAATCGCAACATGATTTTGTATTCCGTTTCGTATACAACGTGAACGGCGTTCAAACCGGAAGTAATGGTAAGTGTCTGCCGGGTGTAACGTTTTGTTTGGCTGTCGTCTGGTGGCTCCAGCTGGGGCTTTCACTTTGATGATAATGGCCGACCGCCTAACGCAGTTGCAGGACGCTGTCACTCATGTACGACAAATATTATTCTTGCTTGTGATTATATGTAGCTGTTTAAAATGAGATCGATTGTGCTCCTTAACCATTATATGAAAATACAAATTTGAACACACACAACACTGAGACTAGCGTCACTAGCGAGGCACACACACTTTTCTGCAGTGATTTCACGTTGAGTTACTTACTCACTGTTAGTGAGTTAGTCAATAATAAATAAGATAATAAGTAGTAACTTAAGTAAGTAAGTACACTTTCTAAGTTCAAGTCAATTATAGATAGATGCAGTCTTAAACGACTAGACTTTACTTTTAGACTTGAAACTCTTACTAACATAACTGAACTACTCATAGTCTTTCGTCTCCAGTAGTGAGTTATCATATGGAAGATAAAATTCAAATTGAATTTGAATCTTTCACCTTTTTTTTTATGTCAATTTTAAAAGTGCTAAACTAAAGTGGTAGTTTAAAATGTCTTTTTTCGCAGAGTAGCGTCCCCTTACTTTATACACTACTATCCAAGAACTCCTAAACCTTGTTGAAAAAATGTAGTGAAATGCTCAAATACTAGAAACACATTCAAATACGGGTGGTCAATTAGGGGAGATCACTCCTTTAGCAGAAAAGTACTATAGCTTGTTTCATAAGTCTTGCCCAAGTTTAAAAATCAATATCTTTTAAACCGCTTTTTGTAATTTTTTCAAAATTTGCATGTATAGTTATAATGATTAGAACCCAACAGGGAATTAATTTCATTAAAAACAAACATTTGGTTATTATTATTGCTTATTTGATTTATATAAATTTATAACGACCCATTGATGTCGTCAAAACTTAGTGTTTACGGTATTTAAGTTAAAAATAGCGATTACAAATCTATAGACGGTCCAATTTACGATTTTGCACGCTTTCCCCGTGATTTATCTGACACAAATAGACACTTGTAGTAAACACGAGACATTGTGTTTTCCATTTCCGTTAATTCAACGGCGTATCGTGGAACAATAACATTTATCATGAGTCTTAAAATGAAATTCTGCAGTTTACAAAACATCGCAATAAAAATGTATGACTATTTTTGCAAAGAGGCTAAACGAGGAAGATTATTTCATTCTTTAGAAAACCCAGAGAATAGGACAAGACACATTTTGGATTTATCTAAACGGTCATTTAATCGCTGGATTCAAGCACGTGACCGTCAATGTTCCAAATATACAAAATCACAAGGAAGAGCAAAAATGTTGGATAATTTCGACAGTGAACTTATTAGAAGTGAAATTCGCAAAATGTTGGGTATGAATGAAACTGTTACAATAAGAAAATTAAAAGTATCGCTGAAAAAGAACAACAGTATTGAAATATCAAAGTCTACATTATGGAGGAACGTGAGAGCTGCAGGCTTTACATTCAGAAAGTATTCCAATGGACGAAACATCATCTGTGAGAAGCCACATATAGTAGTCATGAGAAGCAAGTACTTACGTGAAGTAAAAGAGGTGCGCAAGCAAGGTTATGATATTGTGTACTTGGATGAAACATGGATCAATGCTCACCACACTAACCAAAGGGAATGGCAGTCATCAGATGGAAAGATTAAGAGATTAATACCTAGCAGCAAAGGACAGCGCTTGATAATTGCTCATGCAGGTAGTCGACAACATGGACTAATACAGAATGCAGAGCTCATTTTTCTTTCAAAATCCATAGACAATCGGGATTATCACTCTGAGATGAATGGTCACATATTTAGACATTGGATTGAAAATTCTGTTCTCCCATCACTAGATCGACCATCTTGCCTAATAATGGACAATGCAGCGTACCACAACATTGTTGCACTTGAAGATAAAGTCCCGACGTCATCCAGTACAAAAGATGCTATTAAGATATGGCTCACAAAGGAGCACATACAATTTAATAACATGTACTTAAAACCTGAATTATTATCTCTAGTAAAGCAAAAACAGAGGACAAAGATTTTTCAAATAGATAAGATTATCCAAGAGCACGGTCATATAAGTTTGAGGCTGCCACCTTACCATGCTCATTTAAATCCAATAGAACTAATCTGGGCAAAATTAAAAGGACAAGTGGCAGATGAAAATACAACATTCAAAATATGCGATGTAAAGACTCTTGCTAATCTCGCTTTATTAAATATAGACACAGATTATTGGGCTAAATGTGAAGACCACGTCTTAAAACAGGAAGAGGAATATTGGAAAAATGATGGTTTGTGGAATGTTCAACCCCAAACAGTTATTAATCTTTTAGACTCGTCTGATTCAGAATGAAAGTATATAGCCCCCACAATGTTGGCCCCTATATTACCTTAAATTATTTCAACAAACGGTCCTTTTCAGGACCACACAACTATGAAAATTGGACATACAGGTATACCTTGATATTATCGTCCGTCCTCGAACTGAGCAGACAATAATTATCCTGGTGTTTTGTTTTATCCAGTTATTTCCCCATTACGGCCACGCCTTTACCTAGTGAAAATTAATCGTAGACCAGCAACTACGGTAATTTCTATTCTTTAGGGCTTCACAATTTACAATTTTGACAAACATCAAAGAAATATCGCCGCTTTAAGAAAACTGCAGCTGCAAGATATTTGTTAAATATAGATTTAAAGGGTCTTTTGCATTCTAATAACATATGGAAAATTTCAAAAGTATTTATCAAACGGTTAGAGAGTAATAGCGTTTTGAAATTGGGCAAATGTTTTGAAACGAGCTATAAACTAGGACTGTACCAAAAAATTATTTCTATCTATCTATCTATTGACCTTTTGAGCCATAGCCGGCCCATAGGGCGTAGACCCATATATTATATACTCCTTCTCTTATCTAATTTTTTTCTTCTAGCAGTTTTCAATCCTTGTAAAGATCTTTTATCAAATCTTGCCATTTGTCTCTGTTCTGTGCAAGCAGCTCTATCTCATTGAGAGGCCGATTCCTGCTACTCTTGCCTCTCTCATCAATGTTCTTCTCAGTGTCTCTCTGGGTCTTCCTCTTTTTTAAAATTATTTAATTATTTTAAAATTGTATATAAAATAGGTAGCCTCCATCATATAGTATGATATACTGAGAGAGACTCCTACAATAGGCAACTTGAATTATATACTCATAGACTAGATTCATAAAGGGGAGCTGCAATAGCTCTGTGGTTAGAGAACTGGACTACAAAGGACAAGAGGTAAGGTTCGATCCCAACCAATGGCTTCCAGTTCACCCAGCCTTTAATGGGTACCAGATTTTTTTTCTGGGAAAGTAAAGCGGCACGGGCATAATACCGACCACATTATCCCAAAAATCATGTGCCGAGGGTCTGTAAAATTTATGGTCACTAACACCATATTCCCTATGCGCCACTTGACGTGACAGTGGTATTTTACTTTTTTTTTTTTTAGATTCATAAACATATCAGTTATTGTGAGGTATCTATTGTCTATCAGCACTAACACTTACTAATGGCTGACTAGAGACTCCCTTCCATTCAGTCATTCACATATATGTGACACATCAAGTGATCAACATTATGATATGACAGTCTTGACTCAGACTGCCCAGAAGAATCTCTTCTGCTGAACTTATAAAACTCCTCCTTCTTTCTGAGAAGTTATGACTTTTAAGTTGCTTACACTGTCCATAATAAAGTACTTTTTTAGTAGCATAAATAGACCCTCTCTTTCTGTAAAATGTGTAGTAAAATGATCAATTTCTTTGAGTTTATAATTATTGAATATATTTGCTCCTCCTTTTTATTAAAAAAAAAGGCATTGTCTTCTAATCCATCTGTGTAAATGTGGTTTCTTGTGTTACTCAGGCACTCTCTTCTAGTTTGCTGAGGGCAGGTACTTTTCTTTCAATGTGGTGTTGGTTTTTGCCAGTGCATACCCCTTTTATTTCTGTATTAGCAAATAAATGTCTCATTGATTTTTTTTTTTTACTTAAGTACCACTTCAAATATTTTTTGTCACTTTGCTCTATTTGTAATTCAGTTCTGTATACTTTATTTGTGCCGTGAGATACTGGACACTGCATTAGTTGAAAGCAGCTCATAGGTGTCAGGATCAGGAAGCTAGAATTGATCAAGATTCTATTAAATGGTCCAGCTGTAACCTTGAAACATAATAACTGATCAGGCCAAGGGTATATGGATCAAAGAGAGAAGATGAATCCTATGCTCAAAAATGCTTTACTGAAGTCAGATTTGTTGGCCTAGAGTACACGGATATCACTGCTTACTGTAAACCACAATACAGCAAAAATGACCTTTACAGATGGACAAGAAAAGAAAAAAATTATTAAGAAAACACAAGAAGAAAAACGAGAATGCCTTATTTAATAATAATACATAACAGTTTTGCTGAGGAGGAGATCTGACCACCTCATGTTCGGAGTGCAATGATGATGACCCGCAAATAACTCAATAACATAACAGTTCCTTAAATACAAACCAAGATCGTAAACAAATATCAGTGTTGGAGTAAATGACATAAAAAATAATTGTTTAGGGATGGTAATAGAAATGTATTTTTTTTTTAAAGTTTAATGTTTGAAAAATAACTTTGCTTGCATTGTTATTTGTCCAATAATTTGTAATGGTAATTTGAACAGAAATATTTGTTTGTTATCAGCAAGCAGAACACTTTTACAACAGTATTGGAATCTTGCAACAGTATGCACCAAGTAGTCCCTTTCCTGGTTTTGAAAAGCCAGGTGGTAAGCCACCTTCACCGCCTCCTCAAGAAGGTAAATATTATATTTTTCTTGTTATTTTGAAGAATAATGTAAAAAATATTGTTATGGCCACCTGTACCTTGATTGATAGTCTTCATAGAATTTGCCCTAAATGGTACTGGTGGTGATCATATGAACATTTTATGTTCCACATAACTTGGAAACTTTGCATCTCAACCAGACACACTCTTGTGTAATCCAGTCATGGTATTTGAGAATAACTTTGGAATATATAAGCTCTACAGTTGAATGTTGCAATTGTCCATCAACTTTAGGTCATACTGGAATAATATATCACTGAAAGGATAATTTTTATACGGTATAAATTCATACATGTACCTTAGCAATAACATAAGCATAGAAACAGAAACATGCAAGAACATAAGAATAAAATATGACAAGATAAACTGGCATTGTTTTGGAAATTGAATGGAAACAAAAGCATATTTAATCCATAACTAAAGTTATCTTTAACTTATATGTCACAATTATTGTATGACTCAAAAACATAAAACTATCTATTTTAAATACCAGTCTCATTGGTCTGGTTACTATGCCCACAAAGTGAAGATGGATTGGGATCTTCATCGGTTTTTATTTATTTATTATGGCACAAGCAGTGAGCTGTGAGTTTCTGACTGTTTACAGCCTACGTGCTGGTGAGCATTTAAGTGTCATGATATTGAAGATTTGTATTCCTTGAAAATGCTGAAAGATTGAAAACTTGTTAAAAACAAATTAAAAATATACTGTCTAGATGATTAGTTAATATTTTTACTGAATTTTCTCTGCTCTAGACCTAACCATTTGAGATGTTCATTTACAGATTATGCCGCACTCTTTGCCAAACTTATTACCAGAACTGCAAAAGACATAGATGTTCTTATAGACAACTTGCCAAGTGAGGATTCCTCTACAGAACTTCAGGTTTTTTTAACATTGATTTTTATACTTAGTTTTATATCTTAATTTTCATTACCCTCTTTATCTTTCTGGATTCTATTCAGTATTGTGTGCATGGATGTGAGTATGTGTATGCATGTGTACATAGAATTAAAATGCATAAAGATGGATAGATTGAGCTCTCTTTTCTTTTTATTCCATGCCTACAGACCCACAAAGCGATCATTCACTTACACATGGGGGGGGGGGGTTCCTGTTTTTCAATTTTGCAGCAACCATGATCATCTTTCACAAGATTCCTTAAAGTTGGCCTTTAGTGTTTTGTATCCACTTTTCTCCACCTGGTTGTCCTGTGTTAGCCTCCACCTTCCCCCTGAGAGCAGTTCTTGCTATTATCTCTAAATCACTATGCATGCGTGACCTATTCAGCTTCTACAGTATCTTCTTATCATTAGTGCACCACTTGCTTGCTTGTGTTCGCCCGATGACTTAAGGAGTGTACCTCGTCATCATCTGCCCTTAAAAGGATGTTAAGTAGGCGTGTCTGCGTTGTGTTGTGGTTTACAGTATAACTGTGATACTTGTGCCTTTCGGCCCAACACATCCGACTTCAGCATAACATTTTTGAGTACCAGGTTGTCTTCCCTCTTCGATCCCTACTCGCTTGGCCAGACTAGACAAGTTAGTCTGTTACTAGAGGCACCACGGAGAGGTGGAGCAGGGTCTGGATGGTTCTGGTTCACCGATCCTGGCGCAAGCCATCAGCTGTGGATCGCTGACAACTTCCAGCTCTGGTGCTGAGAGGCGCGCCTTCACCTCCAGTGCACCACTTTAAGTAGGTTATGGTTCCTAATTTTGTAAAGCCAAACTATTCTGATAATTTTCCTCAAGCAAGTTGTATTAAATGATGACATTCTTGATGTTTCCTTTTGTATTGCTCTCTAGCATTTTCAGATCCATATAAACACATTGAAAATATGCAATTCTCATAGATGCTTAGTTTGGTTTTTGTGTTGCACTTTGAAGAAACCTTGGTGGTTAGTATGCTTACTTCTTAATCAGATGGGTCTGGGTTCGGTTACCAGAAGTGGCAGATTTTTTTTTGGGACCGACAAAGCTCCAGGGTTCACCCGACCTCTAAAAATGGGCGTCAGAGACTTTTCTGCAAAGTAAAGGCTTGATACTGACCACATTACTCAAAAATGGGCCATGTTCATAGAAACACATGGTCACTAACACCATATTCCTGATATGCCTAACAATGCATGGAAGGAACTTTTACTTTATTATGGAGCAGGTGTCCAAATGTTTTGATTGGCAAAATCTATTCTTGTTTATTTATCAGAGTTAGTTAGGGTAGCATATACACTTGCAGTGATAACATTAATAAGAAAAATATGAAGTCTATGCCCTCAAATATATTTGTAGTTAATGTCAGAACTAAACATGCTTGTTACATAGATAGTTTCATAGCAATTAATGTAGCTGTAATAAAAGGTGTTTTACCCTCATATTTATAAACAGCAGCATCTATGAGAGGATTTTACTCATTTTTGCTTTTACTAAATTCCTTAACTAAGTGAACAAGACACATTTCATTGCTAGAGTCATAGACACAACATACCTATACAAACTACTAGTATTATCTTATAAGCTCATGATGAAAGAGTTTACACCATTTTAACCCTTAATTACTATACCGTCATAAAAATTACTGCATCAAAACACAAATTCCTCACATTTTGCCATCGTCAAACATTATCCCCCTCCATGTACCTTCCTAATTACTACTTCTGGTGACTCCTGAGTGTTGGATATTTTTCTATTGATGTCAGATTTTTTTATTTTTTGATTACAATGAAATTTCCTTGGTCGTACGACAGACGACATCAAATAACCCTTTCTGACTCAGGAAACACAGAGAATAATGCTATGAGATAGCCAAACATTTTGACGGACATCAACCGTACCAATAGACATTGTAACACATTTGGTCCAAGAGGTGAAATTCAAGTCATAAATCGACTTGAGCCGGGAATTCCAAGTCCCTGTGTTTTGCCTAATGTGAACACATGGCTGTGTGTCAAAAGTTAAGAGAAAGTACTATTTTTAGAGTACCTGATGTTTTATTTAAGTGGTAGTAATTTTTACTACAGTATTGTAAATGGGAGAATTACAATTATGTGTTGTAATTAAGGGTTAATTACAGGTTAACAAGACTGGTGAGGCGATAACTGATTGTTAGAAATAATAAATTTGGTATTACTGTGGTTAAAAATTATTTTATCTCGACATAAAACTTTAAGCTTTAACAATTGAAATTAGCATATAGGGTAAGAAAATAAAGTATTGCTTCTACTTTTTTTAGGCTGTGGGGAAAATAGTGTTATTGTCCCTATATTTACTTTTTAATTACCAATAATATCATGCCAGGCTCCCTACTTTCCCAGAAAAAAGATGGATGGACCTAGAAGACATTGATAGGTACTGAACCCAACCTCTTGACCTCTGTAGTCCATTTGATTTACATTGATGTACCATAGCTAAAAAAAATTGCTTATATAAAATAGAACCACATTATTTACAAATTTGGGTTTTTGCTCCACTGAGCTTACATGATGCAGAACTTCCTAGCCATCATAAAGCAAGCCACATAACTGTCACAATTATGTAAAAATCTGTGTAATGCCACAAGTAAACGTCAATCTAAAATACCTTTTGTACATCCTCTCTTACCTATAATAGATTCATGTACACTTTGGTAATTTTGGATGTTGATTAATCATTGTGAGACTGTAAAGTTTTTAATATAAAGTACCCAATTCACAATCTGGTTCACTTCCCTTCTGAGTGAGTCATGCTGAGCAATAACAACATTTATCCACCTTTCTTGATCCGTTAGATTTGATACATACTGTATATCTCTGCCTCAATTTGTTTTTTTTTTTTTTTGCTGCAATAATTTATGATTAATTTTTAATTATTCTGTTTGCTACATATGTTTCTCATTTCAATCTGTCCTTTTGTTAATAAAGTTTCACCGCTGCAAATATGCAACCTGAGAACATATTCATTGGGATTCAATAAAAATTGTCCACCCGCTGTAACGGAAAACACTGTCCACACATGGACACCATCTTTAACCCCCTGTCCACAAGTATGCTATATCTGTATGTTAGTATTTTCTTTTTCTCTTTACTCCTGATCTAATGCTTTGCAATTAATGAGATGGTTTCTAGATTTCTTCCAGTCACATGTCCTATCTTGTTTTCACAGTGGATACTTGGCTTTGGTCACATTTATTTATAGCTCTTGGTTATTTCTTTTGTTTAGTCCAAAAATATGATAATTTTATATTAGCTTTTGAATCGAGTAGTAAAAGATACTGTCTTTTGGAACAACTGTTAAAGCAGAAATGTCATCCAACCAAAAATATTGAGAAACTATTTAGACAGTATGTTCTATAATGTCCTCAGCATTTCAGTTTTTATATCAAAGGAGCATGTCCTGTTGTAGCAATTAATGCGCAAATATAACAGTTATACTGCAAACCACAACACAACGCAGATGTCCCCGTAAGGGTTTGATGTCCCAGAAAGTTTATTATTATTGCTTCTGTTAGAATGGTGTAATTTGATCACATTCAATTCTTAGACGGTGAATTGTTACTGAGAACTTGTTGATGGATGACTACCTTGGTAACACTGTCATCAGCTGATTGACCCATCACCAATTGCAACCTGTAGCCTGCCCCTTCTGTTAACGTTACACTGGTGGTGGCGCTATTTCTGAATGGGACCGCTGGACATGCTTACTTCCCCAGTCTCTGATAGTGCAATTTGCTGAATGATGACTCGCCCTCACACGTCACCTGTAGCCCTGATCTCGTGACACCTGGCTACTCGGTCATGCACGAGACTGCTTGCTTGGGAATCGACACGTCTACAACCGTGTTCTGTGGTTAAGTATAGTACTTCGTTGAGTTGTGCCTTCAACTTTTTCCTTTTCCCAAGTCTCACTCCGCCTGGCGTGATCAGCTGACTGTTAGAACATTAGACCATTTTGAGGCGAACAAGTCTTTATTCAGTGACTCAACACATGGGCGCCTTATTCCAACAAATATGTACAAATAATTTACATGACCAACTGTCTGCGCCGTATGGTCAATCACACTGCCCAGTAGCAATTTTACTCGCCACTGGGCCCAAGGCTCTCACACACCTAACCTTGAGAACTTAATATTTGGGAACTGTTCCCCGCTGAACAATTACCCAATCTATCTCTACTCTATTCTATCTACTCGTGTCGTTTGACTCTAATTCTCTTGAACACTACTGGCTACCTTGGGCCATCGTCAGCCCCTGTCTAATCCTAGGGGTTTGACATCTCTCTCGTCAAAGCTTTCTAGGTCTAAATTTTAAAACTTAAGCACTACTTACTAAGTTTGGGCGATTGTCAGCCCCTATGGGCTAATCACACAGCTTGGCCGCCCTTCTCTAATAGTAGCCACTTCCGGCTACCTTATCACCTGTCTCGAGACTCACGCTTTCCCCATATCACCCTCATTTTTTGTGGTCTCCCCCTACTAGCGCCTACACTGACATGCCCACTTAACTTCCTTTTAAGGGCAGATGATGAAGAGGTATACTTGTTTAGTCATCGGGTGAATGCAAGCAAGCAGTACATTTGGTTCAATAATACAAAACCAAAGTTCATGCCATCTTACTCTTCCCAAGAAATGAGCAATTAACAGTATTTCAACTATAAACAATCCAAAATAACAACAGACAAATGTCACATGTATACAGAAGGCTACAATTTTTTAGAAATTTTTCTCTGATCAATCTCCAGAAGACACAAAATATAACTATAGAATTGGCACCTTTACATTTAAGAGAGGCTGAGATTATGGCCAACACAGACTACTCTATCTTTTGTTCGCCTGAAGTATTGTCTATATCTGCAATATTGTTTTCTGTTTAAATTTTACTGTCTTTTACAAACTACTCTGATATGCAAACTCTTTAGCTTGTTGGATTAGCTGGAAAAAAAACCGATTCAAACCAAGAACAAAGTTTAAATGTCTGAATGCCCTTAAAGGAGGAAAACAAAGTTTGCACTTATAACTATATATTTTGTGTATCTTATATGTAGTGTGTTTCACTAAGATTAAAGTATTCCCGTGTTATTGATTATAATTTAATGGGTATTTCCTCAGGTTGCGAGTTTGCAGAAGTTGGAGCTTGATAACCAAGAAGAGGGAGAGAAATTAGAAGAAATTGTAGCAAAGGGAGAATTATTATTAAAAACTATTCAGAAGTCATTGGAGGAAATTGCTGCATCTCAACTTCTTAGTCAGGCACTGGAAAGCAATTTCAGTCCGTCATGAATTTAACCAGTGGTTTTTGTGTAAATAAAGCAAATTGTTTATTACTTTTTAGTACAGTCTTAATTAAGAGTTTTCATTTATTTAGTCTATCTTCAGGTATTGGATATAATCATCACGATATAATTTTACAAAATTGAATTTAAAACATTGATACCTTAGAATCAAAAGCTTATCACTTCTCTTTTTGAGCGTACAAAACTACCACAGCTAAGAGAAATATTTCTTTTTAAAAAATGTTGTATAAGCATAAATCCCATCGCATGCTGGTATAATCATCATCAAGTACCATGCCTGCTGGCGTAGGTGAACATCTCTCTGTACAACTTTTGATCTTGACAGTTATTTATCATTTCTGTTGTTGACCTTCTGCCAAGCCATTCTCTTAAGCTGTCTGGTATCTTTTCTCTTTGCTTCCCTCTATCTCTTCATCCCTCATCTCTGTGTCACAATATCTTCCAGCTGTTCCCTTCTCGTTACATGGCCAAAAAATGATGATTGTTTCCTCCTAATATTGGAAATTAGCTCACTCTTTGCTTTGGCCTCTTTCAGAACATTTTCATTACTCTTCTTAGCTGTTAATGGTGTTCTCAATATTCTTCTGTAAAGCCACATTTCAACAGCCTCCAGTGATTTTCTTGTTTGTTGTCCTTTTGTCCATGATTCACATCCATATGTTAAGATTGGCTCAACATAACATTTAAGAACTCCTTTTCTTGTTTCTATCGTCAAATATGGATTGCACAGAATTTCCCTGGTATAATAGAAAATGAGAAAACTGGTAGCAGAGCGGAACAACCAAGTTCATTGATCATATGTCACTGGAAGATCAGTATGGAAATAGGAGCCAAAGTGACAAACCAACTAAGATAGATACCACCTCCTTTATCAGTAGAAACAAATAGTTCATCATCTTCCAGCTAAAAACAGGATACAATCTACTTCAGAACAGACATTCTTTTTATCTTTTTCTTGCATTCAACCTAGGATTACTTCTCATCACCGTCTGTGTTTAAAAAGACATTAAGTGTGTTGTGGTTTACTAAAAGTGCTGTAATGTTTTTGCCATTCTGCCCAACAATATTCATTGGCATCATAATGGCATTTTTGGGGATCATATCTTTTGTTTGGGTATTAATTTGCATGATATCAACTTGAAGTATAGCAGCCATTTTCATAACACTTATGGACCAGCTGACCTCAACTGGCACTTGATGGTGTCTGAACTCCCCTAACTGCCTTGATGAGTTGACTGGGAGATCCCTTCACTGTATTACGGCCAATGTGTTGCAATGACTTGCGTCTTGATTACCCGTGTTGATTGATAAGTCGAGTCGACCTTGGCCTGTGCTTGATGGTTACTGCTCGGGACTGTCGCCTCATTGGAACTCTGCCCTTGTGTGGCACCCTTGACCGGGTGATCGCCTAACTTAGTACTTTGCGCTGTTTCGTGTTACGACTGTTGGTTATCTACAGACCAGCGTTCTGGCCCCTTCCAGGGGTCGTTCTTAGGTAGGCACAGACAATTTACAGCTAGTGCTCGAGAAAGCATTCACTGAACACCAGGTAAAAATAACACACCTGAGGTTTTATTCTCAAAAGTCCACCTCACACAACACGTTCACAATGACAATGGTATGTTAGCAGCCTCTCCCACATTGCCTGCTAACCTTGAGGCATCCCCCTGTATTATCTACAACACCGCAGAGGTATACTGCAGCACTCTCTCAAGCCACTCTGGCCTCGCCTGCCTTCCTCTAATAAATAGTTGTTTAGGAATTTCTCCCCTAGCACCCTATAGCAGCCATATTGCTAATCACGAAGCTGGCGATGTCGGTCACGCTCAACCTCACCTCTAACGTTGTCTACTGGAGCGTCATACTCCGTATCTAGCCCTTCTTGGTTGCTAGGAACTCTGCGAATTTGTATCGCTCAGCGCCACTTACATTGCTCGGTGTCACTGCCTGAACACCCCACTATAACGTCATGCTCCTACACCAAGTCTGATTTATTGACTTCTTTTTCCTACTGTCACTTGAATGGTTGTCGCTGCTAAACTGCACCATTACCTTCCACTCTATGCTCCTAATGAAGCCTAATGTTGTGAGACTAACTCACGAATTGTCACTGAATTATTCGTTGCTGCTACTTGCACTAATACATTCTATATTCACACTTCTGATGAAGACCAAACTTGGTGAGACTACTCACGGATTGACACTACATTGTTCGTTGCTGCTACTTGCACAACTACACTCTAACTTCCTATTTCTGATGAAGCCTACATTGTGAGACTCTCTCACTGACTGTCACTAAACGGTTGGTGCTGCTAACTTTCACAACTATCTTATTAACTACTCTAAGACACTCTGCTTATCACTGCTCCTGGAATAAGGTCTGTTCCCAGCAGCGACCACACACCAACTAACTTACTCTGTCACTTTTTGGTGAACTGACCCAAACCTGCTCACGGTACCGGTTGCAACCCAAAACACACAACCGTCCGCACAGAGTCATCGTTAATCTCGAATGATCTTCCCAGCCTATCCTTTGTCTAAACTTTTCTCCCTTCAACCAATCAATACTCCGTTTTACATTTTTGCCTCGTTCCTACATTGTGTCTTACAATTCCCGTGAGTCACGATGTGTTTATCCTCTTTACTTCTTAACCCTACTGTCCCGTGGACCCCATGATTTTATTTTACTCAGCCCTTCTTATCTCCCCTCGATTTCTACTACCTCACTCCCATCTTATAGTACACTCTTTAATCACTGCTACCTCCCTGCTTCAGAAGTTGAAGCTGCTGTTCAACTCTTAACTGAAAGTGAGAGTGAAGAGCCAAGGTGCTAGCTGAACACGGGAAGAGTGACTCTTATCAGTTGCTTCTATAGTAATTCTGTAAGATCGTAGTAAGAACTGGCGGCTGATGGTTTAGAGGTAAGATGTCAGCCTCTGGACAAAATGTTCCCGGGTTCAACTGCCACCACGCCGGCTTCGAGACAAAGAGGTTATGGGTTCAAATCCTGGCTGCACCAGTTGGGATTTTTATCTATGATTTCTCTCTGCGGCAACCACCCCATGGTCTCAGCAGTGTGGCCCGGCTTGGGATGTCAATTATGGATGGAAAAAAATATGAGTACCATCGAAGACGGAGTTATCTGCGGCGAGGGACCCCTGTGCACACGGCTGCCAGGGATAAATGGATTAACGCGCAAAATTCAGTTCCTAGTCTCTAGGAACTTCGTCAGAGGTCAAAGTTGGCGAACGAAAAAAAAAAAAAAACAAACAAACTCCCACCACAGGTAGTGAGAATATTTTTTAAAATAAAATCTCTGGCTTTACCCTCCCTTTGTCTCTGGTGTCTAGCCCTCGTGGAAAACAGCAAAAAAGGGCAAGAAAACCATTGTGCATTTTACACAACGTTAACGTACACTTGAGAGTTGGAAATAAAAAATGACAGCTACCCGGGCAAAATTAATAGGGCAAATCTACCCATTACAGTCATAACTCTTGACAATAAAAATATGAGAGTGCCTCTGAAGTCGTAGAATACCTGCCTTGATGGCGATACACCTGCGCAGACAGCTGCCTGTGTGATAAATAGGAACAAATTATATTCACTGAAAGATCAGTCCCTCTGGACTTCGCTGGAGAAGTAAGAACTGACATCAAGAGAGAAAAAAACATTAAAAGATGTGGTAGACAAGAAGAGCAAGCAGGATTCTTGGAGCAACTCGCAGCTTTCATATAAGTACTAGCCTCCATCAGTCATAATTAACTATGGATTTTCCAGCGCCCCTAGAAGTGTTATTTTTTCTTTTCTTTCGCCGTGTATTCTCTTTTTCTATAATCTGTCTGCTTCTTGTTTGAGTTGGAGCTTTAGAGTGTGTTTCCAAAGATTGTGGTCTGCTGCTATTTCTTCCCAGGCTGCAGGGTTTATGTTCAGAGTCTTCATGTCACATTTACACACGTCTACAAATCGAAGTTTTGGGGCCCTTTTGCCATCTACCAGTTGTCCATATAGTATATCTTTTGGTATGCTGCCATCTTTCATATGGTGTACGTGGCCAAGCCAGTGTAACCTACGTTGTTTGAGCAACGTGTAGATGTTCGGGAAGTCTGTGCAAGTCATGAACTCCACGTTTGTCACTTTATCCTTCTAGGTGATACCAAGAATACGGCGCAGACATTGCCATATCAGTAAGTCACCATTACAGGGAACAAGGGGGCCAAAGAGTCTAATGCCAGCATTTAGAGTGGCCAGATTAAAAAGAAATGACTACTTACTACCGTTACCGAAGCCAAACAAGGACCATTCTCATATCAGTGCCTACAGAATCATCACGATGTGGGCAAGCTAATGGAGAAAATAGTTGTCTTTTACTTACATATCACCCTGATCAGATACGCACTTTCCCACCCGTCTGCCAACAGCGAGCAGAGGTTACTTTCCCTTCTGTTGCACGACTAGCCGTAGCACCAATCGAGTATGCCCTAGCTATTCTTATTGTCAGAGCTCACTCAATGCGGAGGTCAACGGTCTCATCTGGGATAACACCGATGACGAAGATGCAGTAATCTTAGCCGACGAATCCGTAATATGACACAAAATGAGTGCATGGGCATTTAAAGCTCGCTCGGCAGGAAAAATAGTCAAAGAAGACAGTGGTGCATACGTTATGACGACGATGGAGGTGATGGCAGTGACCAAGGCATTCATCTGGTTAGAGTCTCAAGACTGCGCCCGAATACTGAGTGATTCGACGAATAAAATAAGAAAAGTCGATGTGGGCTCTGTACGCAGTCAATGGGTAGAATCATTGCAGAAGTAAAAAAAAAAAAAAAAATACTTAGGGTTACCCTTGTCTACGTCCCTGGACATGCGAGAGTACGGGGAAATGAAGGGGCGGATAGGTAGGGTAGCTGTGCTGTCGTTGAAGGCGGTCAACCAATGGATCGGGCGAACATTATTAATGCCCTCCGAGATGTAGGAAGGGCACATCACTTCGACAACTATGAGTCCACGTCACTCCTTCCGATGAAAAAGATGACACAGCCAGAAACGAGAAACTTAGTGGGCGTATAAGAAGACTTAGCGACCAACACAGAATTTGAGTCGTCAGTCGTTGGACAATGCTGGACTTGCTGAGGAGGGGACCTGAGCACCTATGGACATGTTCGGAGTGCAGTGACGATGACCTGCAAATAACTCACAGAACGCGCATATCCTGAATTGCAATGCGGCATTAGATCCGGAAGATCAACTGCAGACATAATTTCCTCTTTACTTCTGCTTCAAGAAAATCTAGAGAGTAGAAAAAGCCCATCTTCCTCGCCTTTATCAAACTTACAAAGGCCTTTGACCTAGTCAGCAGGGACGGTCTCTTCAAAATACTAACTAAAATAGGCTGCCTACATACTCTGCTGACGCTAGTCAAATCTTTATGCGGATACGAAAGGAATCTTTCAATACGACGGCAGCACCTGACAACCCCTCAACATACGCATTGGTGTCATGCAGGAATGCGTTCTTGCTACCACTCTATTTGGAATCTACTTCGCTGTTCTATCGAAACATACATTCTCAAATGTGAACGAAGAAGCCTATCTTTATAATTGGTATGATGGTCGGTTGTTCAGTCTCGCAAGACTAAAGGCAAGGTCCAAAATCAGACAAAGTTATACGCCTGTTATTTACTGACCACACTGCACTTGTCACGCAAAGTCAAGAACTCCAGAGCTTGATACGTCGTTTTTCGCATGTCTGAAGAGACTTCTATCCGACAATAAGTGTGCAGAAAACTAATATACTCGGTCATGACGTCGAAGCAACACCTGCCATCTTTATCGACAACTACAAACGTTATGATTTGAAGCAGTATAGCTACCTGAGGTCATCATCAACGACAAACTATCTTTACATACAGAAATAGATACCCGCACTGATAACGCTGGTACCACCTTCGCCCATCTGTCTACGCGTGTTTGGCAAAACAGCAAACTGACATTTTTAAAAAGGCCGCAGTTTACAACGCCTGTGTTATTAGTATCCTTCTATATGGCAGCGAATCATGAACAACATATTCAAAGCAGGACAGAAGTGCTAAATGCATTCCATTTGCGATGTCTGCGCCCTATTCTTTGTATCTCATGGAAGGACATAGTGACAAACGTGGAGGCCCCCACTCGCTACTCAAACAACGTAGGTTACGCTAGCTTGGCCACGTACATCGTATGAAAGATGGCCGCATACTAAAAGATATATGGACAACTAGCAAATGGCAAAAGAACTAGGGAGCGCCCAAAACTTCCATTTGTAAACATGTGTAAACAGCGGAAGAAAAGAAAAAAAATTACATTTCTAGGGGCGCTGCAAAATCCAGTCAGCTATGGCTGACGGAGGCTACTATTTAAAAAGAAAAAAACATTTGCTATATATATTCACAATATATTTGATGGAGTTATTATACACTATACATATTTTTTCTAAAGGATGTCACTCCGTGATAAGAGAAACAACAGCTGAAGTAGACAACACTGTCGTTAATATTTCAAATATTATTTGACGTTTATTTTAGTCGACGGATCATCCTCGTTGAACATCGGGCATGTCCATAAGTGGTCAAATCTCCTCCCCAGTATATCCCTCAGTGTGGACACAAACGATTCCAGTGCTGTATTGATTTGCTATTCTTACGTCTCCCTGTGTAGCGCTCCTCTGGTTATAGTAACTGCCACATCACCATGAGCCAGAGGAGCTGGTAGCTCCGGATGTTGGTTTTCAGATGGCGTAGTTGGCAGGGTGATGCCGCTGATGGTGACTTTGTAAACAACGCAACAAACGTAAATGATCGATCAAGTTCAGGTAGTACAAACGAAACACATGTTTATTTGCAGTTTAAAATGTTCATATATATACACACGACCAACATAGCTTTGTAAAGGCTCAAGTGAAATTGTCTCTCTACCATATGTATTTCCTATCTGAAATTGAGATTGAGTCCTAATCCTGGCCCATGGTCAACTGTTGGTAACAATATTATACCCCTTCGCATACTTGTCTACGCCTGTTACACCATATTACTAAACTACACCACGTCAACACAAGATATATGTCTTTTGTTAAGGACACAGTATAATTGAAACAATTTAAGGAAACAGTAACTAACATCTCTAAAACAGTTTGTGGAACGAAGCTAAGAACAAGAGAAGGGAAAAAGAGCACCCCGTGGTGGAACGAAACAATCAGAGAAGCAATTAAAGAAAAGAAGAAACTGTTTAAAAATTGGAGGGAGAACAAGAACCAAGAAAAATATGAAAGATATGCCTTAGTTCGAAAAAGAGTTAAAATGCTGATCAAAGAAGCTAAGCAAAGGAATTGGACAGAATTCGGACAAAACATGAGCACGGACTTCAAGACAGCCACAAGCAGATTTCTACAAAGCAGTAAAAGCCACAAGAGCGAGAAAAGAAAACCATGATCCTACTGAGCTGATAAATGACAAAGACGGACAACCAATATCAAACAACCAATGTATGCAACAGAGATGGAAAGAATATTTTGAAGACCTGTTAAACATACCAACTACCAACAAGACAACAAAAACCACGCTAGAACTCACAAATACTGAACCCAACATCATGAAAGAGGAAATAGAAGAAGTAATCAAATATGCACCAAGAAACAAAGCACCAGGGATAGATAACATTCCAATAGAAATAATAGCAGCAGCGGGAGAAACAGGAATGCAATGGCTGCACAGAATATTTAATGCAGCATGGCACCAACAACAAGCCCCAGAAGACTGGCAACAGGCAATCATCATACCAATATGGAAAAAGAAAGGTAGCAAAAGAGACTGCAATCAATATAGAGGTATATCTCTGATCAGCCATGTAGGAAAGCTATACGCCAAAATCTTGGAAAAAAGACTGAGACCAATAATAGAACTACAGTTAAGCGATTCTCAAATGGGGTTCCGAAAAACAGAGGATGTACCGACGCACTATTCACACTAAAACAGCTTGCAGAAAAAACGACAGAACACAACCAAAACTTATACATAGCCTTCATTGACCAGGAAAAAGCATTCGACAGAGTGAACAGAGAACAACTGTGGGAGATGCTAACATATACGGAGTAAGTCAACATCTAACCAACATTATTACAAGTCTCTACGCCAACAGCAGCTGCAGGGTCAGAACAGCAACAGGCTACACAGACCACTTCGAAGTTAGATCAGGTGTAAGACAGAGGTGCGTACTATCCCCCTACTGTTTATTACATACATGGACCATATATGCAAGCTAGCCAACCCATCAGAGACAGAGGAGATCAACGAGCTTCTATTTGTAGACAACCAGGCACTAATACATGAAACAATAGAAGACCTACAAGAACACTTAAACAAACTCAACATCTTAGGAACAAAATACAACATGAAAATCAACATCAACAAAACAGAAGTCATGAATGTCGCCAAAAATAAACAGAACATCAACATAACTATAGAAGGCAGACAACTAAAACAAGTAGAGGAATTCAAATACCTAGGAAGTCTAATGACAAACGAAAATCCCCAAACAGCAGAGATAGAATCAAGATGCAACAAAGCTTGTCAAATCATCGGACTGTTATCACCACTATTGTCCAACAAGGAAATAACTCTGGAGGCAAAACGAGCACTATACAATACAATCTTCATCCCAACGTTGTGCTACCAATGCCAGACCTGGACTCTAGATGCAAGAACAATAAGTAAAAATAACCTCTACAGAGATGAAATGTGTTAGACGAATGTCAGGAAACAGTCTGAGAGATAAGATCAGAAATGAAGAACTGAGAAAAAAGCTAGGAATAGCCCCAGCCATAGAATATATAAGGAAACAACAGATAAAATGATTCGGCCACGTGACAAGGCAGAAAGAACAAAACACAACACAACGAGCCTTCAACAAACGTTGTGAGAACAACAGACCCAAGGGTCGACCACGAAAAAGATGGATCGATGGAATATTAGAAGCACTAGGAAACATAACAGCAGCAGAGGCGAACAGAAGAGCAAAAGACTGCAAATTATATCTCCCCTCGACGCTGAAAGGCAGATGAGGAAGGAAAGAAGAAGTTAAGGACACTCTGTTGGTTCTGATTGTGTTCGTGCTGATGAGAAGATTTGATTTCTACATCTTTTCTAGACTTTTAAAGGACATTTCTGCTATAGCTATTCTGACTAATTTATTTATTTGTATCCCCTTCCCAATCAATGTGACTTCCAAAATAGACAGTGTGATCAATCTCTTCCACAGCTTATGCGGCGTGTTAAAACGTGACATTTTTGTTCCAGCTGTTTCCCACCTCTTTCTTGATCGCGGACCTTACGCTGGCTAAATATCGTTATGGGGCCAGCGGATCACTATTTTTGAACCGCCGATGCAGTTTCATCACTCTATAGATGCAGGAGTGATATATTTCCCATTTTCTTCTTACCCTCAATCCTGGCACTTATCTGTGTTAGAGATCTCACCTATGCAGCTAGTGCATTCCGTTACAGTAATAAAAATATAACACTATAGGATCCCTAGTTTTGACATAGGGTTATCCACATTTTTTATATGAAGGAGGGAGGGGGTGGTGGTGCTTATTGTTCAACGAAATCAGGCAAGATGCAAACAAACAAATAATTAATACCGATTGGTTGGCTTGACGAGGCAGGCACGATTCATTCCGCATCAGAATATATCTTCTAGGCTATATTACTGCACAGTCCGGTTAGCGCAATCGATAGGCGGTTGGCTTACCACGGCAACAGCCGGGGTTCGTACCCTGGCGAGGACACCTGGGTTTTACTAATTCCCTAAAAAAAAATTAGTACCTCTGAAGTCGGAGTAAATCTGCCTGCATGGCGAGGGGCATCCTGTAATAGGATAAAACAGACTTTACACGCAAAATTCAGTCCCACAAAATTGAGTGGGTGGGACTTCGTCAGAGGTCAAAGCTGACGAAAGCGAACGAACGAACGAATTACTGCACAATTCATCATCATCATCGAGTGCCGTCTCCGCAACGAAGATTGGCTACCATGGATCGCCATTCCACACTGTTTCTTGCTTTGATGGTGCAGGTTGTCATAGATTGACTTGTCCTTTTTTATTTTACTCTTCCATGTAAGTCTTGGTCTGCCACAGCCTCTTTTACCTTGTATTTTCCCTTCCAATATTACTTTTAGTAGGCTGCTGTGTCTTTTAACGTGTCCCAAAAATTTCATTTGTCTTGTTTTAATTGCATTTAGTAGTTCTATTTTTATTTATAGATGTTTCAAAACTTCATCGTTTGTTTTCTTTTCTTTCCATCCAATTCTACCTATTCTTCTATAGATCCACATTTCAAAGGCTTCAATTTTCTGTTCTGTTTTCTTGTCTAATGTCCATGTTTCTGCACCATACAGGAATATTGAGAAGATGTAACATTTTGCTATTCTTAGTTTCAGCCCTGCTGTTATTTGTTTTGTCGTTAGTATATTTTTCATAGCATTAAAATTACTTTTTGCCATACCTATTCTTTTGTTTATTTCAATTTTCCATCATTGGTTATAGTATGTCCAAAGTAATTGTAGCTCTGAACTGTCTCCAGATGTATTCCTTCAACTGTGATATTTATTTGCAGGTCTTGAGAATTTTCTTTCAATTGCCATTTTATAAAAAAAAAAAAGATAGTAGCGAAATTAGTTGCTATTGCTTTGTATCACCTGAAAGGACAAGGTGACAAACATGGAGATCTTCCCGATCACCTATACGTTGCTCAAACAAAGTACGTTGGCTTGGCCACGAACACCGTATGCAAGATGGTCACATACATACCATATGATATACTTTATGGACAGCTAGCAGATGGCAAAAGAAGTAGTGGGCACCCAAAACTCCGATTTGTGGACGTGTGTAAACCAGACATGAAGACTAAGATCATAAACCCTGCAGTCAGGAAAGAAATAGCTACAAACCACAATGTTTGGGAACATTCTAAAGCCCAACTCAAACAAGAAACATACATGTTCATATAAAAAGTGAATATACGACCAAAGAAAAGAAAGAAATAACATTTCCTAGGAGCTTGCAACCACCAAAGCGAACTATGTCTAACGGAGACTACTAATTAATTCATTAAAAATGATCCTGCTTTTTAAACTTCCGTAACTGAAACCACGTGGTAAAATACATTTCCGGTTCCTTTCTTTCCTACCTCGTTCTTAACTCGGTGGACAGCGTGCTCAACGTTTCGTGTCTCGCAGACTTAAAAGTATGTACATTTTTCTAGAAATATCAACATTATTTTATGGAATCGAGGCGCTATTAAAGTACTTAACTATATTTAATTTAAAAGAAAGTAAATTAATCAAAACTTAAATGGCCATGCAACTATAAATTTTGTATGATAATGATATGAATTTTTTAATGATAATCTACTAATCAAATCTAATCATCTAATGATGATTCGATCGACTTGACTACACACTTTGAATAAATAGTAATAGTCCGTACGTAATAGTGAATTCTTTGAATCAAAATTTATGTTTATATAATATGCCTGGTATTAATTACCAATGATCGCACTAAGGCACTTCTAACTAAAGCGGTCCACTAAATGTATACAATTCAAATTCAATACAATACACTACACTATACTACACTCATTACAGTACTTGAGTAAATTATTACATTCATTATGATTATTCATTCATTCAAAAATTTCATCATTTTTGTATATTTTCAATTTCTAATAGTCTTTAAAATACAGCGAGTAAAGTAATACATTAATATTTTATTTCAGGTATTTTGACAGTAATAAATGGTTATAGACCAAAACTAATACTAACTACATACACCTACTATAATTATAATATAATAACTATACTACCTTAGCTTGTGAACGAATTATATTTATATTGGAACATAATCTATTGATATTTAATCAATAAAAAGAAACTGCTCAATATTTTATTACATATTGTAATATGATGTAGTATAAGTTCGTTCGTTCGCTTTCGTCAGCTTTGACCTCTGACGAAGTCCCACCCACTCAATTTTGTGGGACTGAATTTTGCGTGTAAAGTCTGTTTTATCCCATTACAGGATGCCCCTCGCCATGCAGGCAGATTTACTCCGACTTCAGAGGTACTAATTTTTAGGGAATTAGTAAAACCCAGGTGTCCTCGCCAGGGTACGAACCCCGGCTGTTGCCGTGGTAAGCCAACCGCCTATCGATAGCGCTAACCGGACACCCATGTAGTATAAGTAATTAGGTAGTAATTACATATGTAATTTACCATGTGATATTGTATTAAGTATTAGCAACGTTGGAACACTGTTCTTTTTTATTTTAAATTATTTTTATAATCATGAGATTTAATATTTTTATATTTATAGGTATACTCACACTCACGGTATAGTCAAATGAGACTATTTTATAACCCATAATAGGCATGCCTGGAATAACTATTGGAGGGCATAATATATAATATAATAAATAATCTGAGGTATGCTGATGATGATCATACCATCTAAATCGCTAAGAGTGAAAACAAGCACAAATAAAGGAGTCACCCTTATCTTAATAGCAAAAAGACAAGTAATGGTAACAACAAAGAAAAAGCAGCTTTCCAAAAAATGAGGGAGATACTTCACTGCACAATCCATTTTTGAGGAGCCAGTGCGCAGTGGGGTGTGCTAAACACTCCAAAGTATGGTGACAGCTTTACACTTTACAAGGATGGAACACAACACAATGCTGACGTGGGAACAGGCAAATAATTGCAATGCTGTGGTAAAGCTGGTAGCGAGGAACCAGTGGTGGGGTGTGCTAAACACATTCTTTCCTTGTAAAGCTGTCACCATACTTTGGAGTGTTTAACACATTCCACCGCTGGCTCCTTGCTACCAGCTTTTCCCGCAGGATTGCAATTATTTGCCTGTTCCCTAATCCATTTTTGACAATAGGGACAAGAGTTTTTAAATATTATTAATGTAGTGAATTGTAGTGCCATTCTTAACATATGGGTGTGAATCGTGTCACATTAGGACAAGAAATAACTGGAGGCTGTAGCAATTTTTTTGGCCATGTAATGAGAAAACAGTTGGAATATATTCTATTATATATATAATATATGCATATTCTATATATATATAGAATATATAATATTGTGACAACTGGTAAAATTGAGGGACGAAGAGATAGAGGGGAGCAAAGAGATACCAGACAGCTTAAGTTTAAGAGAATGGCTTGACAGGTCAAAAACAGAAATGGTAAATGTCGAGATCGAAAGTTCCGGAGAGACATAGTCACATATGCCAGCAGGCATGATTGTACTTGATGATGATTATATTTTTTATTAATTAGATTATTGTATTTATAGTTCCTCAGAATGCGTTACGTAGCCGCCTACCTGCTTGCTGCCCTTGGAGGCAAAGCTTCACCATCTGTGGCAGATTTAGAGAAGATTCTTAGCAGTGTTGGTATTGAAACTGAGTCTGATAAAATTAACAATATCATCAGTGAGCTCAAAGGAAAAAATTTAGAAGAACTGATTGCTGCAGGTGAGGTTTCAGTTTCACATTATTTCAGTCACTGAGTCACTTAATTGGCATAAGCAGAACATTTGCTGATATACTAGTTGCAATTGTTTCTGCCAAATAATCATTCATATTGACATTTGTCAATTGTACCAATAACTGTATGTTGTTGAAATTGTAATGTCCAGGGCTAACTACTTTTAATTAAATTTAGACATTTAAATTGCTGCCACCGACAGCTAATTACATAGTGAAATTTTGGCTAATTTGCCTGGTTCATTCATTATTACAATTTCGCACATATGCTGAAGTCCTTCAAAAATTATTATTATTTTTTAAAATCCATTTTGACGATTGTCTACTCTTTCTCTAGGGACTTTGATAAATTGGAATCTGGTAACTTCTAGGAGCAATGAAAAGCCAAATTTTTTTTTTTTTTTTTACCCCCACCATTTTAGGAAATTGATTACGCCACTAAAGGTTCGCACTTGGAGATGTCATATCTATCCGTTCGCCTGAAGTATTGTCTATATCTGCAATGTCGTTTCCTGCATAAATTTTACTGTCTTTTGTAATTCTTGCAGTGGCCCATATATAGTTTTATCGGTAGTGTATCTATGGGCCAATGGATTTTTCTCAGTCTACTATATTCAGTGCAGTCTTGAAGTATGTGTTCAGCAGTCTGGGGCGCTTGTCCACATGTAAAAGTAGTTGAGGTACCGATCTTGAATTTTGTATACATGTGACTATGGAATCGATTGTATCCTGTTCTAAGGCATATACTGATAACTTGTTCATATCATATTCATAATATTAAAGGCATCCTGATTTGGGGCTTGTGGTCCTCTTATTGATTTGATTATCTGTTTCTTATGATGGTATGTAACCGGTGTATCTAGTTGTGCGCCTGTTGAACCTTCCTTTACCAACTGATCTGCTTTCTCATTTCCTGGTATTCCACAGTGAGATGGGATCCACTGCAGGGCAACCCTGTGGTGCTTGCAGAGTTCAGTCAATAAGGTCTGCAGATGTGGTAATTTTCTGGATTGTAGTGCCTGGAGTACTGATCTTGCATCTGTCAAAAACACAACAGGCTGCGGGCTAAGATAACTGTTCAGCAGTTTTTCTAATGCAAACTTTATTGCTTGTATTTCTGCATCATAATTGTTACAATATTTCCCTGTTGCTATTTTATTCATATCCCTAGTGTTATTTGGGTACTCTATATATGCACCTGCTCCCCCATTCTTTACTGCATTCTGTGCTGATCCATCTGTGTACACACGAATCCATAGGTCTTGTGGGTATTCTTCATCCAGGAAACTGAGAGTTATTGTTTTTCGCTGTAGACTATTCTATTCCTCTTTGTCAACTATTCCTTTCACTTCTGTCCGTATTTGTCTTTGTCAACTATTCCTTTCACTTCTGTCCGTATTTGTATTGATAATCCTGATTCCTCTGTCCAGGGAGTCTGTTCTGGTGTGGGGGGGGGGGGGTGTGTAACAACTCTTGGCATATCTGGTGTTTGTCTACTAATACGCTTGGCTTGGTGGATAAAACTGCTTCTCTTAAGTCGTCCCAATGCAAGATTTTGGAATCTGTCCTTCATTGGATGTCTCTGCATGCAAGCGTTTCTGTCTGTATCAGCACCTTTGTGTCCCTCCGTTCTCTCAGTGCTGGTATCCTCCACAATTTCTCCATCTCCAATATTGATGTTGATTTCATTGCTCCTGTGATGTGACCCCTAAGTGCCTGGTTTTGTACTTTGTCCATTTCTTGCAGTGTGGTGTTTGATGCTGAGCACCATGCAGATGATCCACATTCTAAATGTGGGCGTATACTCTGTTGGTAAACTTTACTGAGTATTTTCCCACTTGCACCCCATGTGGTTCCACACAGCTTTCTCCTTGCTTTTTGATTTTGGGTTGCCTTATTTATCTGCTGTTTCCAAGATAGTTTGTTATCAAATGTAACTCCAAGATATGTAGCTTGTATGTCTTCTTTCACAGGCTCATTGTTTATGTAGATGGCTCCTGCTTTTTGTTTTTTCGGAGAGAGTGATCAGTGTAGTACTACATTTGTCTGTATTGATGCTGATACACCATCTATTTGTCCATGAATTCAGTGCATTCATAGCTCTTTGTAACAATTTGGAGCCACTGGCATACTCCTCTGTGCACCTCATTACCAAGTCATCTGCATACATTGCCACATTGATGCCATGTGGTAGTTCAGTAACTAGGTCATTGATGTAGATCAGAAAAAGTGTTGGAGATAGTACCCGTCCCTGTGGAACTCCCTGGCGCAGTAAGACCTTCTTACTCTTAAGACCATCCAGTTGCACTGAGATGTCATATGACTGTGTGTTACTATTTCAATTTATATATCAGGTAAAAGGGTAGGAAATAACCATACTGCCGGGCGAAAGAATTATTGGAACACTATTAGCCATATTCATGATTGAATGAATTATATATACATTTTTTTATGTACAAATTTTGGACATTTCCATATTAAAACAGTATATTTACTGTTTGAACTTGTCACAACACAGAGCTGCCTATTAATTCTTGTCCGAACTAATAATTTAAAGGGAGTATCTCCATGGGTAGAAAATGTTGCACACCATATTTGATTGTCAAATCCAACATCTCTGAACAACTTTGTGTTTTTAAATTATACAATATTTTAAAATTAATTAACTGAAGTTAAGAACAAGGATTGTTAAAGTTCATTTACCATTTAAATTTGTTTGAAAGTGATCTGTGACAGACAGTTTGAGTTTGTCACAGATAGTATTGGTATTGTAATAATAGTGTATGTATGTTCACATTTTTGACAAAATTATTAGAGGCTATTTCATATACAAATATGATTCTGTTAAATACAAGTCATATAACTAAATGAGGCCTTACATTAAAATATATGTTCCAAGACAGACCAGAGCTGTGTATGCTCTGTGTTTCGCAAGAGAACATACATTTAATATACTGTATTGAGTACAACTGTTTGTTTAAAGTAGCATTTGGGCTCTTTCTAATTCTAACAATTTTAGTTATTATTCTTGAGAGATAAAAGTCTGCTGAGCCTTACACCTGATATTTAAGAGTGGTCCTCAATAATGGTTCCACATAAATTATTCTAGCTTGATGAATATTTTGTTATTTCAGTTCATATTTCAATGTTAGATTAATAATGCTTACAAGAGTAAACTATAGACGTATTCTAATTGTTCTTCGTATAAGACACGACACCACACATTCATGAATGAACAAACTTGCTATGTTATAAATAAGTCATCATTTATTATCTATATACATATAGATACTATCAGGCTATCCTTCCTAGCGTTTCTGTAGATACTTGTTCAATCTGTTAACAGTCTTGGCCGCTGAAGTACTTCGACTACTGACAGTGTTGTACCTCAGCTATTCGTATAGTGGATATTCTATTCGTCCCTCTCTCTTAACTCTCATACGTCTGTTTCTTCTGTTTCTAACGTTCTCCAATGGCTATCTCAAGTTCTAGTCTCTTCTCTAAGTTGAAGTTCTTCTGTGACTATCTCCGTTCCTATCGGTTGCTAGTGTGTGGCTATCTCTGTGTGTTCCTTATTCGAAGTCTAAAAGTGGATGCTGCTTCTCAGGTCTGCCCTCTAACTTTTATACTTCTGTCCTTTTACCTGACAGTTAACCATTTTTTTCTGCCAACTATTTTTTCACCAGATAAAAATGACATTTGATACTGCTCCACTCCTCTCTACCCTCAAGTGACCATCCCTAACCATCTGCCACTTCTGTGACTAGACCTTAGTTTATGAGTTCTACCTTCCTACTGACAGCTAAGGTCATTCTAAGTGACCCTCCCTAACCATCTGCCACTTCTGTGACTAGCCCTTAGTTTATGAGTTCCACATTCCATTTCCGACATCTAAGGTAAGTTTACAACCAGTGGTCAGTCACAGCGGCTTAACATGGTCTCTTAGTCATCCCATTGCTAAATTTGTTAATTAACACTTAATTATGATCTAAATATGTATGTCATCATTCACAGTTACAAAACAATACAAAGATTAACAAATCACTTTACACTTTCTGGTGTAAAGAAAAATATGAAATGTTATTCTTCAGCTATATCTTTTGATAGGCAGATATGATCTGCATGTTGTTTTTTCTGAAATGAGCAAGATAAGTATGAATGATAAGCAGCTATGGATGTCCTCTTGATGATGAGGTACAACAAGAAGGTTATGCACATAGTAATAATATATTGAGTTGATGGAGTTGAATTAAATCCTGAAAGTCACAATATCTGTTGCTAGTTGACTAGGAAGACAGCGATTGGTAGAAACTGTTGCATGATGTGGTATAGATCTGAGGCACACTGTAAAACAAAGTGGGCCAACCAAGCGGGGTGCCCGCAAGACTGTTTTCACTAATCATTTTCTGCAGGTTCTATAGTTCCCCTGGTACAAATTTCTCTGCATTCATGCAAAAGAGTGATCCCTTGTTCATGAAATGTAACCGTGATGATGCTTTTGACTAGACCAGAGATTCAAAAGGGTTTTATAACCACTTTACAAGAGTCTTTAGACATGCCCAGTAGCGTCGCACGTGTGAATTTAGACTGACAGAGTAGGTGTGAAATTCCTGGTGACTGGATAATAGTTGGTTGATAGGTGAGAAGAAATTTGAACTATTGGCCACTCCGTTGAATCATCAGGTTTTATCAATATATTTGCGGTACCAGAAAAAAATGTACTAAAGCAAATTTAACAGTTGTCAGCCTGTCCTTAAATTAATCTTCAAGCGTGCTGAGTTAAAGCCTTAAATCGGAGCCTGCTGATTTTTCAGTTTTAGTTGAAAGTTCAGACAATTTTATAAGTTTAAAGCTGAAGGAGATTAGGAGCACATCGACATCCTTATTTTTTTTTTTTCTACTAAATTACTTGTCAGTTTTAAACCTTTGTTATTACTGGGCTACAAAATTAATAAGTTTTATTATGAGATTTTATTATATTGACTAATACAATTAAATTTTGATAAACTATTATTACGTTACAGTTACATTTTTATTTTATACAATAAAAAAAGATTGAATGTAAATAAATTTAGTATAAATCTTGTCATTTTCTGTCCACCTACTTTTGGTTCAGTGTGTGTGATATATATATAATATATATATATATATGTATATATATATATATGTGTGTGTGTGTATATATACATGTATGTGTATATATATATGTGTGTGTATATATATATATATATGTGTGTATATATATATGTGTGTATATATATATATATATATATATATATATATATATATATATATATATATATATATATATATATATATATATATATATATATATATATATATATATATATGTGTGTATATATATATGTGTGTATATATATATATATATATATATATATATATATATATATATATATATATAAGATAGGCCGTTTCATAATCAATATGATTTTGTTCAATACAGATCATGTTACAGAAAGAGGCCCAACATTAAAATGCATGTGTTCCAAGACAGACCAGAGCTATCTAAGCTTTGTGTTTCGCAAGTGAACACACACTTCTGTTCATAGCTTACAGATTTGATTAATTTACTAAACGTAATTGCTCGGTTTGTTTGTGTGAAAAAAAAATAGGTTATTTATTTATTTGCAGGGTCCAAAAAGTTAGCATCAGTTCCATCAGGGGGGGCTGTTGCAGCTTCTGCTGTTGCTGCTCCAGCTGGTGGTGGCGGTGCCGCTCCTGCAGAAAAAGCGGCTGCTCCTGCTGCAGCAGGTTAGTAGTCATTGGTATTTATGACCTTTGAAATTGTTTCCATCAATATATTGAAGTTAGACTATGTAAAAGATTTGTGAATCTGTGTAATTTGCTTTTAAAGTCAGAATCTTGTTTTGTCAGTTAATTTTTATTTCTTGGTTTTTGTTTTGGTCATGGCCATGCACTATTAAAAGAGAACCTAAAAGTGATAACAGCAGATGCAGGATAATAGAAAGCATGAACCATCTCTCCCCTTGATGCCATAAGGCAAATGAGGTAGGATTAAAAAAAAAGGTGATAATGCCTGATGACATCAGCACACATTAGTACGACTTCACTAGAAGTTAAATCTTACGGTCTGCTGTTTGATGTGCAACAAGAATAAATTGACGACTGACTGTGTGTCTATATGTTCGGAATTGGAGTCATCAACGATGGCCTAACATCATCAAGTGCTACGATGATCATCATTTTCGGGAGGACATGACTTACCGGTATATGGGGATAGGCGGCGGGAACAAATGGAGGCTATGCATGAAATGTGTTCCTTGTTGCAGTTTCCTCATATTACAAGTCGCATGTCTGTGTTAGTCACCTCTAGTGACTCGGGCAGATGGTGCTCGTAAACCTGGGAAGGCCGACCATCTAAGGGCAGAATCCCCCGACAGAAAAGATCAACTGCTGCCTTGCAGGAAGATTGGGGACAATCAAAGGCTAAGGAAAGCAAACCTGAAAAAATGCTGGCTGAAATCGGATGCACTGGGCCACTGGCGCAGAACACAGTGCAACGTATTAACGGGTGTTCAGTCAGAGTGGATCTGACAGCCTCTAATTGTGATGTTCTGTCTGTGGGGGCGATCAACACACTTAGCCTGACAGCTGACTTCATATGAGAGTCTGGAATCCTTACTCTGATTGAGTCCTGAACGCAGAGAGAGAGAGAGAGACTAGAAGTTACTGCATTTAATTCCCTGCTGTATATGTTGTGATACTACTTTACAATAGCTCTTACAGAGCTTTTAACAGTTTATATCTGAAATCTATATCTCGAGTTCAAAGAGCCTCACAGCAGCAGAGGTGGAAGCTGTCAGCGACCCTAATCTTATGGCTTGAGCGAGAATTGGTGAACCAGGACCTTCCAGACCATACTCAACCTCTTTGAGTCTGCTTCTAGAAACTGTCTAGACCAGCCAAGCGAGTAGGCATAGAAGAGGGATGTCAACACAGTACACAATAATATGCTGGCTGAAGTCAGATGTGTTAGGGTAAAAGGTGCAAATAAGTTTCATTGCAAGCCACAATGCATATATACATGGCACTTGACGTCATTTAAGGGCGGATGACGAAGAGTTGTGTTCCTTTAGTCATTGGGCGAGAGAAAGCAAACAAAGAAATCTATTTTTCTATTTCTTATTTACGATGAAGTTTTTTTTTTCATTGCAGCAAAGAAAGAAGAAAAGAAAGCAGAGTCTGAAGAATCAGATGATGACATGGGCTTTGGACTGTTTGACTAGACAGACCTACATCTTATCAATAACAATTTTTTTATTAAAAGTAACATGCCCAACATGCTTTCGTCTTTTATGAATTGTGTCATGTTTGTACATGTGAGGTACAGTCTAGAGATTAGGATCTCTAAATGTTACCAATTTAATCAGCTTTATTAAATTAATTATACAAAATCTTCACCTGATGAGATCCCAGTGATGGTGATGACGAAACCGTTGACTAACAAAAATATCTCCCCAGATCATCCCTCTAAATGTTTTGAATCCTCTAATGAATGTATGAGCCCAGAATGCTAAACACTTAAAATGTTACTTGTAATTTCTGAGATTATCCAATCATATCAATTTCTATATTATTAAACGGAGTTTTCTATTTTACTTGTCAATACTACATTGTTTGCAGGAATTTTGACTGCTTTTGCTCATATTTCATCACAGGACTTAAATATTTATTTTTAGTAGAGCTTCTTTATGTGCTCAGTAGTGTCCTGTCTCTGAATCTCTATTTATAACTCAGTGTCAATTTACATATATCTGTTCTGTGGTTGTAACTCAATACCAGGTTATAACATATAGATATGAAAATTGGAAATCCATCCAGACTTCAGATACGATATTGAAGGCCTTTGAAAACAAATGTCTATTTTCTATGAAAACATTCAAACATAAACTGGAAAGAGTGCATGTCTGTCTTAATAAGACAAAGGCGTTGGAAATACATTGATCATGTGATGAGTGAAAGAGGACAGACTTCCCCCACTACACTAGACATTTAAGTGGAAACCATCTGGTGATGAATGTGTGTAATTATGATGTAAACGCCACTTTGGAAGTTGGATCAGGAATTTCTCCCCCCCCCCCCCCCACCGTATTTATTACATACATGGACTATATATGCAGGGGGGCCTCGTTGGGAAAACCACCCTTGGCAGAAATGGGTACCAGGGCTTTACCCTGGGAAGGTGAGGAATATCGAATCTATCTTTCCTCCTTTGGCGTCAAGGGGAGATACAATCTGCGATTCTTTGCTCTTCTGGTGTTATCCCTCATAGTGACATTAGTATTCTCTGATACCATAAATATTTATGGTTGCAATTTTGTTTACTTTATGTCTGTATGATCGCGATTGTTTCTCCATTATTTTAGCTCTGAGCACAGTTGTGTGTATGTTACATTGTCCTCTGCCGCTGTGCTAGTTCTCTCACAGAGTAAGGGCTGTTTATGTCACCAGTGTTTGCCCGTGCACTTGTGATCGCTTAAAGCGACACTATTCAGAAATCTCGGAACATTTCTGGATAGGTGGGCCGAACGCATATGGGTGGAAACTAGCATGCTAAGATGCTCGTTCAAGTCTCTTACTTTACATTTACTTTATATGCAAGTTAGGCAACCCATCAGAGAACGAGCTTCTGTTTCCAGACAATCAGGCTGTGATACATGGGAAAATTGAAGACCTTTTATATTTGAACAGATTCATCAGCACAAAATACATGAAATTCAACAAAACAGAAGTAATAAATATCGTTAAAGGAAAACAAAAACTACACGGCAGACAACTAGATCAAGCAGAGGAGTTTAATCTTCATCCCGACATTATGCTACCATAGTCAGTCCAGGACCCTAGATGCAAGTACAATAAGAAATATAACCTCTGCTGCGATGAAATGTGTTAGACGAATGACAGGAAACAGTTATTTGCAGGTCATCATTATGCACCCCTGTACATGTCCTTAGGTGTTTTCCGACCCCCTCCCCCGTTCTGTATTGATTGATAAGTCTTACTATACGCACACTACGTTTTTTTTTTCAGGCTGTGCCCATCTTTACTCCCATCTCTTTCATCAGAAGGAAGCCTGAGAGCTAGGAATAACCACCGCCATATAACATATAAACACCAGATAAAATGGTTTGACCACTGGACAAAAAAGATCAAGTCACAACAAAACGTGCCTTCAGTAAACATTGCGAAAACGCCAGACCCAAGGGCCGACCACGAATAATATGGATTGACAGAATATTAACACTAGAAAACAAACAGCAGGCAAAAACGAGGAAGGCATGGTCAAATAGCTCACTTTTCATGATTTTTAGTTTCTCAAGAGAGTTCACTGCGTTCTACGTCTGTCAAAAGATACCGAAACGGTAAATGTAGGTAGTCAACAAGTTTAGATTAGATAACAGCGTAGGGCAAATTAATTTTATGGAGTAATTTTAATGCCACGAAAGATACTAACAACAGCAAGGCTGAATCTATGAATTGCAAAATGTTTCCAATATTCCTGTATGGTGCAGAAAATGGACATATAACAGAAAATTGAAATGTGGATTTTAGGAAGAATAGGTAGAATTGGATGGAAAGAAGAGTATAACAAACGAAGTTTTAAAACAACTAAAAATGAAAAAAAACTCATCATGTACCATGCCGGTTGGCGTAGACGATCATGTCTTCCCCCCCCACCCCCCAATCTTCTATCTACAGTGCATCGTATCAGTTGTTTGACTGTTTTCCATAGTATTTTCTCTCTTTGTCGTCCGCGATCTCTTTCCTTTTATTTTGCCAGTTGTAACCAAGTATTCCAACTTTCCTCTTCTCATGATGTGCCCGAAAAATGTTGATTGCTTCTTTCTGGTGTTTTTTAAGAGCTTCCTTTTTGTGTTGGCCGCTTTGAGAACTTCCTCTTTGGTCTTTTTATCTGTCCAGAGAACTTTCAACATTCTTCTGAGAAATCCCATCTCTGTGGCCTCTAATCGTCTTTTCATTTGTTTGTCTACTGTCCATGATTCGCTTCCATGGGTCAGAATTGGTTCTATATAGCACCGATGAACTCTCTTTCTCATTTTTATTGAAAAAGAACTACTAAACACAATTAGAGCAAGACAAATAAAATTGTTTGGTCATGTTGAAAGATACAACAGTCTAATAAAAGTAATATTAGAAGGGAAAATAAAAGGTGAAAGGCAGACCTAGACTAACATGGACGAGTAACATCAAGAGATGGACAAGTCAGCCTATGGCAATCTGCACCATCAAAGCAAGAGACAGAGTGGAATGGCGCTCCATAGTAGCCAACCTTCGATGCGGAGAGGGCACTCAATGATGATGATGATGAATCTATGACAACCTGCACCATCAACGCAATAGTGGAATGGCGATCAATAGCCAACCTTCGTTGCGGAGATGGCAAATTCAAATTTTGTTTCGGAACCTTCGCATACCCCTTCATTCACCGTAGTACGTACACAATACACCAGTAAGAATTACTGCCTGTGAGGATCATACAGGTCCGATCACTGCCTAATCCGGTAGTTCATCTAAGCACTTGGAGTACAGATACGATGGACTGTTCATGAACTTTATGTTCTATGGTTGTAACTCATTTTAATTTCCATATCTCCGTTCTATGGTTATTCTTTCTGTTCCCAGCGTTTCTCCGACGACTTACTAAAGGCATAGATTGTCCTCTTCGTCACCCAGCCTTAGAAGATCGGTCATATTTTATCTGTGCTCTCCGACCAAGAAAGTTAAGATAAGGATTCTTTGCATTCACCTGACGACTAAAGGAATTATTAAACCTCTCCATCATCCGCCCATAAAATGTTAGGTGGACGTAGATTCTTTGTATTATATTTCACAATCAGGGGGTCTGGTTGGTCTCGAGACAGAGAGGTTGTGGGTTAATATCTCGGCTACACCAGTTGGGGTTTTTCATTTGTGATTTCTCTCTGTGGCAACCACCCCTGGTCTCAGCAGCGAGGCTCGGCTTGAGGCGTCAATTACTCATGGACGGAAAAAATGAGTACCACCGAAGATGGAGTTATGTGCTTCTGCGGCGATGGGCCCCTGTGCACACGGCTGCCAGGGAAAAAACTGATTAATACGCAAAATTCAGTTCCTAGTCTCTTCGTCAGAGATAAAAAGCTAGCGAACACACACCAAAAAAAAAACATGTGACAATCTAGTAGATCTGCTAACTCACCGTCCCTGAAGTTAGCCATCAGATATGAGTCGCTGACAGCTTTCAGCTGTTACCTCCAGACTAAAACAACAGTCGAAAAGGGACAAATTCGTGTTGGAAGAACATGTAAGCAGTGTCGAATCAGCCGTTTATTAGAGCACGAAAACTTTATAGAAACCATGTTATATTTGGCTTTAACTATGAGTTGCTAACAGCTTTCAGGTCTGTTGCTGATGTGGTAGTACAACGTAATTAATCATATAAAAAGGATAGGGAATGTGTATCTCCAATGACCGCGTGTTTAATTCAGTTATTCATAACAGAACGTCTGTTGACACTTCATATAATGACACAAGAATTCGTCTAGATCTCGTACAAAAGTTCACATTATTTTATTATTTTTTTCATAATAATTACACATACAGTATGCTATCTAAACATGTATATCATTAGTAGTTCTGTATTCATGTCTTAGCTACCGTCGTTGTTACATGCCACTCTCCCAGGTTCTGTATTACATCCGCATAACTTTTTGTCATCGTCAAGTACCGGGCCTGCTGGCGTAGGTGGTCATGTCTTTCCACAACTTTCGATCTCGACAATTATTTATAATTTCTGTTGCTGACCTTCTGCCAAGCCATTCTCTTAAGCTGTCTAGTATTTTTTTTTCTCTTTGCTTCCCTCTGTCTCTTCGTCCCTCAATTTTTTCCGGCTGTTGTACTCTTCTTAGCTGTCCATGGTACTCTCAACATTCTTCTGTAAAACCACATTTCTACAGACTCCAGAGATTTTCTTGTCTGTTGTCCTATTATCTATGATTCGCATCCATATGTTAAGACTGGCTCTACGTAACATTTAAGAACTCTTTTTCTTGTTTCTATTGTCAAAAATGGATTGCATAATATCTTCCTCCTTTTTGGAAAGCTGCTTTTGCCTGAGCCATTCTGCATCTCACCTCTTTTATACATCTTCCGTCAGAGGTTAACAAAGTTCCCAAATATTTAAATTCATTTACCTGTTTTAATATTGTTCCACTTGTCTTTATTTTGCACTTAGGTGATGTCTTTTTATGAAGAACATACTAACATCAATACAAATAAAACCAGGGCTAAAACCAAGAACGACGAAGTTTTAAAACAACTAAAGATGAAAAGAGAACTACTAAACACAATTCAAACAAGACAAATGCGATTTTTGGGCCATGTTAAAAGATACAACAGCCTACTAAAAGTAATCCTGGAGGGGAAAATCCAAGGTAAAAGATGCAGACCAAGACTAACATGGACGATTAACATCAAAAGATGGACAAAACAGCCTGACAACCTGCACCATCAAAGCAAGAGACAGAGCAGAATAGAGCTCCATGGCAGCCAACCTTCGTTGCGGAGACGGCACTCGATGATGATGAATATTGATTTGAGCAGGTCGTCTGGTATATATTCGCTGCTGTAGATATCATTCAATATTTTTGTTATTATTTCTATTCCAAAATCACCCATGGCTTCAATCTCTTCTTTAGTTATATGCTTGCTTGCATTCGCCCGATGACTATGGTATTCTAGAGTATTCGTAGACTGTAGAATTCCTCTTCGTCATCCGTTCTTAAAAGAACGTTAAGTGAGCGTGTCTGCGTTGTGTTGTGGTTTGCAGTATAACTGTTATATTCGCACATTTCGGCCCAACACATCCGACTTCAGCACGTTCTTTAGTTATATTATCTGGTCTAGGAGCTTTTCCTGCCTTCATATTGCGCAACTTCTTGTACTCATCATAAAATCATCAACATGGTAATGTAATTTCTGTATCATGCTATACGACGTTTCTAATCTTGAATTCTTTAATAAGCACTGATCTCATTTGAGACCCGAAATATCTATCTACAGCTAAGCATCTTTCATTGAAATAAATTTTCTGAATAATCATTTACTAAAAATTCCTGGAATGTTTCTGCAATCGAATTCCAAGTAAAGTACTCAACTGTAATGTTCTCACTATTTCGTTTCTTCTCTCTAGATTTTATATGCTCCTTACTGTCATGAATTCATCAACTTTGACTCTTCTCGGATGCCAACTACCACTTCTTTAATAGTCTAGATCAATCTTGGTCCTGCCATATTTGTTTCTGTCAACTTCCTTTAATCGTATGCAAACATTTAACTTCAAAGGCAAGTCCAAACGACATTTTTTAATGGTAATTTCCTAGTTTGATCAGATATAGTCTTTCAGTTTGGAAGAGTGATGTCCCCTAAAATATGTCTGCCAAAATACAGTGGTTCTACGCATTCTTGGCGTTGGGTCATTACGCTGGCATGTAATCATTTCGGAGTATCTGTTGATTGGGCGTTGGGTCCAGGGGTTAGGTTTAGCTTTAGTGTTAAATATTTATAAATATATTATAACGCGTGACAAAAACGACGCCACTCGGCCTAATTATGATCTTCTGATCGAAGGGAATTGTGCGGTTGATTACCAATCGCCGTAATGACCCCAACGCCAAGAATGCGTAGAACCACTGTATTTTGGCAGACATATTTTAGGGGACATCACTCTTCCAAACTGAAATACTATATCTGATCAAACTAGGAAATTACCTTTTTAATTATTTTTTTTGGGGGGGGGGGGGGGTTGCTTGCGAGTTATGTAACATATCTAATATCGCCGCCGAGAGATTATCTTATCAATTTACTTGTCTTTCGCTTTCTGCCTTATCAACATCTCGTATCAATATCAAATATTTTATGTTAAATTGGGCGTGCTGTTCTTGTCCCTTCACTAGTACAACCCCCCCCCCTTTCCCCCGTAATAAATATGTTATTATTCTGATCTTTGATTTTCTCGAAATACTGCTTTTAATTTTATATGGGGGGAGGGAACTCACACATCTACTGACTATCGACAGGCAGGAAGGTCAAAGAAAGACAGGTTAAGAGAAAACATATATAAATGAGCGTCGAAGACTGTGTCTTGAGAGTTATTTGTGGGATATCATCATTACACTCCGAACATGTCCATAGGTGCTAAGATCCCCCCTCAGGATAATAATTCCAGTACTGTGTTGATACGTCCTCTTTTGCGCCTCTCGTTTATGAATGTACCCATCTGTACTCCCATTTTCTTCGTCAGGAGAAACGTGGACTCATAGTTGTCGAAGTCCTGATATTTGTATTGAATGAACAGCGAGGTATAAAACACGTACAGCATATATGAATTTGCTATGAAAATGAATAGACATGGTGTCTTGGTTCAAGTGGACATAAATACTTGCGTTTCAATATTTACGTTTTTCTGTACTGAATATAACAGACAGGAAAATCCATTGACCCATAGATACAACATAACAGATAAAATTGTATGGGCCTCTGCAAGAATTACAAAAGACTGTACCGTTTATACAGGAAACGACATTGCAGATACAGACAATACTTCAGGCGAACGAAAGATAGATAGCATACATCATTTTTTTTTTACAAGAAATAATGAATATTGTAAACAATTTGAAGAAGAGTGATAGAATTAGCAAAATCATACAATAAATATATACTAAAAATGTTGCAACTGACCGAAAAGAGTAAGAAATAAATGAAAGCGAAAGTTGAAAAAAGTCTATGATTAAAGTCTATGATAGTTTGAGTAACATAATTAAGTGCATGACCGATATAAATGAGGCGTATCACTTAAATAAGTGTTTAAATATCTTCATTAACCGATAACGCAAAATTAAACCAGAGACATTACAACACTACCACCTCCAATCTACCTACGCAATACGTGATTGCGCATGAATATATTATTTCAATGAAACAATATAGCTGTAAAGAAAAACTATATATTTTGTCACAAAAACTTTTTCACATTTGAAAAAAACACACACCTAAGAAAAAAGTTGAACAAGGCATTGAAAAATAATAATTTTAAGTCTCTTCAGTGCTTATTTTTATTTTGGTAACAGTGTATATGCCACAAATATTTGCACTATTTTTGGTTATATTTTTTCGTTTGTAACTACCGGTGGCAGCCATTTTACGGATAACTCTGCTCTTTGACGGTCCGCCAGGAGAGAACTCAAGCTTGGCATTTTTCGACTGGTGTCAGCACATGAAAGCATTGGCATTAAGCCATGTCGACAATTTTACCAATTAGGTTTCAGGAGCATGTACAGGTAATTTTAACACTTGTCATACAAAACAGCCCTTGATAATATTATATTTGTTCGTATTTAGTAGTATCTGATGATATCACTTGTTAAAGTTGTTTGTGGCGAGTTTACTCCCCCCATTACGCCCCTTCCTTTTCAATCTTGTTTGACAAAAACCAAACGACCTTCTTCCGTGGTCCCAGTGTTAATTTCACTATATGATAATTACGTCGTAAAATGTTTTTGTTTCTTATTTCTAACAAGTAATATTTGTTTGTTACAAAATGTCGACTTGCGAAATAAAAACTCTAATTCACGGCCATGAGTCAACTTTACTTGATGACATGGCACACACAGGCCAGAGTGACCATGGCCGACAGAGACAGCACACACACACACAAAAAGTTTTTAAATACCGGAAACGAAAGTCAACACAGTAACCACACTTTTATTTTCTTTCTTCAGATATTCGTCAATTGTGTGTCACTAGTGGGCACTTTACTAAAACATTTAATAAATGAACTAAAACTAAAAGACTGGTCACTGACAGAGGGAAGAATCATTAAAAGAACCCTCCCACTCTGTTATCTATCTATTCTAAGCCAGCACTGATACTTATTTAATTTTTTATAGTAATATTACCATCTTGGGGGAGTGACACTACCATAACTATAAACTGAAAAAAAAACCACATCATTATAATTATATCATAATATTGATCACTTAAATGTGGTTATGGAAGGTCCCTGTATCACTGAAAATGAATTAAAATCCATAATGGCTCAACCGCTCGTCTCAGTGGAATCATCCAAATTAAACTCATCTCATTGAAGGATCCAAACAATGAAAGGCAACTGCAGTCCCCATCATAGCAGCTACAGCACATGCCAAAAGACATATGGCCAAGCGGCACTGAAAGTGAACGCAGCTGAACTGTCCTTTGTCATACGATATCATCATTCATCGTAAGCATTTGGAATATTGAAACACGATCCGGATGAAAAAGAGAGCTCACAGTGTGCACAGAGCACTAAACTCAGTAGCTCTGGCAGCAAGCCAGACTTGGAATATGAGGTAACTGCAACAAGGAACACTTTTCAGACAGAGCCTCAGTGGTTCCTGCCTCCTATCCGCCATATTGACTGGAAGTCCACCACTTAATTATAATCACCCAAGTAAAACCACTGAAATTACAGCAAAGTTAAAGAAGAGTGTTCATAATTACTGCACATCACAACACTTTAAATAATGCAGAGTATACTTACCGTCTAATACTATACTAAACTATACTTGGAGAAGTCAGGTGGAGGCAGAGATAAAGAGGATTTGGAAACAGAATGATCTTTAAAGAATGGCAAGAAATAGGACAGACAGCTTGGAAAGTGTTTGTTGAAGACCTATGTTCCACAGGTAGCTGAAAGGCGGAAGAATAATAATACTATATTATTCCACATATTGAACGCAATGAAGAAGGAAGGACTAACCACAAATATGAAAGTAACAAAATAAAAATATTGTCATTTTTATTACACTTGATTACTTATATATAAAGATATACAGTATTGCCCAGGATCTTAGACAGAGACATTAGGTAACGCAAATAACATTAACAGACCAATTTAAAAAGAGGCATGTCATTACATCATCAAGTACCGGGCCTACTGGCGTAGGTGATCATGTCTCTCCACAACCTTCGATCTCGGCAGCTATTTATCATTTCTGTTGTTTACCTTTTGCCAAGCCATTCTCTAAAGCTGTCTGTTATTTTTCTCTTTGCTTCCATCTCTTCGTCCCTCAATTTTTCCAGTTGTTACAATATATTCCAGTTCTCTTCTCATTACATGGCCAAAAAATGATGATTGTTTCTTCCTAATATTGGAAATTAGCTCTCTTTTTGCTTTGACCACTCTCAGAACATCTTCATTACTCTTCTTAGCTGTCCATGGTACTCTCAATATTCTTCTGTAAAACCACATTTCTACAGACTCCAGTGATTTTCTTGTCCGTTTTCCTATTGTCCATGATTCGCATCCATATGTTAAGACTGGCTCTACATAACATTTAAGAACTCTTTTTCTTGTTTAAGTCATTACAATTAACATGGAAAACAATGTTTTTTTTAAGCAACGTCTGTATTTGTTTTCTTTCCATGACTGCTTGAGATCTTTCCTTACTTTTTTTTTTAAAAATCCCCACCTAAAGGTGCAGGATCATAACTGAAGCATGAACTAAATTACAAACTAAATCAATTATAAAACTAAGCAAAGGGAATAATTCACAGTGTAATCTAGTTGTTTATTTCTCTAGTTTTGTTTTGTTTTTATTTCAATTGGATGTTTACTGGGCCACAAAGCAAAGTTGTTTCATGTAATTTATTATCTAAGTAAAGCTGCAAATCACCCCATTGTCTCTTTAATTTATCATCCTGATTAGTTTGTTACCAGAACCACCATGGGCTGGTGGAATAGAATCTTTATCAGATGAATGTAAGCAATCAGCTTTCAGTCACTCACCTCTTACAGCCCAGGTACTTTCTGGTGTCTTGACTTTAAATCACAAATATGGAGGTAAAGACAATTCTTTAGCACCCAGTGCTGTGTGTGGTCTACTAGTCATATCTTGACTTTCATCAGACGCAGCGACAGCTTATCAACATACTTCTCTTGTGCCCTTGAAGCGGATTAACCAGTCTGGCCATACTAGTAGAAGTCAAAGAAGAAGGCAACTTGGCAAGTCAGATTTGTTGGGCTGAACACAGTTTGCTGTAAATCACAATGCAACACATCAACGCTTACAATGCTATTTTTAAGAGTGGATAATAGAGAGGAGTAGTTCTCTGATGAATACTGGATTTTAATTTTAGGAAGGATCCAATTTTAGGAAGCGTAATAAAATTACTGTCAAAGTAAATTATTACATTTGTTACATCCTAGTCATCAGGTATATACTGCCTAATATGTTTAAAGAAACAATATATCCTAATATTTTTAAAGAAACAATATATCCTAACATGTTTAAAGAAACAAGAGTATGATATTAATGAAAATAAGCTTGCATAAGTTATTTTAATTTTTGTTTGTATGCTGTTTAGTATGAAACATGTTTTGGGTAAGCATAAAATGTATTATAGTATAGGTGCATGTTATAATAAAAATAGTGCTACTAGAGGGATACCACATTTTAAAGTATTGTTATTAATCGAGCATTGGATCAATAAGACACGTTTTTCTTTCTTTTGTATAGCTCCAAAGCGTTGGCATCAATGCTGCCAACATCGGGTTCAGTACTCTTACAATGGAGTCTGACAAGTTTATCTGTGTGCGTGAAAAGGTTGGAGAAACAGCACAAGTTGTTATCATTGATATGAATGATCCAACCAACCCTATCCGCAGACAGATCTCAGCAGATTCTGCCATCATGAACCCAACCAGCAAAGTGATTGCCTTGAAAGGTATGATGAAAATCGTAATTGTCCAAATAATTTATAGAATTGTGTTGTATATATTAATTGTGACTGTTGAGTTGGAGAGTCATTTATCAATCATGTGTGTGTTGGTTCTATTAACTAGTAGGGTAAAAGGTTTTTTTTTTATCTGAAAACTGATATGTAGATCATGTGGTGACTCTACTACTAAACTTTCTTTCTTGACTTCCTCTTGTCCTCGTTTGGGTGTCAAGGGAGATACAAAGTTCTGGTCCTCACTCTTTTGGCAGCTTCAATCATTGTCAATTGATGTTGTCTGCCCATCTTACTCTGGGTCTTCCTCTTCTTCTTCTCCCTTCTCCTCATTTAATACATGCATTGTATGGTAAGAAATCACACAGCATTTTTTCTAGATGGAAAAACCAGTTGTTTTTTCTGTACGTAGCTTCAGATAGTTTTGCCTTTTATGGTCATTCAAAGCCGGTTTCTTATGCATCTCATCTTTGTGGTGACAAGTTTTCTTTATCTATCTATCTATCTATTGACCTTTCGAGCCGTAACCGGCCCATAGGGCGTAGACCAAGATACACCTTCTCCTATATGAATTTTTGTTCTAGCAGTTTTCTTTTAAAGATATTTTATCAAATCTCGCCATCTGTCTCTGTTCTGTGCAAGCAGTTCTATCTCATTGAGGGAGCCGATTCCTGCTGCTCTTGCCTCTCTCATCAATGTTCTTCTCAGTGTCTCCCTGGGTCTTCCTCTTTTCTTTTAATAGTACATTTGATTTGAATAGCCTAAGTTTTGTGTTTGTGCTAATGAGTTTTGATTTCCACAACTTTTCAAGGCTTCTGAAAGACATTGCTGCTTTAGCCAGTCTGATTCTAATTTCTTTGCTCGTATCCCCTTCTCGATCAATGTGACTTCCAAGATAGATGAAGTGATCGATCTCTTCTACTGGTTTGTTTTCCATGTATATTTTGTCACTTGTTGGAATTAAACTTTTCATGACTTTAGTCTTTTCATGATTGACCTCAAGCCCAATTTTGCTGGCTATTGATGATAGTTCATTTGTGTTTTCCTGCATCGTTTTTATCTGATTGCTGATGAGAACTATGTCATCAGCAAAGTCCAGGTCCTCCAAATGGTCTCCTTGTATCCATTCGATGCCTTTATTACCAGTGCAGCATTTCTTCATTATGAAGTCCATAACAATTCCAAATAACAAGGGCGATAAAATACATCCTTGTTTAACCCCAGTTTCTATTGGGAAACATTCGCTCAGTCCTTCCTCTGTTCGAACTGCACATGTGTAACCATCATACATGTCTTTGATAATATTTATGATTTTTGATGGTAAGCCATATTGCTTCAGAATTTTCCACAAAGAGTCTCTATGAATACTATCAAATGCTTTTTTGAAGTCGATGAAGTTAAGTACAAAAGGTTTTTGCTTTTCAATGTGTTCCTCCAATATAAGTCGTAGAGTGAAAATGTGGTCAAGACAGCTTCTCCCTTTTCTAAACCCAGCCTGTTCTTCACGCATTACTGTAGTTGTAAAGTGACCATGTTTTTGGCATTGGTACCACAATGTGGGAATGAATAAACTCTATAAATATTTTGATGGTAATAGGTTTTGCTTTGTATTGAAGTATAGGGGATAGCTGACTAAATATTTGGTTTGCTTTGTTATGTCTATTCTTTATTGATTACCATCTTCAGAGAATGTTTTTCCCAGATTCTTAGTCTCTTACTTGTTTTTATAACTTGGTGTTCTATATCTATGTTTGTCTTCTTTTATTTTTCTATTGATATGACTTCTGTGTTTTTCAGTGCTTTTTTCCATGTTTTTCATTTTACATTCTTTATTCTTTCTACTGGACACACAGCCTTATTCTCAAATCATACATAAGTCTCCAGACAGACCTTAGGTAAATACTCTGATGATAGATAAACTGGAGTCAGAAGATGATATATAAACTGGTGTTAAAAGAATCATGTTTGGAGCATGTAGAGATTACCAACCTCAATCTCTATTTTTTTTTTCTTCTCAATGTTTCATCACTGTAATTGATTAATGTTATGGAGGTTCTATATGTACATGATATCTTATGCAACAAATCTATGTCAATAAAAATGAGAAAGAGAGTTCATCGGTGCTATATAGAACCAATTCTGACCTATGGAAGCGAATCATAGACAGTAGACAAGCAAGTGAAAAGACGATTAGAGGCCACAGAGATGGGATTTCTCAGAAGAATGTTGAAAGTTCCCTGCACAGCTAAAAAGACCAATGAGGAAGTTCTCAAAGAGGTCAACACAAAAAGGTAGCTCCTAAAAAACATCAGAAAGAAACAATCAACATTTTTCGGGCCCATCGTGAAAAGAGGAAAGTTGGAATACTTGGTTACAACTGGCAAAATAAAAGGAAAGAGAGATCACGGACGAAGAGAGAAAATACTGGATAGCTTGGTGTCATGGCATGGAAAACAGTCAACAACAGAACTGATACGATGCACTGTAGATAGAAGATTGTGGAAGGACATGATTGCCTAAGCCAACCGGTATGGCACATGATGATGATAATATGTACATGTTCGTTCGTTCGCTTTCGTCAGCTTTGACCTCTGACGAAGTCCCACCCACTCAATTTTTGTGGGACTGAATTTTGCGTGTAAAGTCTGTTTTATCCCATTACATGATGCCCCTCGCCATGCAGGCAGATTTACTCCGACTTCAGAGGTACTAATTTTTAGGGAATTAGTAAAACCCAGGTGTCCTCGCCAGGGTACGAACCCCGGCTGTTGCCGTGGTAAGCCAACCGCCTATCGATTGCGCTAACCGGACACCCCAATATGTACATGGAATGTTAGGACTCTTTACCAAGAAGGAAAGTTGGAAAATCTTATTTTAGATAAGGTAGATTTGGATGGAAAGAAAAACAATGAAGTCTAAAAGTAACAGTAAAGGTAAATGAAAGTATAGGGCAGGTAATTTAGCCGTTACCCACTTCTTTAATAGACTATAGCAGTGACATATGATATCGATCATCAGTATCAGTAACTTAAGCAATAAGTTGAGCCAGAAAGTTAAGCCAGAAAGGTAGACTAAGTAAGCTTAGTCCAGCTTCGGCCGAAGTGCTGAAGGCAGTTAGTTAGGAACACCATTCAGTGAGTTAGTAGTGACAAGTAAGTCAGGCCCGTAACATAGAACAAGTTTAGACTAAGACATGTCAGGCCTGCAATGTTGAGTAAGTTAGGAACACCATTCACAAGTCAGGTCCGCAATGTAGTCAGAAAAAGTTAGAACCAGGACAGAAAGTTAGTTAGGAAGTTAAGTCAAGAATTAGGAAAGTAGAAGAGAAGTTAGTTAGGAAGCTAGGAATCTTCTAGTTTGTAGTTTTAAGTCAGTCGAGAAGTATTAAGGAACAGACTAGAGAGTAGTAAAGATATCAGTGACATATGAACATTGTTTGAGCAGTAGACAGTAGACAGAACAGGTGAAATTAGAGCATCTGAATTTAGTTGTGAAAGTGTTTTGAGAGTTTCCAAGTTGTGCTTCATATTTCTTATAATCGTAAGTAAGTTGATAGAGAGATTGAATGTATAATATACACTTATGGACTGTTCAATAGTCATCGGTGGTAAACCTCTGAATGTCCAGAATTAAAGAAGACTAATTCAAGAGAAGTGCATCCACTACATTGTATCACGTGCCAGAATAATAGAAGTCAATAGTCTGTGATGATTGATGTTTGTCAACTATAAATGTGCTGTCAACAAAGATAATAATATCAAGATAAAATAAATATTCAAGACTATAACATTACAACAACTAAACATGAAAAAAGAACTACAAAATACAATTCAAACAAGACAAATGAGATTTCTGGGACGTGTTAAAAGACACAGCAGCCTGCTAAAAGTAATCTTGGAAGGGAAAATACAAGGTTAAAAGAGCAGAGGCAGATCAAGACTAATATGAATGAGTAACATTAAAAATCAAAATATGGACAAGTCAGCCTATGACAACCTGCACCATCAAAGCAAGAGACAGAGTGAAATGGCGCTCCATGGTAGCCAACTTTCAATGCGGCGATGACACTGGATGATGATGATATGAAGGTTCATTGAAGGTCTAAATGGGGAACAAGTAGTTGGGTGTAACATACATTCCTACAAAGGATGGTGAAAGTTTTACAAAAAAGGACAATACAAAATATATATTTCATAAATAAATATATGATATTTCAACCTTCATGCAGCCTTCTTCAGAAAACAATGACAACACAAACAAACAGACAACAAATTGAAGTAAATTTTGCACACATTTTTTATTTGAAATTTTTTTACATTAATTTTCTCCTCTCTCACTGCTATTGGTTGTAAATGTAAAGGTTGACTCTTCATAAACCTCATACTTCATTATCTGTTAAAATAAATGACAAAACAATTAGAGAATGTGCAGGAAGGAGTGAATGACAAGAACTTTGTGAGCATCTTGCTGTGCTGTATGTGGTCAGACATTTAACTGCTGGAGTTGCCTTTCATTGAGTCAGCTGATAACTTTGTCCTTGAAGTCAATCATGAAATAATAAATATTTGTTTTGCCAACTAAGTAACAGCTGCATTAATAGATTCTGTTTTTGTATTTCTATAATGAGCACAATATCTACGCAGTTAAATGTGGACTGTTGCAAAATACAAATTATGAAGGAGAAATGTTATTGTAACAGTATCTCTTACCTAGATCATATCATAAATGAACAGGTTCATGAAATGAATCGGAGTACATGATATCTTTAGACTGATGTGAAGTAATGAAAAATGAAATGTTTTGGTGTGTATGTGATATAGGTCTTATAATAAAATTAAAACTAATTTACTTTTCCTCCATACAGCTGGCAAAACGCTTCAAATCTTCAACATTGAGATGAAAAGCAAAATGAAAGCCCATACCATGACAGATGATGTCATATTCTGGAAGTGGATTTCAGTCAACATGATTGGTCTGGTAACTGAGACAGCTGTCTATCACTGGGCCATGGAAGGTAGACATTTAAAGAAGTGTATTCTCATAATACTATCAGGGGGTGTACATTCTTTCATAAATGATCTTTTTATGTTATCTGTAGACACAAGTTACTTCCTTGATAATAATGTTGATCTTATATGCTATGGATTGGTGATGTGACTGGCTGCTATGACTTTCTTGATTTCCTGGGTTCTACTAGAGTAGTTCAGTGTGTCATACCTAGCAAATAATGAATATCAGAAAATCCCTGAAATGTATGTTATAGCTTTTTATGAAATAAGGACCAAACAAAGTAACAAAAAAATATGGCTAAAAAATCACCATCAGTTGACTAACAAGGACACTTGACACACAAAAACTCACATATTTTGCTTTTATAAAGGTTGACAGTCCATTGATAATAGGATTGATAACGTGATACTGAAATCAGAAATGACTAAAGGGTCATTCAGTTGACTGCCAGTTATCACATGACAACAGTGAGACAAATAACAGTGCAGTTTTAGAAATGGAACTGAGAATGTCACAAGATCTGACAAGATGGATTGTGAGAGGGTACCACTAGAAAGTAGATAAAGGAAAAGGGCCAATGGTTGTGATAGAAAAGAATAAAAGGAATGGATTCCTTTCGGGTTGAGAGTGCCATACCAGACTTCGAGACAGTTTTGCAGGTTAAACAGGCTTCATTCATCTGAGGAGCAAGCAAGGATACCAGTAATTGGATATCGTGGGAATGTTACTGATCAAGAAAATAAAGTGGGTAGAAACAGGAGTCCCTGCCTTCTGAGAGGTAACATAAAGATGTTCATGGATTCAATCTAGAAGGTCAAATTTTGCAAACAGGTCGGCCACAAGGAACCCATCCCCTATGGTCCAGGATTGAGTTGCAGAGTCAATTTTTAATCACAGCTTCCCAGAAGTTCTTTCACGTTTATACGCTACCAAAGGAGGATCCAATTATTTAGAGGATGAGTAGTAGGAACTGAGTAAAGGAGCAGTAGGTAGCATCTAAGTAGCCTGAGTGCTGCAAATTTTTGTGGGTTGGTGGGTGATAGTAAGAAATGTTCTACTAGAAGAAGGGTGGGATGTTGAGGTGTGGGCCTCCATTGGAAAAAGAGAGGACTCGTTTTTATATTGTCGTTAAATACCATTTTGACCTTTTTCTTTCTCTCTCTCTTTTTTTTTTTACTGTCATATGTTGCGATATTTTCAGTACTATTTTTAATTCCACTGCATGATTTTTCTCATCAGAATGGTTACAAGACTATTGGTGGTCAATTGATTGACCCTCAGGTCATTTCTGGTTCTGGTATCATGTCTTGTAATCTTATTACAATATTTGGTAATCTTATTACAATATTGTAATGAAATGTTAGTTATAGAGCTGAAATTTTACACTGTTTATTCCTTTCAAAATAAACATTCGGGGGGGGGGGGGGTGGGTGGGTGGGTTGTGTGGTGTAGAGGTAAAATGTCAGCTTCTGGACAAGAAAGGTTCGAATTCTGCCATTGGTGGTGGAAATTTTTCACTTTAAATCTGTGGTTTCCTGGTGTCTTTACCTTTATTTAGTTTTTTAGTTATAGTTGAGCCAAATTATCTTTAAAAACATACTTAACATAATAATAATGGGATTATTACGGTCAAGATCAGGTCACGCCCCCTGCCATTTGGGGACAAAACCATTGTGATGTAACCTAATTAATGGCGAATGATAAATTATGAGGTAATTTGTCGTCTGCAAAATTATAGTCAACGATATCCTTGAAATTTACCACACTTATGGAAAAAAAAGGACATTTAATTCTAAATATCCTTTCTCTTTTACATGCCCTAGCTTTTTGATTTATGTCATAATGCTAAATTCCACACAATGGCCATTCTGAGCTTTCAAGTTGTTAATGTTGTTGTGAGGGTTTGGCCTTGTCCTGTATTAAAAAAGATATCTCCCTGTTTTTCCCAAAGCCCATCCTTTCAACCAATCTTCTCTTCTGTTGGAGTTTATGATTTGTTTGGCTGTGTTTTATGAGATGTCAGTGTGAAATTGAGTCTGTCTAGATACTCTCTTAGCTAATGAATCTGTCTTATTTCCTGGTGTGATTGGGAGTGTCCTGGGATCCATTTCATCACTAGTCTTATATCATGTGCATTAATGATGTTATCTATATCTATGGGTGAATTCTGATTTGTTTATGTTACTTCCTAGAACCAGCAGAGCTGATTTTGAATCAGTAAATACAATCATATTTCTTTTCTTTCAAACACAGCATTGAGGTGGTACACTGCTGCTTGTAATCTTTTGTTATTGCCGACCTATATGCCTGTGTTTACTTCACATGTGCGTGCGCACACACCCACACATGTGATAGCCCTTGACCCCTTTCAGGTCATTGTGTTTGACCCTCTGGTAATAAAAGGTTGGACACTGACATAAATGATCAATTAACTCCTCTTTAAAGGTGAATGATGGAGATGAGTAATCATTGGGTAAATGCAGAAGTTATGGGCTTATTTTAGATCAATACACTACACTTAACACAATTGTAAAACTGTTCCCTGAGTTTGAAACATAAGGTGAGGAATGACTATTGATTCTTACTTTCAAATTTTGTTGCTTTGGTACTATAGCAATGTGACTGTAATGCTACATATCCCCTGTGTTGCAGTATCCATGACATTTAGGATTTATAATGATTAGCAACTTTTGATTCACTGTATACTCTGTAAATAACTAATAAAGAGATTTTAATGTAAATTCTTTCAAAGGTGACTCCCAACCACAAAAGGTGTTTGAAAGACACACAAATCTTAATGGGTGTCAAATCATCAATTATCGAACAGACGCATCTCAGCAGTGGTTGCTGGTAGTTGGGATTTCAGCTCAGGTATAAAACAACATCATTCATTTGTATAGTTTTGCGTAGTCAGTTTCTTACAAATTGCTGAAAGATTACTTTTGGAACACCATAGTATGTGGTTGAAATGTTATGTGAAAATTTCTCCATTGGTCCTCTCCCTATTTACTGGAGTAATTAGTAGAAGATACAATTATGTTTTAGCTTATTATTTATTTTTCGTATAACATTTGCAATTTATGCAGGAAATTCTCCACAGAATTTGGGAGAAAATATCTGTGGTTATGGCGAAAAAAAAAGGTAAGAGGTTCCACTTCAGGTCTTGAGGTATATGAGGATAAAATATGGTATTAGTGTTCATATTTTTCAATGACCGCACATTTTGATGAGGTCAGTATTATGCCAAGCCACTCTACTTGCCCAGAAAAATCAGGGATCCATTTTAGGTTGGATGGGCATAGTAGCCGTCAATCAGGATTTAATCTGACCTTTACTAAAGACAAAGTATATAAAGTTATAATTTAGTACCTCATTTTGTGTTTATTTATATTATACGCATTATTAGAATAGTTCATTCGATTCAGAGTGCAATTACACTGGTTTGCATGAGATATAACGTTACATTTTCAGCAAAATCGTGTGGTGGGAGCTATGCAGTTGTATTCAGTTGAAAGGAAGGTTAGTCAACCCATTGAAGGACATGCAGCAGCATTTGCTTCTTTCAAGCTTGAAGGGAATCCCAACCCTTCAACTCTGTTCATTTTTGCAGTCAGGGGTGCTCAGGGAGGCAAGGTGAGGCTTATTACACTTTTCTGCTTTCTACCCTCTTGCATTTCAGTGTTTTTGATGACCAATGCAGTTTGCTTCATATATCTATCTATTGTCCTTTCGAGCCGAAGACGGCACATAGGGCAGAACCACAATCTCAAAAACAGAAACCTTGCGTGCGAAAGTGGCACATATTGCAGAGATCACTGCTCTAAAATGTATGGCGCTGTTTCCATAACAATACTTTTTACAATGACAGCTTGTCAAGCCATCGATCAATCTCCTTAGTCGCCTCTTACGACATGCCTGGAAGGTCACAGTGTCACTATTCTTTACTTTGCTCATAATGAGGCCCCGGTAACACACAGGAAATATATATTATTCATATATAGTACATGTTTTTGTATTTTGTCCATTCGTCTTTTCTGAGGTCTTTTTCTTTTCTTTTTGCTGTATCTGATTATTTTACCTGTAGCATAATGGCAGAAGTGTTTCTTCTACTTCTGTGTTTACATGATGACTATGCTCTTCCTCATCCTCCTAATTAATGGACATCATGTTTGTATAGTTGTGCTGTGATGTGTTTAGTAGTAAGTTTTTGATATCTGTACCTTTTGACTCCGAGTTCAGCATGGCTTAAGTACTGGGTTGCCTTCTCTCTCTCCAGTCCTTACTCACTTGACTAGATTGCTGAGTCTTTTGCTACAATGGTAAGGTGAAATTGGATCTTGAGCCCACCAAGATTTCAATTTATGAGATGAGGGGCACTATTAAAACCTAATACATACGGTAATGAAAGAAATATTGTTGATACTACAGTCGAACCTGTCTAAGGCGACCATTCACGGGACTTTCAAAAACTGGTCCCATAGGACAGGTGGTCCTGCCTCACAGGTTTCACATAATAAATAGAGCGATAAAAAAATTTTTATCCTAAGCACTATGAAAACTAACCTGCAAATCAGCGTAATCCATGAGTAGAACATAGTGCACATGTCGGTCTACAATAGCCACTGGTTGGACACTTTTCATAAAACACGATAGTTAAACACACAAAAATAAAACACACATACACAGATTCCACTTATACTGTACATGTATCACTTTTGTCTTGAAAAAAAATCCAATATGGTAGTCTGTTGTTTGACAGATGAAATAAACGATAAGTTCAAATTTGTCTAAACTTTAATTCATGTACGTGAATACACTCTAAGCGGGCAATGACTAATTCTTTAGTTAATTCCTGTAATTTATACGGGCCACGCAATGGTCTACTCTGGTCTAGACGGAACCGCGAAGTGATGTCACTTCACGAATCATAGATCTGTGTCTGCCGTGTTTCTCACACCAGTATTGACTGATAAACGTAACACGTCCCACTGTAATCTGGGACTCACTAAATACGGGAAAACTTCGACACCTGTAGACACCTGTGTCGATCGTTTATGGCTCCCAGCGAGACGGAGAAGGACTGGCTGGTCAGTGTATCGTTATCTCGGATTACCCGCGTGTCGTAAACGGGATAAATAACATTGGCGGCGGTTAATTAGCCTGGTCTCTGGTCACGTCATACGGTGAGCGCCGTAATCAGTGTTAGCATATAGTAAAAAACTCGGGGAAATTGTAGACCCGGTCCTATAACCAGGGAAACGCTTTAAACAGGTGGTCCTAAGACCAGGTTCGACTGTATTACATTTGTTTCACTGTGCTGATTTGTTTCACTTTCATCTTCCTGTGTCTGTATGTCTAGTCAAGACTGTTTCTATGTAGCACTTTGCATGCACATTCATATAAACCACATCACTTCCATACAGTTTATTATTTTCATCTGGCACCTCTCATCATTATAAAGTTTGTCACTCAAGCCCTTACTCTTTGACTTGTTGGACTTTCGGTAACATTGTTACGCCCAACATATCTCTAAGGGTTAAGCAGAGTTGGAACACATAAGTGAAGTGATAAATTCTGTTCCTTATTTTGAGATGGATAAAGGGAATACTAGAGTCACTCCTAGGGATAACACCAGAAGAGCAAAGAATACAGATTGTATCTCCCCTTGATGCCAACGGCAATGGAGGAAGGATAGAAGAAGAAGAAGACACCAAGCTATCGAGTATTTTCTCTCTTTGCCGATATCTCTTTCCTTGTATTTTGCCAGTTGTAACCAAATATTCCAACTTTCCTCTTCTCATGATGTGCCCGAAAAATGTTGATTGTTTCTTTCTGATGTTATTTAGGAGCTCCCTTTTTGTGTTGGCTTCTTTGAGAACTTCCTCATTGGTCTATTTAGCTGTCCAGGGAATTTTCTTCTGAGAAATCCCATCTCTGTGGCCTCTAATCGTCTTTTCATTTCTTTGTCTACTGTCCATGATTCACTTCCATAGGTCAGAATTGGTTCTATATAGCACAGATAAACTCTCTTTCTCATTTCCATTGACATGTTTTGTTGCATATATATAAGATATTTTTCATTTTCTGAAATGCTATTTTGGCCTGAGCTATTCTGCTTTTTATTTCTGTGGTGCATCTCCCATCTGATGTTATTATTGTGTCCAAATATTTCAAACATTGCACTTGTATTAGATTTGTCCTGTTTATTTTTATGCTACATGATGGTGATGATTGTTTCTTTGATATGACCATTACTTCTGTTTTCTTACTATTACCAGACAACCTTTCTTGTTGCTTACTTTTACTGTTATGTCTATCATTTCTTGTAGTTCATTCTCTGTATCTGCTATTAAGACTGTGTCATCTGCATATTGCAAATTATTTATGTTGTGACCGTTGACTTCAATTCCTTTTTTGTCTAAAATGATCTCATAATATGTTCGCTGTAAAGTGAAAACAAATCCAGCGACAGAACACAGCCTTGTCTGACTCTTGTTTTATAAATTGCAATTGTCCTGTTTGGTTGTTAATTCGTATGGCTGCTGTTTGTTGCCAGTACATGTTTTTTATGATTTGCATATCCTTGCCATCAATGTTTAATTTCTCCAGCATATTGATTATTTCCACGTGCTTTACTTTGTAAATACTATGGGCAGCTTATAAAAAAAAAGAAAGAGTAACGTGGACATCGCAAAAAGAGGTCAAGGCAAAAGTTAAGCTTGTTTCTGGCATCAGGAGAGAGCAGTCATTATTTTTTTGTCAAGTAATGAGAGAGGAAACCGGAATATTTTGTGATAAATGGAGATGCCGGTGTTGTAGGCAAAACGCCGCGATGGCTTTTAACGAAGTGGAGTCAACAACTAGTTGTCGTCAAACAGAGTAGCAACTTTATTTACATTAACTTGTCGACATGGCTGTAAAAATATTGATACCATTCACACTTCTTCCACTTATAAAAACCATCAATTGGTAACATGACTATTGCAGTTGTTGACCAGCGAGAGAGAGAGAGATTTCTCTCGTCCCAACTATTTATACCACCCTCCTATTCACACTCCCAGAATCCTCCCTAACCAATCATTTTTAATCTTCTATCCTCCTTTGTCTACAACATGCGTAACCAATACGTCACTCCTAGAGCCTTCCAGTTCCCTTCTGTCATAACCCTTTGACCTTGACCCTATCTTAGTCTGTTTCTAGCATAACTGCCCTCACCCGGTGTCTTTCACGCTTCCATGACTTCCCACTGAATACACGCCCACTTAGCCGTATACCATTACACATATCTATAGTCTATTTCTATCATAACTAGTCTCCCCTAAATACTCTCAACACATGCCATCTTGACTATTTACTATTACACTGGTCTCAAGACAGATAGGTTGCAAGTTCCAGCAACAGTTGCTGCGATTTTTTTTTGGGTGATCTCTCTCTGTAGCAACCACCCCCGGTCTCAGAAGCAAGGCCTGGCTTGAAATGTCAATTACTCATCGATGGAAAAAATATGAGTACCTTTGAAGATGGAATTATCTGCTTGTACAGCGAGGGACCCCTGTTTACACGGTTGCCAGGAAAAAAGCGGATTAACACGCAAAATTCAGTCCCTAGTCTCTAGGGACTTCACCTGGGTGAAAGCTGGCGAATGCAAAACAGACAAAAAGATTACAGCTGTGAATATAAAGGTTGTAGAGTGACGGGATCACCTACTGACATGGTATTTGAAGATGATCTATACGACATAGAAGTCATCAAAACCACAATGTCTAAACCTTTTGTGCTACACTGTTTGCATGGATAAAGCCTTACACATTTAAATATAACTCCTTTCTTTATGAAGATTGTAATTATTTGTTAACTATGATAGTGTAGCATTTTACATGTCACACTTTTAATTCAAATAACAGCATGAATATCTGTCTAGAAATGTGTAAATAATATATGAAACAACAATGAATATGCACAACTACTGAATATTAAATAGTAACTTCACAAACAAAAATAAGGCTGCAATCTTAGATGCTTAACATATAAACATGCACAATTATTATGTTTTCCTAATTCATAACAAATGATTAAATATCAATTTCTATCTAGTGAAATTAAATAATACAAAATGGTAGATTTCCTACATTAAAGTATTTATAACCAGTAAAAAAAACATTAAAAAACAAATTGTTTTAATCAATTTGCACAAAGGTGAGCAGTTATTGGTTAGAGACTACTCAGATAGTTTAGAAGTAAAAAGTGCCTTCAATTAGTTAAAATAAATAATTGTGTATTTCTGAAGTCATATCTGAACCCTTGCTCGTTAAAACATTTACCTTAGTTTCATGCAGTTGTGATGTCAAATAGTGAATTCCCTCTCGCAAAGTCTGACCAGAATGTTGGTCTAGCTCGCCTCTTTTTGAAAAATTACACATGGACTATATAATTTATATTACGATCTGCATAATTCTTGACATTTAATCTCTCATATTAACATTTTGAATCTAGATTTTTTTAAACAGAAGTACAGTTTACTAATTTCTGTGAGTAAAAGTGAAAGTCATAATTAAAAAAAAAAATTTATTCCAAATTAAGCATGATAATAATAGATCCACATACCTCTATCTTAGCTTCATCTGATTGAAGTTGGCACTCCCCCTGCTGGCAATCAACCCTTCACTAAAAAGGCTGTGGATGTCTTTTTTCCAGTTGAAGCTCAAAATGACTTTCCTGTTGCAATGCAGGTATGTTTTGGGAAGAAAATTACTTTTTTTATTCAGAAGCTACTAATTTTTAATTTCATACTTTGTGTATAAACTATGTTTAAAGAACTACTGAAGTCTTGTTTAAATGTATAGAAGCTAGTTTTGTTTATGATAACATTCTGCTCCCTCTTCTGAGAGATTCTGTAGAGTGCAGTACTTGTCTGGAACATTCTGTTTAATTAAGGGATACATATTACAAATATCAGAAGCATTAATAATTTAATGAAGAAAATTAAACATTTGTTTACCTTGACCAAGTTACTGGTTGCACTTTTTGATACAAAGTTTCTGCTTTCATGTCACAGGTATATGTGATTAATGTAATGTGTTAATTATGTGATTATGTCATTATCACCAACTTTTTAACTCCTTGCGCTTCAGCACAAATCTTCAACAAATATCTCTTGTTAAGCCATCATGAACAATCTTCACAAAAAGAATATGTTTTTTTTTAAATTTCTTGTGTTTTCCCAGTGGCTAATCCTTGTTATTATCCACCCTGAAAAGTATCTTAACTGGGCATAGAAACATTGTGTTATAGTTTACAGGAGATTGTGATATCTGCACCGTTTGGTCTATCAGATCTGACTTCATTGTGGCATTTTTATGTGCCAGGTTACCTTTTCTCACAGTTTCCTACTTGCTTGGTCATACTGGTTTGTCTATTTACAGTCCAACCATCTAGAAGTGAGGTAGAATCAGTTTCAATTCATTGGATCTATGAGCTAGAGACAAGGTGTCAGACAGCAGAGCTGGAAGCTGTCAGCGAATCATAGTTGATGGCTTGAGTTAGGATCAGTAAACCAGAACCATCCAGACTTATCTTCACCTCTATTAATGGTGCTTCTAGAAACAGACTAACCTGTCTATAGCCTGGACACATGAGTAGGGTCAAGCAGGGGAGGCATCCCTGTACTCAAAAATGCAGTTCTGAATTTGGATGTGTTGGGTTGAAAGGTGGAAATATCACAGTTGTATTGCGAACTACAACACAAAGCATCAACACACACTATACATCCTTCTAAGGAAGGAGACAAAGAGGATAATAAATTCCTTTAGTAGTCATTGGGTGAACATAAAGAGAAAGAAAAATCTACAAGTTAATGGCTGCTTTCATCTGAAACCAATTACTGCTGGGCATCTTGGGCCCTATTATGTGTTTATTTATGATTCTCTTCTATATTTATTGATTTTCCTGTGTTTTTATTTCCTTGTGGATTAAAAAACAAGACCTGTCTTGCAATGCCATGACTAGTTTTCTTAATGTATGTTCTAACTGGTGACAACATCTTTACAGTACGTATGCTACTGGAACCTGTTTTGCTCTTTCCATGAGTTCTTCATTATATATCACATCCTTTTCGCTTCCCCTTTTTACACAACCACTCTTTTCTGAAAATGGAGAGCAGATGGCCGTATTGATATAACTTATCATGCTCCAAACCAAAAGAGTTTCTATCTGGCGTGAAATAAAAACTCACCTAACATCATGTGGTGACTGCACAGGACAAGCAGCCTTTATTTTCCAGTCCTGTGAGTCCTCCTGCCAAACCTGGAAATGGGATAATACCATAAAGACAGTTCACTCATTTCTGAAGTGTGGTGATATAGTGTTTAACAATCAAATTATATTATTTTTCTACAGTGATTTATTATATACAGGCTATATTATTTTTCTTCAGTGATTTATTATATACAGGCTATATTATTTTTCTTCAGTGATTTATTATTTACAGGCTATATTATTTTTCTTCAGTGATTTATTATATACAGGCATTGTTCTCATTGGATTTATTTACTAAGCTGCTTCATTCTAGTGTAACAGCTTTTACAATACTGTCAGTGGATGTTTTGTCTACATATAGGATTTTGGTCTCTGGGCGGAAAGGTTCCGGGTTTGAATCCTGCCATAATTGGTTGGAATTTTTCTCTTCGAACTAGTGATTTAATCATGACTTTACCCTTCTCCGTCTCAGAACAGGAGATTCAGTGTCTAGCCCTCTTAGAAAACAGCGAAAACAGATGATCCTGTGTGCATTCACACATGTTAATGAATTCTTGGCAATTGAAAACCAACAAGAATAGACCTAAAGGTCAGCAGGTCCTGTGTGCATTTACGCATGTTAATGAACCCTTGGCAATTAAAAGCCAATAGACCTAAAGATCAGCAGTCAGGACAAAATTATTAAGCAATAATCTACCCATGCCAAAGATGGATGTGTCAAGCTGGAGGGCACATGTTCTTTGCCATAAAGTAGTGGCAACTCAACCATGCCAATTTAACATGTTAATACTAAAGAAGGAGAATATTGTAAATTCTCAGCTTATTTTTAAAAATAGCCTCCTCTCCTTGCTCCTCTAGGAACATTTTGTTCCTCTCCATTGATTTAAAAAAAAAATGTGTATTATGATGTTCTGACTGCTCAGACCAACTCTTTTACAATTCTAGGGCAATCTCTTAACGCTTCACTTCCCTTTAAATAACAAGTCAAGTGTGTATCAGTTTATACTGTAAGCTTTTCCCTTTTGTACATCTAATTCATCTTCATTTCATTACTTTAAAATGTGGCTACATAAACCACTTTTACAAATTTCTGTTTGTTATTTCTTGTTACTCTGTGGTGTCAATTTTCAACTCAATTTAGGGAATTTGTACTTTGAGTGTGTAACTCTTGATTGATTCAGTTTTATTGGGCCATAGAACAGAGTGGATTTTATGGTTTGAGCAACTTATAAATGGGCTCTCTAGAAAAAAAAACTAAATTTACACTCAATTTGAAAAAAAAAGATCAGAAATGAAGACCTGAGAAAAAAAGCTTGGGAATAATTCCTGCCATAAAATACATAAAGAAACAACAGATAAAATGGTTTGGCCATGTGATAAGATAGAAATACCAAAACACAACACAAGCCTTTGATAAATGTTGCAAAAAAACACAAGACTCAAAGACCGACCACGAAAAGATGAATTGATGGAATATTAAAAACACTAGAAAACATAACAGCAGCAGCAACCAACAGAAAGAAGAGCAACAAACAGGCCACAAACTATACCTCCCCTTGACACTGAAAGGCAAATGAGGAAGGAAAGAAGAAATAATTTGGGAATGAAATAATATCTGCCTTTATAATTCTTGAGAACATCAACATTTTAATATACATTGTTGCATTGCTGATAAAATTTGAAATAACAATTGTTGAGCACAGGACACCATACAAACGTTAAATGCCTTGAAATATTCATGTCAGTCTTAAGATATAGTTTTAGTGTCCATGTGGAGATTTTGCTACTGTTTACTTTTTGTATGCTTTCTTTCATTCAACACTTCTTCATTGTCCACACACATAAGGATAATAATAAGGATAAAAGGTATAGATACTCTGCATTTGGGTTTATAGTATAGACTTGATATCTGCATATATCGGCCAATACATTCATGATTAACATAGCATTGGCATGGGTTGCCTTCCCTCTTCTACTCCTACTTATTTTGACCAGACAGGGTAGTCTTTTTTCAGTCTTGCCTCTTGCGGTCTAGAATCTTGATCAGTTCTGGTTCACTGATTCTGATGCAAGCTTATTAGTCACTGACAGTTTTTAGCCTGAATGTCTCTTGGGCCTTGAGCATGCTTAGAATGAGCAGTCTGTAACATAATATAGCTTAAAGTACTTCACAATACCCACATCATTATATAAAATTCGATGAACTACTTCCACCTTTTGTTATCTTCTATACTTCTGGGCTATAGAGTTGGATAGATTGTATTGTTGCATTTATTTTTGTCTCTTAAAGGAAAATGTATGTTACATTTTGAATAATGAATCCTTTTTTTACAGACAAGCAACAAACATGGTGTTGTTTTCCTGGTGACAAAGTACGGCTACATTCACTTGTATGACATTGAGACAGGAACCTGCATTTACATGAACAGGATTAGTGCTGACACTATTTTTGTAACCACCCCACATGAAGCTACAGATGGCATTATTGGAGTTAATAGGAAAGGACAGGTAGTGTAATTGTGCACATTAAGCTTAGATTATGACATTTAATAGGAGGGGCCTGCGGTTGACTAGTTGAGAAAACCACCTGACTGGGCTACTGACGTCCAGACAACCTGTGTTCAATTCCCACTGGAAGCAGTGTAAGTTGTACTCGTGGTTGGAAATAAAATACCCAAGCAGTCGACCCATCCGCTGACAGAAATGGGTCCCAGGATATAACTCTGGGAAGGTGAGGAATGTTGCCTCACTTCTTGAGTTTTGATGCTTGAAGCGACACTATCCAGAACTAACACTTCTGGATAGGCGGCCGCGCACATATGGGTGAAAACTCACATGCTAAGTTGGCGATTCAAGTCTCGTACTTTACCTTTACTTTACAGTAATAGGAAACTGTATAGAGCTTCGCAGCAGGAGGCATTCTTATCATCAGAGTACCCAGTCAAGCAAATGTTTTGTCCCTTTAGCTTCTTGACACTCTAGGGGAGGTAGGCCCACAACATTCTTTTATAGGCGTACCAGTGGAGTGGAAACTGGTAATATAAGGATAGGTCAGGAGAAATGAATATATACATATATATATATATATATAGAAAAATGGTATGGTTGAAGCTTCACGTTACAAGTGGACACCACAAATCAGAACGATGTTTCTGTTAGCTTCACTGCAGCTTCACATTTTGATGCATTTATGTGCATTTCTTTGCCTTGATCCTACAGAAGGTCAGCCTGGGATCTTCTTGTAACCACCAAGTGTAGCACACCTACAGTCAATGATGTAATTTGTCTCGCTTATTGCCATGCCTCACCCAGGATTAAACTGTCGTTACGCTGTTGACTTAAGTGGGAGTCCAGAGTGTTCACGGTGTAAATTAGTGCCTAGTCGTGTGACCATCAGGTTATTATTGGGGACTTCATTATCCGAACTGTCGGCGCCACAAAAACCCGATGTTGCTCACCTATGGTCGATGGTATAACTTCTTATCGCTATGCCTCGGGTATTCCAGATTAAACTCTCCCTACGAAACTGGTCGCCTGAACGTCTGGACATAAGATTATTTGATTGTTAATCTATCACGATTCTGCCAGAGCCAGCACAACATTCTTTTGACTGACTCAGCAATTGTGAGAAACAACTCTAATCTGGAGTCCCTGCTGTCTTAGCTCGGTGGTGATATCCTTGTATTTGGCTAGTTTAAATATATTCTGTTCCTCCATCCTGGATTCAAATGGCACTGTGAGCTCTAATAAGATGACGTGGGTCATATCTTATGTAAAGTGCCATGTCCAGGCGCATTTTAGATCTCTTGATGCACTCTGGGTATTTCCCTCTCCCAGTCATTCGCTATGTCCAGGATCATTGAGTCATTCCAGTTGTTTTCCTTGGGGCGTGTAGCCTGTCCAGCTCTAAAAAAAATAGGTGTTTGTGTAACTGGTTGAACATTAGTGTTGGCCTTCATCCACGCCCTGTCCACGATGGCAGTTAGTTCATGCAGCACTTTGTTGTGTCGCCACGTGAACTGCCCTTGACCTAGCGCTGTCTTGCATGAGGAAAGAACATGCTCCATCATGTTTGTCTTCCATTGCAAAGAAGACATCAATTGTCATCTGTCTTTCCACACTTCACAAAGTTGCAGGCTGATGGTACCTGTCTGTAACTCTCCCAGCTACGGTAAAATCACTACCTCTTAAATGTCATTAGGTGCTCTAAAAATAGTAATTTTTCTGGACTCTTGACACAGTCCTGTGTGTTGACACTAGACAAAACACTCGAAATTCCTGGCTGAGGTTGATTTATGACCTGAATTTCACCTCATGGACCAGATGTGTTACAATGTCTATTGGTACAGTTGCCGTAAGTCTGTCAGTATGTTCAGCGGTCACATAGCATTATTCACTGTGTTTCCTAAGTCACGAAGGGTTGTTTGATATTTGTCAACGACCAGGAAATGTCCCTGGTCACAGCAAGGGAAAACAGCAAATTTCTTGAATATTGGCATTTTTTTTTTCGCATTAAATGATGTATCTCACGTTCTCAAAAAATTCCAGTAGCAATTGAACAAAATTAAACACTCAAGTGTCATTAGAAAGGTACTCAGAGGGGGGTAATGTTTGACTACGGAAATATGTCAAATTTTTAGGAATTTGTGTTTTGATGTGGTAAATTTTACTCATCATCATCATCATGTACCCTGCCGATTGGCGTAGGCGATCATGTCCCTCCACAATCTTCTATCTACAGTGCATCGTATCAGTTCTGTTGTTGACTGTTTTCCATGCCATGACACCAAGCTATCCAGTATTTTCTCTCTTTGTCTTCCGCAAAAATTTTACTACAGTATCAAAATCTATGGTTAACATCTAAAACTAAGAATGCTTTTACAGTTCTGATGATGTAAAACAATGTTTGAGGTTTTCATGCTCTTATATAGTTTGTTAATATGTTCAGCATAAAGTAGGAGTTGTATTCCACCGCTTTATTATTTGATGTGTGTTTTGCTTCTGTGATTTGTTTGGCTCTGAAGAAGACCTCATGACCAATACATCAGATTTATCATTTGTGGAGCCATATCCTGTAAAGATGAACTAGTGAATCTAACTAAGGATGAATCTGTATTTATCGTTTCTGTAATTTTATGTCAGTATAGTTACAACAGAGTAACAACCTTGGATGTGTTTGCTCCACGTTATGCTAGTATCTAGATATTTATCACTATGTTTAAGATTTGTGGTAAAATGTTTTACAATCATTCGTCAGGTGTTGTCTGTTAGTGTGGAAGAGGATAACATTGTTCAGTACATAAACTCACAACTTCATAACCCAGAACTGGCCCTGAAGGTATCTACCAGGTGCAGCCTGCCTGGTGCTGAGGATCTCTTTGTGACTAAATTCAACAACCTTTTCCAAGCTGGTAATTATCAAGAAGCAGCAAAAATTGCCGCCAGTGCCCCTAAGGTTAGTTGTGCAATGTATGATATATATATATGCGTACACACATATCATCATCATGTGTCATACCAGGTGATAAGGACAGTAAAAGTCTTCTTTATCCTAGTCTATCATATCTCTTGCTGACTTCTTCCATGTTATGATCCTAGACTTTACAGCCATATCTTCTCTCTCCCTCATCCTTTCTAATCTAACATATGGATCATTTACTTTACAATTCCTAAAATTGGTTGGGGCTAACAGACACCTTACAATTTATGTGAAGGACATGGTCAGCAACTCCTGACTCTGCTGGTGTCAGGATTAATGAGTCAGAATGATCAAGATCCCACTTCATCTCCCAGTATCCTTGGTAACTGAACTAATATGGTCAAGAAAATAGGGATTGAAGTTGAAAAGCTTACACAGTACCCAAGAAATGCTGCACTAATTTCTGGCGTTTTGATCTAAAAAGCACAGATACTGAAGCTTGCTGTACCCTCCCTAAGATCAGGATAGTGAAATCCGTCTAGTCCTCTCAGGTATAGTCCTTTCAAGATGTTGCATTCTCATTTAAAATGGTTGGACAAGGTTTTGCCATTATGTAAAAAAGAATGTTATTGTTTGTTTTTCTTCTCACATAGACTGTGTCTCTGTGTCCATTTATTTAGCTAATTGTACATTTATAAATGACTCTTTATGGACTGGTTTAATTTTGAAATGGGAGAAAATAAAAATATACTGTGTTGCACATCATTTCAGGGAATTTTGAGGACGCCACAGACAATTCAGCGTTTCCAACAGGTGCCCACTGTGCAAGGCACAACATCACCATTGCTTCAATACTTTGGCATTCTGTTGGACAAAGGGCAGCTGAACAAATATGAGTCGTTGGAGTTGTGTCGCCCTGTTTTGCAGCAGGGCCGAAAGCAGCTGGTGGAGAAATGGATCAAAGAGGAAAAGGTAAATTAAAATATCTTGTTTTAAATATCTTCTTCCGCCCTCTTATTAAATTTTTACATGGATAATGTTTAAAGTGTCAGTCATTTCACAGTTTTCAACATCCCCGTAAGGTCTTTCATGGATGGAGACTGAATGCTGGCGTATGTGCTACCTCTTTCACTGTGGTACTTCTAGCAGGTTTACAACAATTGTTCAGTTATCATTGGCTGAAGTCACATATACATACGTCTGTTATTCAACTGTTTTGGTGTATAAGTAATGGAAAGTTTATGGGTGATTTAATGCACTTGAACAGGCACCATTTTTAACCCTAGATTACGATTCATATACATGTGACTCGCGTTGTCACGATTAGTAGTAAAAATTACTACCACTTAAATGTAACGTTTTGGAAATTAAATTCTATTTGAACTTTTGCTATACAACAGTGGGTTCACACAAGATGAGAAATGAGGATAGAATGCAGTAATCATTTTCTGATTAACAGTCTATTTTTAAGCCTGAAACTTGACCACTTCCCCCACTATCAACCACCTTTGTTCTATTCATACCCGTCATCAGCTGTAATTTTAGCATGTATGTTAGACACCCTCTTCGCGCTGTCCACTGACATTCCTGTGTTACAAAGGTTTCTTTGATATCATGCTGACTGCTAGAGATTTCACCCAGCTTGAGGAAAAAAAAAGGGGGAAATAATGAATTTCTTGAAAATTGACTGATCTTAAAAAAAAAAAAAAAAAACTTGTATGTTTACGATACATTTTACTCATCATCAAGTACAATACCTGCTGGTGTAGGTGATGCTCAGTTGTAGACCTACCTTCCGAGGTTAACATTGTTCCCAGGTATTTAAATTAATTTACCTGTTTTAATAGTACTCCGCTTGTCTTTATTGTGCCTTGCAGTGATGTCTTTTTCTAAAATTATAGCGACCTATGATTATACAATCTTCATTACAAGTTGTGCTACCAATGCCAGTCCTGGACTCTTGATACAGGAACAAGAAGAAAAATAATCTCTACTGAGATGAAGTATGTTATACTAATGACAGAAAACAGCATGAGAGATAAGATCAGAAATGAAGAACTGAGAAAAAAGCTAGGAATTAACTCCTGCCATAGAATATATAAAGAAAAAACAGATAAAATGGTTTGGCCATGTGACAAGGCAGAAAGATCAAAACACAACACAGCGAGCCTTCAATAAATGTTGTGAGAACACCAGACCCAAAGACTGACCACGAAAAAGATGGATCAACGGAATATTAGAAACACTACGAAACATAACAGCAGCAGAGGTGAACAGAAGAGCAAAAGACCACAAATTATATCTCACCTCGATGCTGAAAGGCAAATGAGTAAGGAAGATGATGATTGTTCAAAGAAGTTACAATGGTGGTTTCCTGTTGCCTTCCGTCAGTTTGTTTACGGTTGATTTTACTAGAAATCTTTGACGTAAAGAGTCTCAACCACAAGGCAGAGGTTTAGAAAAATTTTTTTTTTTTTTTAACTTTTCACTCATCATCATGTGCCTACCAGTTGGCGTAGGTGATCATGTCCCTCTACAATCTTCTATCTACGGTGCATCGTATCAGTTCTGTTGTTGACTGTTTTCCATGCCATGACACCAAACTATCCAGTATTTTCTCTGTTTGTCATCCGCGATCTCTCTTTCCTTTTATTTTGCCAGCTGTAACCAAGTATTCCAACTTTCCTCTTCTCATCATGTGCCCGAAAAATGTTGATTGCTTCTTTCTGATGTTTTTTTAAGAGCTCCCTTTTTGTGTTGGCCTCTTTGAGAACTTCCTCATTGGTCTTTTTAGCTGTCCAGGGAACTTTCAACATTCTTCTGAGAAATCTCATCTCTGTGGCCTCTAATCGTCTTTTCATTTGTTTTTCTAATGTCCATGATTCGCTTCAATAGGTCAGAATTGGTTCTATATAGCACCAATGAACTTTCTTTCTCATTTTTATTGACATAGATTTGTTGCATAAGATATTTTTTGTGATTTGTCATGATTATTCCAGGCAATTTAAGAAGGTAGTTTGCCATTCCTTTCCTTCTTGGCACTGTACTAGTCGGAGATCGCAGCCATTGTCTCTATACATGAGATCCTCTGCCTGCCATCGCGGTGTGGGGACCATAACTGGCACTACTTGTCGGCTACTCCCACAACACCATCCACCACCTACTCCAATGGCTTCACCCCTGATAGGGGGGCTAAACGGGAGCTCCACCATGCCCAGGGGTGTCCCGAAGACTAGCGGAGGAAAGGAGACGTCTTACTCCTCCTTTGGTAGGGCAGAACTCTACCCCGCTAACCACAACTTTTTACTACATGAATGAAAAAAAAAAATTCAGCTTCCAAGGAAAGAAATCATCAAACACTCAGGGATCACCGGAAGTGATAATTAGAAAGGTATAGGGAGGCTGTGAATGTTTGCACATGGGGAAAGTGTCAAATTAAAAAAATATTTATTTTTAAGTGGAAATTTTTACTATAGAATCACACCATAGAGTTAATATGACTCGGGTGTTCTTGTTCTCATTTTGATTTGAAAGTAACTTTATAATTATTTGGTTAAGTGGCTCTTGAATCTTCTTGTCAGAGAACTCATCTTTTGCAAGTCTTGTCTATTTCTTCGTTTGTTAGTTAGAATATTGTAATGCCTGGGTACTTAATGAATTATTATCTTTTAGGATCATTGAATCAGTTTGTCTAGTGGGTTGCTTGGTTTTGAAGATTGATTTCTTTGTACAAATTTGATTTTTCTGCTGGTAGCCCAAAAGACTGTGGTGTCATCTTCCAAAACAAATCTTACTTTGTCATTGTATAACCATGTCAAGATGTTTTTCATCATTGCTCCACATGACACTAACCAACATTTTCATGATTACTGTTTATAGTTTGCCTGTTATCTGTAATTTTCATGTTATGCTGCGATTTAGCTTACTACCTATGTAGTAGTAAGCTAATACATAACAACAAAGAAGCACAGTTCTTGTGAATTAAATTAGATTTTAAGAATGAAAAAGTGATTTTCACATTCATTTTTAAGGGTAATAGCGATCTACTATAACCTAAAGGAGGAGGACTAGGTAGTCTAGAGGCCTCAGGACAGGAATGACTCAGGTTTAAGGCCCACCATAAACAGCGATGAGTTTTTAATAATAGGAAAGTTAATCCGTGGTTTTTATAACATCTTCCCCCGATATCTTGGGTCATGAGATCTGGTGTCTAGCCCTCTCGGATAACGGCAATAAACAGGAGGTCCCATGTGTAATTGTGCTCTTTAAAGAACCCTCGGCAGTTAAAATTGAAAAGAGTAGGCCATGAAAACGATCACTGCCTGGGCAAAATTGTCAGTAGAAACCTTCACACACCGTAGACCTCAGGCCATGCTACGGAGTTGGTGCACGTGAGCCAGGATTATCCTAGGATTTTATAAAGGTTTTTGAGGATATCAGAGCACCTATGGATTCGTCCGGTGTGCAATGATGATGATTCTAGCAACAAATTTTAACCTAAATGATTTATTCTGAGGTTGAGCAGATCGTGCCTTGCCAAGAAGTAGGCAAACCAAGACAACAACAACAAATCTTGTGAATTATTTCTATGAAAGTGGGAAACATGAGCTGCTGATGATTTGTGTTTGTCAAAGTAGGGCCAGCAACTCATAACTTCCCAGTTGGACACACTGATAACAGTCGGCATCAAAATCAACTCGCTAACAATGTGAAGATGTGCTGTAGTCCCTACCGTGGTGGAGTCTGTCAGGAAAGGTACTTGATGTAGATCAGCATCTTAGCACGCAGGTTTTTACCCATATGTGCTCTACCACCTATCTAGAAGTGTTCAGAGACTCCTGTCTAGTGTCACCTCAAGTATTGTAACTAACGAGTGAGGCACCATTTACCTTCTCAGAGTATGAACCCTGGTACCCATTTCTACCAGCTGGGTTGACCGCAGGGGTATTTTTCCCAACCATGAGTACAATTCACACTGCTTCCAGCGGGAATCAAACGCAGGTTGTCTGAATGTCGATAGCTAGTGGAGTGGTTTACCCAACTAGACTACTGAGACCCCCTGTCTGTTGATATAGAAGACCAAGTATTGCAGTACTCTAGTTGGACAAGGTCCAGCTGAACTGGAAAATCCATTGTAGTCTGCCACATTATCATCCAGGTCTAAGAACTCACAAACACTAGGCATTATATCAAGAGCAAAGTCTGTGATGTAATTTATTTGAGGTTGGAGTTTATTTGAGAAAATTCAGCCATTTCTTCTTCTGCGATCATGGTTCATTCAGACTAGGATTCCAGACTCTCTTATGAGAGCAGCTGTCTGTTTAAATGATTCGGTTGCCCCATATAGTATTCAACCATTTAGAACACCTTGTTTGAATTAAGAAATGCGTGAACAGAATTTTATGAAAAGAATTTGAGCTGCAATTTATATTAATCCCTTAAGCCTTTAAGACTTCTTTCATTTTGTATTTGTATGCATATTTTATTTCCATTGTAAATCTTCAGCAAAATAAATGTGTAATATTTCTTTCTGATTATGTTACAAAAATATAGCATTGATTTCATACATCGAAATTTAAATTGTTATATTTTATTCTTTTGTGTAATACTGTTTCATAAAACAAACAGCTGGAGTGCAGTGAGGAGTTAGGAGATGTTGTCAAAACTGCAGACCCTACCTTGGCATTGTCTGTGTATTTGAGAGCTAATGTACCCCAAAAGGTATGTCTTTCTTAACATTATTTATCACTTTTCTTCTTTCCCTGTGTGTGTGTGTGATATATATATATATATATATATATATATATATATATATATATATATATATATATATATATATAAACACATTGGATTAGTTCTTGTGCTTATAACATTATAACATGACTAATCAAACTTATAAACTCTATGCTTTTTCCTTCAGAGTTGCCCTACAGTTTTCATGCTGTATTTTTTAACACAATAAATTTATTTACAACCATCTATCTGGAGTGTGTGTATATATATATATATATATATATATATATATATATATATATATATATACATACACATATATCTATAGTGGTATGCTGGTAAATACTAGAGTGAGATAGATATATAAAGATAAATAAAACATTAAACATTTATTAGTTTTAACTCCAAGGTAAGATATATATACACACAAATGACACAGGAACAGAAGTTTATAAGAGAACTAAGAAAATTATGGAAGTAGCACATAAAAATGTCAACTGTTGCAAGAATTGGGTGCCACCAAACAAATTTTTTTTTTAATGACCCATTATTTATTGTGGTTTCTGTTGCTGTTTGCAAATTTTTAAATCTCTGTTCTGTTAAGTTACTTTTGGAGGCAAGGGCGCCTCACAGCAGCAGAGCTGGAAGCTGTTAGCGATCTATAGCTGATGGCTTGCACCAGGATCGGAGAACCAGATCCATGCAGACCCTACTCCACCTCTCCATGGTGCCTCCAGAAACATACTAACCTGTCTAGTCTGGCCAAGCAAGTAGGGATCAAAGAGGGAATAAAACCCAACACTAACAAATAACGTGCTGAAATCAGATGTGTTGGCCCGAAAGGTGCAAATATCACAGTTCTACTGCAAACTACGTTTCTACACCCACTTAATGTCCTTCTAATGCGGATGACAGAAAGACCAATCAATTCCTTTAGTAGTCATTGGATGAACGACAGAAAGAAAGGAAAGAATGTTGCTTCTGTTTCTGTGTCATTTGTGAGATAATCATGTACTCAGAAGGGTTAAAGAAAATCATCACAGGAACTGCCATACATTGGATTTTAGTTTGAAAACTAAAGAGGGACAGATTAGATATAACCTGATGGATAAAAGAAGAATTTGGTTATGGAAGGCCCCAGTATCACTGCAAACGAATTAAAATCCATAATTACTGAACCGCCTGTGCCAGCGTAATCATCCAAATTAATATCTCATCTCCTAAACAAAGAAAGGTAACTGTAGTCTCCATTGTAACAGTCTCAGCACACGCCAAAAGACATAAGGCGAAACTGCGCAGAAAGTGAACACCGCCAACTGTTCCCTGTCATACGATATTATCATTCATTGTAAACAATTTGAATATCGAAACATGATCAAAACGGATAAGACACACAGCTCACAGTGTGCACAGAGCACTTAACTCAGTAGCTCTTGTAATGAGCCGGACTTGGAATATGAGAAAACTGCAACAAGGAACACTTTTCATGCATAGCCTTCAATTGTTCCCGCTGCCTATCCACCATATACCGGAAGCCAAAAAAAAAAAAAAAAAAAAGGAGAATACATAGAAATAAGCACAATGTGCAGCTGGCAGCTTTTATTGTTACCCTACAAGATGTGTCAGCCAATGGACAAGAATGAAGCAAAAATATGCCTGTGTGCTGTATAAAGAAAAAGAAAATTTATGCAGAATTGAAAATCTTTATAATTAATTTAAATGTAATTATTAACAAACCATAAACAAAATTCTTTCCAGGTCATCCAGTGTTTTGCAGAGACTGGTCAATTCCAGAAGATTATTCTCTACTCCAAGAAAGTTGGCTTCACCCCAGACTATATTTTCTTGTTGCGAAATTTGATGCGTATTAATCCTGAGCAGGGCTTACAGTTTGCTCAGATGATGGTTCAAGATGATGAGCCCATGGCAGATTTGAACCAGGTATTTTAAATATACTTGTTACTTTGATAAAAGTTTGAACTTCCCGAAATTCTGTTTCCTCATTGACAGATATAACATTATACCATTGCTTATGATACATCATAATTGGGAATAACCTTGTTTATAATTGATGATAACCTAGATTGTTTTCTTTTAGCATGTAAATCTACATTTTTCCTGCTTGGGTTTACCTACCTAACTCATACACACATGCACACACACGTGCTAGCTGACTAGCTATGTTATGTTTCCAGATTTATGAAATAATTGTAATATGTTTTAACTATCTCCTTCATTTAGTTGCCACATTAATGTTCTCAATTACTGTCTTGTATATTTTTCATATACAATCATATATTTATTAGTGGATTGTGTTGCGTATATTTGTTGGAGTCTGCTTCCATGGCCTTTAGTTTTCTTTGACTTTGCTGTTTGTAGAGTTGTATCTTCTATGAGCACAGCCTTAACCAGACTAGTTTCTCCTGCCCAAGTTTCTTTTCTCTCATAGATGGATCATCTGCTAAAATTAATCTGCTCCACCTGCATATATTTTTAGAATTTGATTTATTTTCTCAACCTTTGCTTTTCCTGTGTGTGTGCCCTGGGTATTTTCTATCCAGGTTTTGTGCGTGATGTCACATGTCCTATAATGTTGTACTCATGTGTTTTTTTTTCCTTCTTCCTTTGCTTTCACTTTCTTATGTTTAGAATCATCACCAAGAATCTTGTAGTTTATCATATTTTTGTAACTGCCTCATGGTCGTCTTCTGTGTTTTATCACTTGGAGTCACGTTTAGGGATTTTTCGTTGTTTGTTTTTACCTCTAAAGCAGTTCTTGATTATTTCTTTATTTAACTTGACTTATAAACCAACACAACACCGGTGTCATTAGTTGCTACACCTTGATGGATACACTTTGGAAGAGATCTGAGTACTTATGGACTTATCCGATGTACAATGAGGATGACTTATCAACTAAATTTATTTGACTAAAATGTTCTGAGAATTTTCCTCATGCTAATTGTCCAAATGGTGTTAGTCTTGCAGTTTCCTTTTCTGTTGTCTAACATTCAGATCCATATGAAGCACTGACAGTATGACAGTAACTACAGCTTTTATGCATCTTTAGTTTGGTTTTTGTTTTGTGCTGGATAGATCACCAGATATTATTAATACTGGCTAAAGTTATTCTAACCTTATTTATTCCAACATTAGTATCTTTACCTACTCTTTCATCTGGCAAGGCTGTGCTTCCCAAGTTAGTGAATGTATTTGCTGGGGCTTATGACATAGACTGTGGGACTATCTTCTATTATCTCAGGCTTTGTCTATTATACATTGTTCTATTTATTATTTTTGTCCATGCATACAATAAGAACTGAAATCCACCATTTCCATGTGTACATTTTCAGCTTGTGGATGTGTTTATGGAGTTCAACTTGATTCAGCAATGCACATCCTTCCTTTTGGATGCTTTGAAGAACAACAGACCATCAGAGGGTCCTTTACAGACACGTTTGCTGGAGATGAACCTTTTGTCCGCTCCTCAGGTAAAAATGATGTGAATTAATTACTTGAACAAAGGACATTAAATAGGAATAGTTGTGTTGTGATGTGAATTAATTAATTGGTCAAAGAACATTAAATAGGAGTAGTGTTGTTTGCAATTAACAGCAAGCTGCTGTACTTCTTTCAACCCAGCTTGTCTGACTTCAACATTTATGGTTATTGAATTACCCATCTCTTCAATTTCTTACTCATTTGGTCAGACTGATAGTCTGCTCCCAATTCCATCATGGGATAAGTGGGGTAGGGTCTTGATCAGTTTTTGTTTATGAGTGCAAGCAATCACTTATGAATCACAGACCACTTTCAGTCTAGGTACTGTCAAGATCTTGGGCCCTAATGCTAAAATAAAAAAAAATAATAACTTACATAAGATTAGATTACAAAGACAGCGGTAATTAAATAAGTCAATTTAGTAACGTTTTCGATACCATTAAATTTTTGTTTGTTTGTTTATCTTATCTTATATTGTGTGCATGCATATCTTGTAAATTTCATAATTGTATAAGGGGTGAGAAAGAACAAATTGTGGAATAATGAAATTAAACAAACAATATAAGGATTAAATAATGTCTTTCCTTTCCTGACCAATGATAAGGTTTCCTTTTTTTTTTTTTTTTTTATAAAGTGGGTTGATGGAGAATGTGTTTAAATAATTGAAATAATAAAGCAGAATGTGTTGGATTTAATAATGCTCTTAATTGTGGCAGAGTGAATCAATGTTTGTCATAAACTGTGAACAAAATCATGATTGCATTTGACTGTTCTGAAAAGAAAAATACATACCCACAAAAATGTTAATGACTTAGAGTAAGTTATTTTGATGTAAGGTGATAATACTATTGACTATAAATTGAAACAATGCTATTTGCTATTACTAACTTCCCTCTTGATAAAGAAGCCAAGATAGGCAGCCGCCGTATTGGAGTCAGAAATTATTTTACTGCTGTAATACACATCACAATAAAACAAATTGTGTGTGTCTTCATTGGTCTAAAGAAAAACTATCTGTTATTTTATCAAGTTGATTTAATATAGTTTTTTTCTTCTTGATTTTTGTATTTTTGTAAGAAAAAAAGACTCTGTGGTGACAAGCTTTCTTTAAATATCAGATATGCCATTAATTTTGAGTCAACTGATACATGTGAAAATATGTTTTGAAAAACAGGCTCATAAAACTGATTTTGGCATGCATTATATCTATGGTTAAAGTATTTGACATTGGTATGCTAGTTTGATTCCTCTAAATGGAGGAAAGTTGTTTTTCAAATAAGCAAAACTATGTCCATCTCTAGATATCTAGTCATTCAAAGTATTAAATGTTGTGATAAGTGGACTGATTGTTTATAATATATGCTTTTATTTTGTCTATCAGGTAGCAGATGCCATCTTAGGGAACCAGATGTTCACTCACTATGATCGTGCTCATATTGCTCAGCTTTGTGAAAAGGCTGGCCTGCTTCAGAGAGTAGGTCTCATGCAACACAATCTGTGACTGACTTATGTAATAAGTAATAGCAGACAAAAGAATAAGAAATAGTAAATCTTTGTATTGTCTTTGTTAGTTTTGTTGTGCATAAAGAAAACAATTTTGAAACAAGATAGCTAGAAAAACTAGAAAGACAAGAAAGGTAGAATGGAATAATGAAAATTGTTATTTAAAGAGAGTTTAGGGAGTAGAGTAGAGAAGGAAGCGATGATGGAGTGACGGATAAATTTAGATAGTTGTCTGAGGGAGGACATGATGAGGAGACAAAAGGAAACAGGGTAGAGAAGTGAGAGATAAACCCAACGAAGGAGAATGAAAGGAGAATTAATAATGTGTAGTATGGAGAGCTCCCGTGTGTTACCGGGGCCTCATTTTGTGGGAAGTAAAGAATAGTGACACTGTGACCTTCCAGGCATGTCGTAAGAGGCGACTAAGGAGGTTGATCGATGGCTTGACAAGCTGTCATTGTAAAAAGTATTGTTATGGAAACAGAACCATAGATTTTAAAAGCAGTGATCTCTGCAATCTGTGCCATTTTGACACGCAAGGTTTCTGTTTTTGAGATTGTAATTCTGCCCTATGTGCCGTCTTCGGCTCGAAAGGACAATAGATAGATAGTATGGAGAGGGAGGATTAGATGTGAGATAAACGAAAAACCTGATAGGAGAAAAAATGGCTAGAAAGTTGACAGATATGAGAGATGGGAGACTGATGTGAGGTCATCTAAATGGTAGAGATCATTGGTGATATACTAAGTGGCAGTGATAGAAGGGAGAAAAATATAGGGCAGAGCCCAAGTAGAAGTGGTTAAAAAGAACTGAACGGAGGTGAGAGAATGAAAAGCTATGGTAAAGAGTCTAACTAAAACACAGAAATATTGATGACATTAGATAAACATAAAGTAACAGTGGTATAAAATAAGTAGGGAGCAGGCAAATAATTGCAGTGCTGGAGTAAAGCTGGTAGCAGGAGCAAGTAGTGGGGTGTAACTTACACTTCTACAAGCTATGGTGACAGATTTACAAAAAATGTAATTGGAGAACAGGCAAACAATAGCAGTGCTGGAGTATAGCTGGTAGCAGGAGCAAGTAGTGGGGTGTAACTTACACTTCTACAAGGTATGGTGACAGATTTACAAAAAATGTAAGTGGAGAACAGGCAAATAATAGCAGTGCTGCTGTAATTATAAATGCAAGTTGGTAAATAGGGGCCATGGTTCTTGTGGAATGGTGCCAACTTACTTACAGTATTGTAATGTAGACTTTGAATATCTCCTGGGGAGATTACATCAGGGTTTGAGGGGCCAAAAGAGGAGCAGGAGTTGGAAGGGGGGGGGATCTGAAGGGAGATGGGGGTGAAAGGAGGGGGGTGGGGGGTGTAATAGGTTATCCGTCTATATGTATATATATTATATTTATAAATACAGCAGCACTGCTATTATTTACCTGTTCTCCACACACACACCCCCCCCCCCTCTTTTCATATAGCTGCTATACACTACTCCTTTCTGTTCTGACACTTCCCCTGCATGCCAGTCCTTCATAATTCCTCCTCTCTCTCCCCCCCCCCCCCCCCCATTACGTCTGATTATTTATCGCCATGTTACCTAAGTCACATGGGGCTTCATTTGCTCATTTTCACTGCATAGTACACACTTCCCTATATCTAATGACTACTTGTGTCTCTCTTGATCACATCCCATGCGACTTCTCGTCTAGTCACGTGACTGATTTATTCCCCCCTCCTGCATCTCATTCCATTTTACTCACAGTCATCTACTCGCTGGGAGCTTTTGGATCTTGCCTCAGTTAAGTCTTGCTTTAATATTATATATATTTTAGCTTAATAATATTCACATATTATCTCACATTCACATATATTAAAAAGACAGATTCCGAAACAGCATCAAGAAAGCCAAAACCTACCCAGTAGCAGATATTAATTCAGACCACAATCTTGTAATGATTAAAATGAAAATCAAATTAAAGAGGAACAAGCAAAAAACAAATTCAGCAACACCAATAGATATAACAGCCTTAAATCAGAAAGATGTAAAAGAAACTTATACTATACAAGTAAAGAAATCAGAAGCTGCGATCAGGATTGAACAGTACAGAAGAGAAAATCCTGAGGAAAAAGCCACAACAAAATGGCAATGCATAAAAAACAGCATGCAAGAATCCTGCAGCACCTTACCCAAAAAGGAAAGTAACAAAAAACAAAATGGATAACTGACAAAATCTTAGAAAAAATGGAAGAAAGAAGACAAGCGAAAAACACTGCCAGATACAAGGATATTGACAATGAAATATGGAGAATGTGCAAAAAGGCAAAAGAAGACTGGCTCAACCAAAGATGTCTGGAAGTCAAAACTATGGAAAATAAACAAAACTTAAGAGAGATGCACACAGAAATAAAGAAAATGACTAATAAAGACAAAAAAGCTGCAGGAAGCGGATGTATTGCAAACAAAGAGGGAAGAATGCTAACTGACAACAAAGATATAATAGATAGATGGCAGGCATATATAACAGAATTATTTCATGACGAAAGGGACAAAAAGCCATTCATAAAATGTACATACAACTATAAAATCCTGAAATCAGAAGTAGAAAAAGCTATAAAACCAATGAAAAAGGGAAAGGCAGCAGGGCCTGACAATATATAAACAAAAGAATCTATCTATCTATCTATTGTCCTTTCGAGCTGAAGACAGCACATAGGGCAGAACCACAATCTCAAAACAAAAACCTTGCGTGCCAAAATGGCACATATTGCAGAGATCACTGCTCTAAAACCTATAGCGCTGTTTCCATAACAATACCTTTTACAATGACAGCTTGTCAAGCCATCGATCAACCTCCTTAGTCGCCTCTTATGATATGCCTGGAAGGTCACAGTGTCACTATTCTTTACCTCCCTCATAATGAGGCCCCGGTAACACACAGAATAACAAAAGAATAGGTATGGCAAAAAGTAATTTTAATGCCATAAAAAATATACTAACAACAAAACAAATAACAGTAGGGCTGAAGCTAAGAATAGCAAAATGTTACATCTTCTCAATATTCCTTTATGGTGCAGAAACATGGACATTAGACAAGAAAACAGAACAGAAAATTGAAGCCTTTGAAATGTGGATTTATAGAAGAATAGGTAGAATTGGATGGAAAGAAATGAAAACAAACGATGAAGTTTTAAAACAACTAAAAATTAAAAAAAACTACTAAATACAATTAAGACAAGACAAATGAAATTTTTGGGGCACGTTAAAAGACACAACAGCCTACTAAAAGTAATATTGGAGGGGAAAATACAAGGTAAAAGAGGCAGAGGCAGACCAAGACTAACATGGACGAGTAACATAAAAAAATGGACAAGTCAATCTATGACAACCTGCACCATCAAAGCAAGAAATAGAGTGGAATGGCGATCCATGGTAGCCAACCTTCATTGTGGAGACGGCACTCGATGATGATATTATCTATTTTTATCCTCCGATATGTAGCACGTCTCTCTTTCGTTTCATCATTTCATCTCTTATCCCTCTGTTTATTTCTCCTTGATTTACCTGCCTCACTCATCCTAGATGCATTAGAGTTTATCTTTATTTTGTTGTTCCTTTGAGTTGTTCTCGTTTCCAGAGGTAGGTCGCATGTAAGTCGAAACATTAGTATATTGTTGTGTTCCTTTTTTGTAAAGCGGTCACCATACATTGTAGAAATGTACGTTATACCCCACTACTTGCTGCTGCTACCAGCTTGACCGCAGCACTGCAATTATTTGACTGTTCCCTATAATTCAAAGGTTATTAATCAGAAAAATAAGTGTGTTGAGGCAAGTTAGAAAGAGAGAAATCAATACATGAATATGTTTCACGCATCTGAAAGAGTTTGATATAGGTTGAATTTTTCTATAATGTAACAGGAAAGACTAGATACTTGACAGAATAATAACAGAGAGAAGATAATGGAGAACATAGCAAAGATGACATTTTTTAACGCCAACAGTATAATTTATAGGTAAGCCATATGCAGGGTAAGTGTTGGATAGGACACACACTGTGGAAGCCAACTGAGAGTATTACACAACAGGCTCTTTTTGTGAATCCCCAAGAAAAAAGGCAAAGAGGAAGACCAAAATATTCTTGGACAAAAGATGGAAGCAGAGATGAAGATGTTTGGAGACCTGGAATGATCTTAAAAAAATAGCAAGAAACAGAATGTCATGGAATGTGTTGAAGACCTATGCTTCACAGGGAGCTGAAAGGTAAAAGAAGAAGTAGGGTACTGCTTGGCAAAAGATGATAAACTGACAAGAATGCCAATGGGAGTAAACTAGCAAATAAAAATGTTACACTAATACTTTCAGGCTTTGGAACACTACACAGATTTGTATGATGTGAAAAGGGCTGTGGTTCATACACATTTGCTAAACCCAGAAGTAAGTTATTTTTTAATATATTTTTTAGCATTATATTATTGCTCATAATATTTGTGTTTTCTATTTGTATTAGCACATTCGCAACCATGGGGTTTCAGCATGCTGTTGCCACCATGTTTCTCTGAATTTAAACAAAAGTGTGAAATAACAGCAAGAAAATTTATGAAAATTGATGTAAAACACACATTTGTCAGGATAATTTGTTCACAGTCTGAAAAGCTGTTAAGAGAATTACAAAGTTTTAGCAGGAAAAATGGCTAAAACGTAGATAAATTAAAAGCCACAAATGGCTGCTCTTGGGTTTCTTGTGTTGGCTACTACTACTGTGGTACAGAATGTGTTAAACGTGAAACTTTTGTTTTCTGCCATAACTTTTTAGCTTTGTCATTTATTTTCCTTATTTTTTGTTGTGTTTTATCGCGCTGTCCAATTTACTTGACTTTGTCCTGCTTTCTCTGTAGACCATGAAGACATCAATCTTTGTGATTTTTGTTTCTTTTTTTTACCTGATAAATTCTTACCACTGTTTTTTGTACTCATTACAAATCACAATGTTATTGTTATTTTTTTATTGAGTTATAAAATTATTAAGATGACTTTGTGTGTTCCTGCACACATTTGTTTAATTGTTAGGATTCTTGGCACAAAATTGTGATCAGGTAGATTTGAATAAGGCTTACTTTTTTGGGCATGTCGTCCAGTTAGCAAATGCATTGTATAAATATTAAAATAATTAACTTTTCCTTGATTCTTGATCCTTCCTGTGCCGTTAGGCATCACACAGGGCTTGTAATGTTTTTGGCCACCCATTTCTACTCTAGCCAAGATGGTTTGATCTTATCTAATGAGTTTATGCCTGCTAACTTTGCTTCTCTTATAAGTGTTCTTTTTAGTGTTTCTTTATGTCTTCCTCTTTTTCTGTATCCTGATGTTTCCATAGAAGAGCCTGTTTTGGAATTCTCTTTTCACAGCACATGTCTGACATTTGTCCATCTTTTTTCCTTAATTGTAGATGAGATCTTTGGTTGCATGGCCATTTCTGAATTCATTCCATTTTACATAGAGTATTTTTCTTAGGCATTTGTCTTCAAAGCATTTAGTTTTCTCTCTGCTTCCTTTGTTGTTTTCCACCTTTCACATGCATTGGTAAGTGTTGACAATCAAGTTCATTTGAGTTGAATATTCTAAGTTTGGTTTTCTTGCATAGTGTGTTTTATTTCCCGCCATGGGATGATAAAGGTATCTGCGGTATTTTGCATATTCTCACTTAACTATACCTTTTACAAAATCTAGATCTTCCAAGTAATTCTTGTCATACCATTTGATGCCATTATTGCCGTTGCAACATTTACTCATTATGTATTCTATAGTAATTCCAAATAGCAATGGTGATAGTATATATTTTAACTTTTACTTGTTTTTCACTATTTAGCTTGTGTTTATAATTCTCTTGTTTAAGATTGAAATATTCATTCAAGATTTCAACTCTGTCTAGATGTATATGGGCAGCTAAATGATGTGTAATATTTATTACTAACAGTGGCTTGTAACCTACTTTGGCACTCTATCTGTTGATGATTCCTTGGAGTGCCTCAAAGCAATGCTGACAGCAAATATTCGCCAGAACCTCCAAGTCTGTGTACAGGTTGCCTCCAAATACCATGAACAACTTTCTACTGAGAGCCTTATTGAGCTGTTTGAATCTTTCAAGAGTTATGAAGGTAAAGGCCATCTTTAAAGCAATAATGCATGAATTGTTTTTGTAAATTAGTTTCATCCCTGAACATAAAAGTTAAGGTTGTAAGGATAATATAAAGTTAACTAAGATTTTGGAGGCCAATGAGCCTTACAGCAACAGAGCTGAAGCTGCCAGTGAATCATAGCTGATGGCCTGTGCCTGGATCAATGAACATCCAGACCCTATTCCACCTCTTCGCTGTACTTCTATAGCAGAGAAGGTACGGATAGGAGTATATAATAGAGGGGAATGGAGAATAGGGAAATATAGATTAGGCACTGGCGCGAGGAAGGGTGTGAAAGAAAGTACACACCGGGAGATAGAGTATAGGGAAATATAGATTGAGCACTTACTTGTACAGAAGAGAAAATGACGTAAAGTAAGGGGCATGACGTGGCAGGGGTTACGGTAGTGAGGTGACTAGAAGAGACTAGTCACTTGGAGCCGGAACATCGTACTGAGAGGACGTGCCGGTGAAGTGGTCAACATCAGGGAGAAGAACAGTCATACAGAGTAGATAGGCTAGGGAAGACAAGAGATTACAATGAAATAGGCCGATAGTTAGTGATAGGTAGAATAGGGTAGGATGGTGCGTTCGATGGGGAACGTACCGAAGTAGGGAAACGGCCGAATGTAGGTAGTTAGAACATAATAGTTAAACGACAGTGATTAGCGATAGGGTAGGGCGAATGAAAAGAAAGTAATACCATGATGAACATAGAAAGATTGTCAATAGCAGCAGTATGATATATGAAGTTAGGAAGATTAGAGCGGGAGAATGAAATGAAGTAAATAAAAGGCTCCAAGCATTTTAAAGCAGTGTTGGTGTTGAGAAATGATTCAGAAGAGTTCAAATGTAGAAGAGTTATAATATATTGTGGTGTTGATGGATGTTGATGTTGCTAAGGGCATCGTTATATAAAAAAAAAGCCATCATTATACTTCCAGTCCAGTCTGGCCAAATGAGTAGGGATCGAGAGGGAAAGCAACCCAGTACTCAACAAACGCCATGCTCAAGTCAGATGTGTTGGGCCAAAAGGCTCTAATATCACAGTTCTAATACAAACCACAACACACATGCCTACTTAACTTTTTCAAGAGCAGACGACGAAGAGGTCTATTCCTTTAGTCATCAAGTGAATGCAAGCAAGCAACTAAGCTTTTCTTCATTTTGTCACTTTTTTCCATTAAGATGAGAACTGTATGTTAAAATTTAAAATCTTAATTACTTTCTTTATATCTGCTTATTTATAAATTCACCTTCTGCTGTCTACACTGTTATTCAATTATGTGGGCAGAATTATCTATGATAAAAGCTACATGGCAAATAAACATCTGGTATTTGCTACTTAAGGTTGACAAAGACTGTTTCCAAATATCTACAAAACTGAGAAAGACCATATGTTTGATTTGTTTTCTCTGTAAGGCCTTATTCATCTGTATCGATTTTGAGATTTCACCTGTTTGAAAGCACTTTTCTTTATTTAATGGTTAGTACATTTCCAAAGAAATATTTAATAGGATAACACTGGTGGCTGTGAGGTTAGTGCATTTACTTTTTTGTTCACTTCTTCATTTTCAGAAATATTGCATTTGGGTGTGCTATCCATTTTATCACAGTTATTTGTACCGAATAAAACTTTTACAAGTATAAGACTTTTATAAGGTCATTCAATTGCTCTTTTGTGATAGAAATCAGCATTCATGTTGATTGTATATTTATAGGACTGAATATTATTAATTATTTGAGAGGCTAAAACTTCCAAAAGATTTCAGGCTTGAAAGTGAATAATTAGATATTCCATAGGGAGGCAAGGCACCTAACTGCAACAGAGCTTTAAGCTGTCAGTGACTCATAACAGATGGCTTGTGTCAGGATCAAGGAACCAGAAACATCTAGACCCTACTCCACCTCTTTGCAGTGCCTCTAGAAACAGACTAACAAGTCTAGTTTGGCCAAGTGAGTAGGCATCGAAGAGGGAATGCAACCTGATACAAGCTGTGCTGAAGTCTGATGTGTTGAGCTGAAATTCACAAATAAACAAAAACACAACACATCAACGGTCACTTAATATGGGGACTATAAATTACTTAAGTAGTCACTGGATGAACATCAGAAAAAAAAATAAAGAGATATTCATTAGAAGTAATAAAATTCCGAATGTTTCTCTGTGGTTCTGTTTTGCTTAATTTGAAACAACTCAATCACTTTTATTTTTAGGACTATTCTATTTCTTGGGCTCCATTGTCAACTTTAGTCAGGATACTGAGGTTCACTTCAAGTACATCCAAGCTGCTTGCAAAACAGGCCAGATCAAAGAAGTGGAAAGAATCTGCAGAGAAAGCAACTGTTATGATCCTGAACGGGTCAAGAACTTTTTAAAGGTACCTAGTTATTGGAGCTGATGATGATTAATGTGATTTAGTTGTGTCTTGTGACTCACAGCTTCTTTGATGTTGTAGATTATCATGTTTTTCTTCATTTCCTGGTTTCTACTGGAGAAATGAAAGCTTGTTCATTGTTGTAAAAATTGTGATACTAAATCTCCTATATCAGCAGAACCATGGTAATTATCACATCATTAGTCAGCCTGCCATGTCCTAGTTTACAAAAGACTCTTAGAAAAAGTGGAGCTAGGTCTTGATGAGCTTAGGGCGGCTAACCCTTCTTGTGACCTAAATTCATTTAGTTTCTGATGCCCTCAAGGTTAATTTTCTAGCAGTTCTGTCAAATTGTTTTTTTAAAACTGCATAAGGGAGGGAAGAGAAAGAACCCCCCCCCCCCCCCCCCCCCCCAAAAAAAAAAAAAAAAAAACATCATGACTTAGGCATGCCAATATGGGGGACATGCTGTTAGTTCCTACAATTTTTGTTTACCATCAGCACATTTTTAGTTATTGTGGTCAGAACTCTACCAAACCATCATTTCTTTCCTGTAGCCATTTATGGCCAGGTGTAACAAAAAGTCATTTAGTTTGGATAATGAATCCTGCATTTTGTTTACAATAGATTGGTTCACTGACTGTTGTACAGCTGCTTCCTGCACAAAGATAGGAATAAATAATGTTCCTTGAATGAGTGTTCATGAGTGTAAGGAGATGATGGCAAAAATAGTATTTTCTTTGGTGATACATTTATTTTAAAGTGTTTTGCATGTCAAAATTATGTGATGATTGTTCTTGAGACTAATATTTTATCATTTATTGCTCCTTCTGAAAATCTCTGAGGCATACAGCACTGTCTGAGAAACACCAGTATCTTGTGAAGATCTGTAGAGTAGATATTAAGATGAATAAATTGAATTTAGCACCACCTCAAGGAAAAACTTCACACACACATATATTTTATTACTTTGTCATGAGAATAGATTTTCATTTTGAATGATTAGTGCAGGTTTTGTGGTGCACCTCCATTTCTTTTTAGATATTGTATAGCCCAATTTCTTTTTATTATTGTAGCTTGTTTAATTTATAGTAAACAGATATTTAGGATATTGTAATGAATTGCAATGTAAAATAAGAACAATTCTCCTCTTCTTTCCCCCCTCTCTGTTTTCCCTTTTGAACAAAAAATGTTGCTGGGTGCAGATTTAACTTTTGTTAGCTAGAATATACATTAAGATTAACTATACACAACCATGTGTTTATTGTGCACTTATTTCCTCAATTTTCAGGAAGCCAAACTGACAGACCAGCTGCCCCTGATCATAGTTTGTGATCGTTTTGACTTTGTGCATGATCTAGTATTGTACCTTTACAGAAACAACCTGCAGAAGTACATTGAGATTTATGTTCAGAAGGTGAGATAGAATTTATAATTGTGCTCTTTTTTTTTTTCAATTTTCAATGAGTGCCTCAAGAATAGGATTTAATTTTTAATTTACATGTGAAGTGAATCAGTAGTAGAAATTGAAAGTGAAGTTATGTAATGATTTAGTTTATATACATGTGAAGTCATGCTCATCAAACTCAAAATAGGAACTACCAGCCAATGCCACTGTACCCTGGATAACATGACAACAAAACACGCTCTACAGGATTGTCCCCCTGTACACAGACCTGAGAAGGACAATGTTGTCCACACCCACTTCCCTGGAAGAGAAACTATACAGGGCAACCGAATCACTTAAACATACAGCTGCCTTCATAAGAGAGTCCGGAGTTATAATCTAGTCTGAATGAGCCATGATCGCAGAAGAACGATAATATACATGTGAGGTGATACAATAGTAGTATTTAGTTCAAATGCAAAGTAAATTAAAGCAGTGATATGGTTTAAGACTTAAATGTGAATAGAAACTAAAGTAAGAAACTATCTTCAAGTAAAGTAAAGAATGGATAATAATTTATTTTGAAAAGAAGATGGGAATGGAAACATAGTTTATTAAAAAGTACAAATTTGTCCACAGGATTTGATTTCCTTCATAGGAGGTGAACATTTTTCCAAAATCTAATCATAGGTTTCTTAATGGCTTTAATCACGCCCTCCCCTCCCTATCTCTCTGGGTAGTTTGATAATGACAAAATAACAGGAAGTCCCAGGTTAATTCTGCTCATATTAAAGGACTCTTGGCAGGTAAAAATTGAATAACTTAGGCTGAAAACGGCTGCCTCCCTGACAAAGTTGACAGGAAAAAATCTACTCAAAACATTAAAACTGATAAAAGTGGTAAAAATTGAGAGTGCCTCAGGAGTCAGAGAATATCTGCCTGTATGGTGAGGGACACCTGAGCACACAGATGTTGTGAAAAATAGGGGAAAATGTGATATTCAAAAAAAAATCCAGTCCCTAGGAACTTCCCTTGAGATGTAAAGCTGGCGTACGCAAACAAACAAAAAACAGTGACCTTTTATTTTAATTAGCATTAACATGGGCAAATGAGGAGTCACGATATCTCAGAAGTTAGTGAACTGGACTACAATGGACAAGAGGTAGGGTTCGATCCCAACCGATGGCTTCCAGGTTCACCCAACCTAAAATGGGTACCAGACTTTTTTTCTGGGAAAGTAAAGCGGCACGGGCGTAATACAACCACATTACCCCATAAATCATGTGCCGAAGGTTCGTAAAAAATTGTGGTCACTAACACTATATTTCCTATATGCCACTTGGTGTGACGGGGGCTCTTTACTTTATGGGCAAATGACCACTTCTAGTTGAAAAAAAAGGGGGGGGGGAATAATTAGAAACACAATAAATAAAATTCTGCATAAATTGTCTTTAGGTGAATCCATCTCGTCTCCCTGTTGTTGTTGGAGGTCTGCTGGATGTGGATTGTACAGAAGATATCATCAAGCAGCTTATTCTGGTGATTAGGGGACAGTTTTCAACCGATGAGTTAGTAGAAGAAGTGGAAAAAAGAAACAGGTAAATGTTACTTGTATTTATTTTAGCAGCTGTACCCTGACTGTTGAAGAAATTATTGCTACCTCATTCTGTAGATACATTTCTTGGCATTGTATGTTTTTTAAGATTAAAAAAAAATTAAGTAAATGTTTGTTGTGTATTTTGTTGCATGTGCTAAATTGTTGAGGATTTTTTATTACTATATAGTATAGCTACATTTCTTGTCATTTTTTTTTTTTAAGATAAATTCAGAAATGTATTTTTTGATGGAGGAACTAAATTTGTTGGGGATAATTTATTGTTAAATGGTTCTGTAGTTTAAATTTCAGGATATTGTATCTTTCAAAGATAAAGCAGAGTGTAGACGGCTAAGTTTATTATATTCTATAAATTTGTCATGAATTTTTTTTTTTATCTATTTATTTTTTTCTGCATTTGCCAGACAACTAATCTTTTTCATCATCCACCATTCAAGGGATAATAGTGAGTGTCATTATGTTACTAACAGCAAGCTGTGATGTCTGTATATGTTAGCCCTAGCTCACTACAGTATTCTGAAGCACTAGATTGCCTTTGTATTCTGGAGCACTAGATTGCCTTTGCTCTTTGATCACTGTCACTTGACCAAACTGATTAGTCTATCTTTCAGTCGCCTGAAGTATTGTCTATATCACCCTCATTTCCTGTAAAAATTTTACTCTTTTTTGTAATTAATGCAGTAGCCCATATAGTTTCATCTGAAGTGTTGTATCTATAGGCCAATGGATTTTTCTCAGTCTATTATATTCAGTACAGTCTTGAAGTATGTGTTCAGCAGTTTGGGGCGCCTGTGTGACACGTACATGTAGCTGAGGCGCCGATCTTGAATTTTGTATGCATGTGATAATGGATTCAATTGTGTCCTATTCTGAGGCATATAATGATAACTTATTACCATCTACTCATATTATGAAGGGCATCCTGATTTGGGGCTTGTGATCCTCTGATTGATTTGATTATCTGTCTTTTCTGATGTTGTGTAACTGGTACATCTGCTTGTGTGCCTGTTGCGCCTTCCTTTGCCAGCTGATCTGCTCTCTCGTTTCCTGGTATTCCACAGTGAGATAGAATCCACTGCAGGGCGACCCTAGGGTGCTTGCAGAGTTCAATTAGTAACGTCTGCAGATGTGGTAATTTTCTGGATTGTAGTGCCTGGAGTACTGATCCTGCATCTGTCAAAAACACTACAGGCTGTGGGCTAAGACTACTATGTAGCAGTTTTTTCTGTTGCCAATTTTATTGCCTGCATTTCTGCATCGTAATTGTACAGATTAGTTGGTCTTCATAGTCTAAAGGAGGTGGGACTTGGATTCACTGATTCTGATGCAAGCAGTTAGATATGAGTTGATTTGCTACCACCCCCTTGGCCTTTTTTTAAAATCTGAAATCCTTACATTATGACTGAAAACAATTGTGTGCACAGTTTAACATTCACATAGAATAAAGTTAACTGGACACACTTTATGAACTGCTTTTTTTTTACTTTTTTGTTATGTTTTTCAGGTTATTAATCAACCAAGTATTTATTTCTTCATTAGTTTCTTTTAGATAGTCCATATATTTTGATGGTAGTGTGTATATATGTTGCAGAGGGTTTGACTTACCCAAGTATATATAATTATACTACTGGCCATGGAAGTGCGCAACAATTGAAATGAGAAGGCTCCTGTGGCCATATCTGAACAAGCTGTATGGAGATGTCACCAGCCTAATGCTGGTCAATGCTATCTTTGAATTTATTAAGACTGACATCTACAAAATCACAGTACAAGCAGATGAAGATAATTATTGCTTACATTTTTATTTATTTTTTTTTTCCAGATTAAAGCTCTTGCTGCCTTGGCTAGAAACAAGAGTTCTTGAAGGTGTTAATGAGCCAGCAACACACAATGCTCTGGCTAAAATCTACATCGATAGCAACAACAATCCAGAGAGATTTCTTAGGTAAAGTTATAATATCTTCAAAAAGTGTGACAGAAATGGCATTAATGGAAAAAGATTGATCAAACTGCAGGCTTTTTTGAAGTGAATACTTTTTTATGGAGGATATTAAAAAATTACAAACGATAGCTTCAGCAGATGACAGGATCCAATACGCTTACTCACTCTATATCTCCCTTTGTTCCCCACCAGGTAGAGTTTTTGCAGTTTTCACTTGCAGTTTTCTTACATCCTGAAATTAATCCACAATTTTATGCAGCTGTAAAAGTACTTTTCCAGAAAAATCTGATACCCATTTTAGGACTTGGTAAGACTTGAGGCTATCGTTGAAGATCAAACCTGACCTCTCATTGACAGTACGCAGCATTTACACATACCTTGGTTTTCTGCATCCAGTGTTAGTACAAAATGATATTGACTGTGACAGGACTTTACATCTATGAAAGTACCTGCCAATTTCTTTACGATCTGTGTCATTTTAACCTAATTTGCATTGTTAGCTCTTCTTCTCCTCACAATGGATAGTAGTCATTGTAACTGTTGTTAGCTTCTGTTCATAAAGTAAACCCACATTGTAAAGAACTCTCTACCTAAGCTGCAGATCTTAATCAATCGACAGTTCTTGATTATTGAAACACATAGAAAATTATACATATTATTTTTATAGCTCCTAATGTTACAATTAAGAGGTAGTAATTTTTACTATGGTATTGCAAACATGTGAGTCACAAATTCGCATCATAATCTAGGGTTAATGTTAATAAATATCTGGAAGTTTTGTTTGTGATAACATACTCTACTACCTCTTCTGAGAAGTTGTGAAGATTGCAGCTTTTTAGTATAACATCTCTTGTTATAGACTCAGGGTCTCCTATGTACACATATCTAAATCTTCATTCATTTTTTTAATGAAAGAAAATTAAGTGTTTCTTCCTTTCCTTAGAATCCTTTGACTAGGATGTAGACCTTAATCACTAGACATCATTTTAACTCATCAGCAGTTAGTTCTTGATTATTGGAAGACATTGGAGATGACAGACTTGGCTAAAAGTAATGAAATGGGACAGCTGGAGAAGAGAATCAGAAGGAAATAGTGAAGCCTGTTGTAGTCTTAAGAAAAAAAGGTGTTTGAAGAATTGACGGTTGATAGAGAGCCTCACAGAACATGAGTGAAGGATTATTATTAATGTTAATAAATATCTAGAAGTTTTGTTTGTGATGACATATCCTGCTCCCTCTTCTGAGAAGTTGTGAAGATTGCAGCGCTCGTCTGAAACATACAATTTATTGGGGTGTATGTATGTAACAAATAATGAGGACATGATCTCTGCTGCCACTATTCTTCATAAAGAAATCTTATGTTTGCTCTCTCCTTTGGCCTGCCTCTATAATTTTTAGTATAATATCTCTTGTTATAGCCTCAGGGTCTGCTATGTACACATGTCTAGATCTTTATTCATTTTTATTTAATTAAAGAAAATTAAGTGTTTCTTCCTTTCCTTAGAGTCCTCTGCCTAGGATGCAGACTTTAATCACTAGACATCATTTAAACTCATTAGTTAGTTCTTGATTATAGGAAGACATGGGAGATGAAAGAGTTGGCTAAACGTAATGAAATGGGACAGCTGGAGAAGGGAATCAGGAGGAAGTAGTGAAGCCTGTTGTAGTCGTAAGAAATAAAGGTGGTTGAAGGATTGAAGGTTGATAGAGAGCCTCACAGAACATGTGTGAAGGATTATTTTTAATGTTAGTAAATATCTGAAAGTTTTGTTTGTGATGACATATCCTGCTCCCTCTTCTGAGAAATTGTGAAGATTGCAGCGCTCGTCTGAAACATAGAATTTATTGGGGTGTATGTAAGTAACAGATACTGAGGAGAGGATAAAATCAACCCAAAGCTGATTAAATATTTGATAATTTTCTGTAGATTTACTAGCAAAGTAAATGTTAATTATCAATTGGTGATTGTCTTACGTGACAGCAAGCATCCTTCCCCATTTCTCTGTACAGTGTTCCAGATCTGGATTATCTGTGTTGCCACTATTCCCCATAAAGAAATCTTGATATTTGCTCTCTCCTTTGACCGGCCCCCATAATTTTTAGTATAACAGTTATTATTATTATAGCCTTAGGGTCTCCTATGTGCACTTGTCCAAATCTTCATAAATTTTTTAATTAAAAAAATCAAGGGTTTCTTCCTTTCCTTAAAGTGTCTGGCAACATGATGTCAGTTTGCATCTTCTTTTGATAATGGGTAGTAGTGACAGTAGCTGTTATTAGCTTCTGTTCCTAACCTGACATATCATCTAGAACACCCTCTGCCTAGGGTGTAGACCTTAATCACTAGACATCATTTTAACTCATTAGTTAGTTCTTGATTATTGGAAGACATGGGAGATGACAGACTTGACTGAACGTAATAAACAAATAAAAATGGGACAGCTGGAGAAGAGAATATAGTGAAGCTGTTGTACCAGTAAGTAAAAAAGGTGGTTGGAGATTTGACGGTTGATAGAGAGCCTCACAGAACATGTGTGAAGGATTATTTTTAATGTTAATAAATATCTGAAAGTTTTGTTTGTGATGACATATCCTGCTCCCTCTTCTGAGAAATTGTGAAGATTGCAGCGCTCGTCTGAAACATAGAATTTATTGGGGTGTATGTAAGTAATAGATACTAAGGACATGATCTCAGTTGCCACTATTCTTCATAAAGAAATCTTATGTTTGCTCTTTCCTTTGGCCTGCTTCTATAATTTTTAGTATAACATCTATTGTTATAGCCTCAGGGTCTCCTATGTACACATGTCTAGATCTTTATTCATTTTTCCAATTAAAGAAAGTCAAGTGTTTCTTCCTTTACTTAGAATCCTCTGCCTAGGGTGTAGACTTTAATCATTAAACATCATTTTAACTCATCAGTAGTTAGTTCTTGATTATAGGAAGACATGGGAGATGAAAGAGTTGGCTAAACGTAATAAAAATGGGACAGCTGGAGAAGAGAATCAGAAGGAAGTAGTGAAGCCTGTTGTAGTCGTAAGAAAAAAAGGTGATTGAAGGTTGATAGAGAGCCTCACAGAACATGTGTGAAGGATTATTTTTAATGTTAATAAATATCTGAAAGTTTTGTTTGTGATGACATATCCTGCTCCCTCTTCTGAGAAATTGTGAAGATTGCAGCGCTCGTCTAAAACATAGAATTTATTGGGGTGTATGTAAGAAACAGATAATGAGGAAAGGATCTCTGTTGCCACTATTCTTCATAAAAAAATCCTATGTTTGCTCTTTCCTTTGACCTGCCTCTATAATTTTATAGTATAACTTCTCTTGTTATAGCCGCAGGGTCTCCTATGCACACATGTCTAGATCTTCATTCATTTTTCTAATTAAAGAAAGTCAAGTGTTTCTTCCTTTACTTAGAATCCTCTGCCTAGGGTGTAGACTTTAATCACTAAACATCATTTTAACTCATCAGTAGTTAGTTCTTGATTATAGGAAGACATGGGAGATGAAAGAGTTGGCTAAAAGTAATGAAATGGGACAGCTGGAGAAGAGAATCAGGAGGAAGTAGTGAAGCCTGTTGTAGTCGTAAGAAATAAAGGTCGTTGAAGGTTGATAGAGAGCCTCACAGAACATGAGTGAAGGATTATTTTTAATGTTAATAAATATCTGAAAGTTTTGTTTGTGATGACATATCCTGCTCCCTCTTCTGAGAAATTGTGAAGATTGCAGCGCTCGTCTGAAACATAGAATTTATTGGGGTGTATTGTAAGTAACAGATACTGAGGAGAGGATAAAAATCAACCCAAAGCTGATTAAATATTTGATAATTTTCTGTAGATTTACTAGCAAAGTAAATGTTAATTATCAATTGGTGATTGTCTTACGTGACAGCAAGCATCCTTCCCCATTTCTCTGTACAGTGTTCCAGATCTGGATTATCTGTGTTGCCACTATTCCCATAAAGAAATCTTGATATTTGCTCTCTCCTTTGACCGGCCCCCATAATTTTTAGTATAACAGTTATTATTATTATAGCCTTAGGGTCTCCTATGTGCACTTGTCCAAATCTTCATAAATTTTTTAATTAAAAAAATCAAGGGTTTCTTCCTTTCCTTAAAGTGTCTGGCAACATGATGTCAGTTTGCATCTGCTTTTGATAATGGGTAGTAGTGACAGTAGCTGTTATTAGCTTCTGTTCCTAACCTGACATATCATCTAGAACATCCTCTGCCTAGGGTGTAGACCTTAATCACTAGACATCATTTTAACTCAGTTAGTTCTTGATTATTGGAAGACATAGGAGATGACAGACTTGACTGAACGTAATAAACAAATAAAAATGGGACAGCTGGAGAAGAGAATATAGCGAAGCTGTTGTACTAGTAAGTAAAAAAGGTGGTTGGAGATTTGACGGTTGATAGAGAGCCTCACAGAACATGAGTGAAGGATTATTATTAATGTTAATAAATATCTGGAAGTTTTGTTTGTGATGACATATCCTGCTCCCTCTTCTGAGAAATTGTGAAGATTGCAGCGCTCGTCTGAAACATAGAATTTATTGGGGTGTATGTAAGAAACAGATAATGAGGAAAGGATCTCAGTTGCCACTATTCTTCATAAAAAAATCCTATGTTTGCTCTTTCCTTTGACCTGCCTCTATAATTTTTTAGTATAACTTCTCTTGTTATAGCCGCAGGGTCTCCTATGCACACATGTCTAGATATTCATTCATTTTTCTAATTAAAGAAAGTCAAGTGTTTCTTCCTTTACTTAGAATCCTCTGCCTAGGGTGTAGACTTTAATCACTAAACATCATTTTAACTCATCAGTAGTTAGTTCTTGATTATAGAAAGACATGGAAGATGACAGACTTGGCTAAACGTAATGAAATGGGACAGCTGGAGAAGAGAATCAGAAGGAAATAGTGAAGTCTGTTGTAGTCGTAAGAAAAAAAGGTGTTTGAAGGTTGATAGAGAGCCTCACAGAACATGTGTGAAGGATTATTTTTAATGTTAATAAATATCTGAAAGTTTTGTTTGTGATGACATATCCTGCTCCCTCTTCTGAGAAATTGTGAAGATTGCAGCGCTCGTCTGAAACATAGAATTTATTGGGGTGTATGTAAGTAATAGATACTGAGGACATGATCTCTGTTGCCACTATTCTTCATAAAGAAATCTTATGTTTGCTTTCTCCTTTGGCCTGCTTCTATCATTTTTAGTATAACAATTCTTGTTATAGCCTCAGGGTCTCCTATGTACACATGTCTAGATCTTTATTCATTTTTCTAATTAAGAAAGTCAAGTGTTTCTTCCTTTACTTAGAATCCTCTGCCTAGGGTGTAGACTTTAATCACTAGACATAATTTTAACTCATCAGTATTTAGTTCTTGATTATAGGAAGACATGAGAGATGACAGACTTGGCTAAAAGTAATAAAAATAGGACAGCTGGAGAAGAGAATCAGAAGGGAATAGTGAAGCCTGTTGTAGTCGTAATAACAAAAGATGTTTGAAGATTTGAAAGTTGATAGATAGCCTCACAGAACATGAGTGAAGGATTATTGTTAATGTTAACAAATATATGGAAGTTTTGTTTGTGATGACATATCCTGCTCCCTCTTCTGAGAAGTTGTGAAGATTGCAGCGCTCGTCTGAAACATAGAATTTATTGGGGTGTATGTAAGTTACAGTTACTGAGGAGAGGATAAAATTCAACCCAAAGCTGATTAAATATTTGATAATTTTCTGTAGATTTACTAGCAAAGTAAATGTTAATTATCAGTTGGTGATTGTCTTACGTGACAGCAAGCATCCTTCCCCATTTCTCTGTACAGTGTTCCAGATCTGGATTATCTGTGTTGCCACTATTCCCCATAAAGAAAACTTGATAGTTGCTCTCTCCTTTGACTGGCCCCCATAATTTTTAGTATAATAGTTATTATTATAGCCTTAGGGTCTCCTATGTGCACTTGTCCAAATCTTCATAAATTTTTTTAATTAAAAAAATCAAGGGTTTCTTCCTTTCCTTAAAGTGTATGGGAATATGATGTCTGTTTGCTACTTCTTTTGATAATGGATAGTAGTGACAGTAGCTGTTATTAGTTTCTGTTCCTAACCTGACATATCATCTAGAACACCCTCTGCCTAGGGTGTAGACCTTAATCACTAGACATCATTTTAACTCATTAGTTAGTTCTTGATTATTGGAAGACATGGGAGATGACAGACTTGGCTGAACGTAATAAACAAATAAAAATGGGACAGCTGGAGAAGAGAATATAGCGAAACTGTTGTACTAGTAAGTAAAAAAGGTGGTTGGAGATTTGACGGTTGATAGAGAGCCTCACAGAACATGAGTGAAGGATTATTATTAATGTTAATAAATATCTGGAAGTTTTGTTTGTGATGACATATCCTGCTCCCTCTTCTGAGAAATTGTGAAGATTGCAGCGCTCGTCTGAAACATAGAATTTATTGGGGTGTATGTAAGTAATAGATACTGAGGAAAGGATCTCTGTTGCCACTAATCTTCATAAAGAAATCCTATGTTTGCTCTTTCATTTGACCTGCCTCTATAATTTTTTAGTATAACTTCTCTTGTTATAGCCGCAGGGTCTCCTATGCACACATGTCTAGATCTTCATTCATTTTTCTAATTAAAGAAAGTCAAGTGTTTCTTCCTTTACTTAGAATCCTCTGCCTAGGGTGTAGACTTTAATCACTAGACATAATTTTAACTCATCAGTATTTAGTTCTTGATTATAGGAAGACATGAGAGATGACAGACTTGGCTAAAAGTAATAAAAATAGGACAGCTGGAGAAGAGAATCAGAAGGGAATAGTGAAGCCTGTTGTAGTCGTAATAACAAAAGATGTTTGAAGATTTGAAAGTTGATAGATAGCCTCACAGAACATGAGTGAAGGATTATTGTTAATGTTAACAAATATATGGAAGTTTTGTTTGTGATGACATATCCTGCTCCCTCTTCTGAGAAGTTGTGAAGATTGCAGCGCTCGTCTGAAACATAGAATTTATTGGGGTGTATGTAAGTTACAGTTACTGAGGAGAGGATAAAATTCAACCCAAAGCTGATTAAATATTTGATAATTTTCTGTAGATTTACTAGCAAAGTAAATGTTAATTATCAGTTGGTGATTGTCTTACGTGACAGCAAGCATCCTTCCCCATTTCTCTGTACAGTGTTCCAGATCTGGATTATCTGTGTTGCCACTATTCCCCATAAAGAAAACTTGATAGTTGCTCTCTCCTTTGACTGGCCCCCATAATTTTTAGTATAATAGTTATTATTATAGCCTTAGGGTCTCCTATGTGCACTTGTCCAAATCTTCATAAATTTTTTTAATTAAAAAAATCAAGGGTTTCTTCCTTTCCTTAAAGTGTATGGGAATATGATGTCTGTTTGCTACTTCTTTTGATAATGGATAGTAGTGACAGTAGCTGTTATTAGTTTCTGTTCCTAACCTGACATATCATCTAGAACACCCTCTGCCTAGGGTGTAGACCTTAATCACTAGACATCATTTTAACTCATTAGTTAGTTCTTGATTATTGGAAGACATGGGAGATGACAGACTTGGCTGAACGTAATAAACAAATAAAAATGGGACAGCTGGAGAAGAGAATATAGCGAAACTGTTGTACTAGTAAGTAAAAAAGGTGGTTGGAGATTTGACGGTTGATAGAGAGCCTCACAGAACATGAGTGAAGGATTATTATTAATGTTAATAAATATCTGGAAGTTTTGTTTGTGATGACATATCCTGCTCCCTCTTCTGAGAAATTGTGAAGATTGCAGCGCTCGTCTGAAACATAGAATTTATTGGGGTGTATGTAAGAAACAGATAATGAGGAAAGGATCTCTGTTGCCACTAATCTTCATAAAGAAATCCTATGTTTGCTCTTTCATTTGACCTGCCTCTATAATTTTTTAGTATAACTTCTCTTGTTATAGCCGCAGGGTCTCCTATGCACACATGTCTAGATATTCATTCATTTTTCTAATTAAAGAAAGTCAAGTGTTTCTTCCTTTACTTAGAATCCTCTGCCTAGGGTGTAGACTTTAACACTAAACATCATTTTAACTCATCAGTAGTTAGTTCTTGATTATAGAAAGACATGGAAGATGACAGACTTGGCTAAACGTAATGAAATGGGACAGCTGGAGAAGAGAATCAGAAGGAAATAGTGAAGTCTGTTGTAGTCGTAAGAAAAAAAGGTGTTTGAAGGTTGATAGAGAGCCTCACAGAACATGTGTGAAGGATTATTTTTAATGTTAATAAATATCTGAAAGTTTTGTTTGTGATGACATATCCTGCTCCCTCTTCTGAGAAATTGTGAAGATTGCAGCGCTCGTCTGAAACATAGAATTTATTGGGTGTATGTAAGTAATAGATACTGAGGACATGATCTCTGTTGCCACTATTCTTCATAAAGAAATCTTATGTTTGCTTTCTCCTTTGGCCTGCTTCTATCATTTTTAGTATAACAATTCTTGTTATAGCCTCAGGGTCTCCTATGTACACATGTCTAGATCTTTATTCATTTTTCTAATTAAAGAAAGTCAAGTGTTTCTTCCTTTACTTAGAATCCTCTGCCTAGGGTGTAGACTTTAATCATTAAACATCATTTTAACTCATCAGTAGTTAGTTCTTGATTATAGGAAGACATGGGAGATGACAGACTTGGCTAAAAGTAATAAAAATGGGACAGCTGGAGAAGAGAATCAGAAGGAAATAGTGAAGTCTGTTGTAGTCGTAAGAAAAAAAGGTGTTTGAAGATTTGATGGTTGATAGATAGCCTCACAGAACATGAGTGAAGGATTATTTTTAATGTTAGTAAATATCTGGAAATTTTGTTTGTGATGACATATCCTGCTCCCTCTTCTGAGAAGTTGTGAAGATTGCAGCGCTCGTCTGAAACATAGAATTTATTGGGGTGTATGTAAGTTACAGTTACTGAGGAGAGGATAAAATTCAACCCAAAGCTGATTAAATATTTGATAATTTTCTGTAGATTTACTAGCAAAGTAAATGTTAATTATCAGTTGGTGATTGTCTTACGTGACAGCAAGCATCCTTCCCCATTTCTCTGTACAGTGTTCCAGATCTGGATTATCTGTGTTGCCACTATTCCCCATAAAGAAAACTTGATAGTTGCTCTCTCCTTTGACTGGCCCCCATAATTTTTAGTATAACAGTTATTATTATAGCCTTAGGGTCTCCTATGTGCACTTGTCCAAATCTTCATAAATTTTTTTAATTAAAAAAATCAAGGGTTTCTTCCTTTCCTTAAAGTGTATGGGAATATGATGTCTGTTTGCTACTTCTTTTGATAATGGATAGTAGTGACAGTAGCTGTTATTAGTTTCTGTTCCTAACCTGACATATCATCTAGAACACCCTCTGCCTAGGGTGTAGACCTTAATCACTAGACATCATTTTAACTCATTAGTTAGTTCTTGATTATTGGAAGACATGGGAGATGACAGACTTGGCTGAACGTAATAAACAAATAAAAATGGGACAGCTGGAGAAGAGAATATAGCGAAGCTGTTGTACTAGTAAGTAAAAAAGGTGGTTGGAGATTTGACGGTTGATAGAGAGCCTCACAGAACATGAGTGAAGGATTATTATTAATGTTAATAAATATCTGGAAGTTTTGTTTGTGATGACATATCCTGCTCCCTCTTCTGAGAAATTGTGAAGATTGCAGCGCTCGTCTGAAACATAGAATTTATTGGGGTGTATGTAAGAAACAGATAATGAGGAAAGGATCTCTGTTGCCACTAATCTTCATAAAGAAATCCTATGTTTGCTCTTTCATTTGACCTGCCTCTATAATTTTTTAGTATAACTTCTCTTGTTATAGCCGCAGGGTCTCCTATGCACACATGTCTAGATCTTCATTCATTTTTCTAATTAAAGAAAGTCAAGTGTTTCTTCCTTTACTTAGAATCCTCTGCCTAGGGTGTAGACTTTAATCACTAGACATAATTTTAACTCATCAGTATTTAGTTCTTGATTATAGGAAGACATGAGAGATGACAGACTTGGCTAAAAGTAATAAAAATAGGACAGCTGGAGAAGAGAATCAGAAGGGAATAGTGAAGCCTGTTGTAGTCGTAATAACAAAAGATGTTTGAAGATTTGAAAGTTGATAGATAGCCTCACAGAACATGAGTGAAGGATTATTGTTAATGTTAACAAATATATGGAAGTTTTGTTTGTGATGACATATCCTGCTCCCTCTTCTGAGAAATTGTGAAGATTGCAGCGCTCGTCTGAAACATAGAATTTATTGGGGTGTATGTAAGTTACAGTTACTGAGGAGAGGATAAAATTCAACCCAAAGCTGATTAAATATTTGATAATTTTCTGTAGATTTACTAGCAAAGTAAATGTTAATTATCAATTGGTGATTGTCTTACGTGACAGCAAGCATCCTTCCCCATTTCTCTGTACAGTGTTCCAGATCTGGATTATCTGTGTTGCCACTATTCCCCATAAAGAAAACTTGATAGTTGCTCTCTCCTTTGACTGGCCCCCATAATTTTTAGTATAACAGTTATTATTATAGCCTTAGGGTCTCCTATGTACACTTGTCCAAATCTTCATAAATTTTTTAAATTAAAAAAATTAAGGGTTTCTTTCTTTCCTTAAAGTGTCTGGCAACATGATGTCAGTTTGCATCTTCTTTTGATAATGGTTAGTAGTGACAGTAGCTGTTATTAGCTTCTGTTCCTAACCTGACATATCATCTAGAACACCCTCTGCCTAGGGCGTAGACCTTAATCACTAGACATCATTTTAACTTATTAGTTAGTTCTTGATTATTGGAAGACATTGGAGATGACAGACTTGGCTGCACGTAATAAACAAATAAAAATGGGACAGCTGGAGAAGAGAATATAGCGAAGCTGTTGTACCTGTAAGTAAAAAAGGTGGTTGGAGATTTGACGGTTGATAGAGAGCCTCACAGAACATGAGTGAAGGATTATTATTAATGCTAATAAATATCTGGAAGTTTTGTTTGTGATGACATATCCTGCTCCCTCTTCTGAGAAATTGTGAAGATTGCAGCGCTCGTCTGAAACATAGAATTTATTGGGGTGTATGTAAGAAACAGATAATGAGGAAAGGATCTCTGTTGCCACTATTCTTCATAAAGAAATCCTTTGTTTGCTCTTTCCTTTGACCTGCCTCTATAATTTTTTAGTATAACTTCTCTTGTTATTGCCGCAGGGTCTCATATGCACACATGTCTAGATCTTCATTCATTTTTCTAATTGAAGAAAGTCAAGTGTTTCTTCCTTTACTTAGAATCCTCTGCCTAGGGTGTAGACTTTAATCACTAAACATCATTTTAACTCATCAGTAGTTAGTTCTTGATTATAGGAAGACATGGGAGATGTCAGACTTGGCTAAACGTAATGAAATGGGACAGCTGGAGAAGAGAATCAGAAGGAAATAGTGAAGTCTGTTGTAGTCATAAGAAATAAAGGTGGTTGAAGGATTGAAGGTTGATAGAGAGCCTCACAGAACATGTGTGAAGGATTATTTTTAATGTTAATAAATATCTGAAAGTTTTGTTCGTGATGACATATCCTGCTCCCTCTTCTGAGAAATTGTGAAGATTGCAGCGCTCGTCTGAAACATAGAATTTATTGGGGTGTATGTAAGTAATAGATACTGAGGACAGGATCTCTGTTGCCACTATTCTTCATAAAGAAATCTTATGTTTGCTCTCTCCTTTGGCCTGCTTCTATAATTTTTAGTGTAACAATTCTTGTTATAGCCTCAGGATCTCCTATGTACACATGTCTAGATCTTTATTCATTTTTCTAATTAAAGAAAGTCAAGTGTTTCTTCCTTTACTTAGAATCCTCTGCCTAGGGTGTAGACTTTAATCATTAAACATCATTTTAACTCATCAGTAGTTAGTTCTTGATTATTGGAAGACATGGGAGATGACAGACTTGGCTAAAAGTAATAAAAATGGGACAGCTGGAGAAGAGAATCAGAAGGAAATAGTGAAGCCTGTTGTAGTCGTAAGAAAAAAAGGTGTTTGAGGATTTGACGGTTGATACATAGCCTCACAGAACATGAGCGAAGGATTATTTTTAATGTTAGTAAATATCTGGAAATTTTGTTTGTGATGACATATCCTGCTCCCTCTTCTGAGAAGTTGTGAAGATTGCAGCGCTCGTCTGAAACATAGAATTTATTGGGGTGTATGTAAGTTACAGATACTGAGGAGAGGATAAAATTCAACCCAAAGCTGATTAAATATTTGATAATTTTCTGTAGATTTACTAGCAAAGTAAATGTTAATTATCAGTTGGTGATTGTCTTACGTGACAGCAAGCATCTCTCCCCATTTCTCTGTACAGTGTTCCAGATCTGGATTATCTGTGTTGCCACTATTCCCCATAAAGAAATCTTGATATTTGCTCTCTCCTTTGACCAGCCCCCATAATTTTTAGTATAACAGTTATTATTATAGCCTTAGGGTCTCCTATGTGCACTTATCCAAATCTTCATAAATTTTTTAAATTAAAAAAATCAAGGGTTTCTTCCTTTCCTTAAAGTGTATGGGAATATGATGTCAGTTTGCTACTTCTTTTGATAATGGGTAGTAGTGACAGTAGCTGTTATTAGTTTCTGTTCCTAACCTGACATATCATCTAGAACACCCTCTGCCTAGGGTGTAGACCATAATCACTAGACATCATTTTAACTCATTAGTTAGTTCTTGATTATTGGAAGACATGGGAGATGACAGACTTGGCTGAACGTAATAAACAAATAAAAATGGGACAGCTGGAGAAGAGAATATAGCGAAGCTGTTGTACTAGTAAGTAAAAAGGTGGTTGGAGATTTGACGGTTGATAGAGAGCCTCACAGAACATGAGTGAAGGAGTATTATTAATTTTAATAAATATCTGGAAGTTTTGTTTGTGATGACATATTCTGCTCTCTCTTCTGAGAAATTGTGAAGTTTGCAGTGCTCATCTGAAACACTGAGATTATTGGGGTGTATGTAACAGGGAGCCATGATAGCTCAGTGGTTAGTCTATCTATCTTTCGTTCGCCTGAAGTATTGTCTATATCTGCAATGTCGTTTCCTGTATAAATGTTACTGTCTTTTGTAATTCTTGCAGTGGCCCATATAGTTTTGTCTGTAGTGTTGTATCTATGGGCCAATGGTTTTTCCTCAGTTTACTATATTCAGTGCAGTCTTGAAGTATGTGTTCAGCAGTCTGGGGCGCCTGTCCACATGTACAAGTAGTTGAGGTGCCGATCTTGAATTTTGTATACATGTGACTATAGAGTCGATTGTGTCCTGTTCTGAGGCATATAATGATAAATTGTTCATATCTATTCATATTATAAAAGGCATCCTGATTTGGGGCTTGTGGTCCTCTGATTGATTTGATTATCTGTTTCTTATGATGGTATGTAACCGGTGTATCTAGTTGTGTGCCTGTTGAACCTTCCTTTGCCAACTGATCTGCTTTCTCATTTCCTGGTATTCCACAGTGAGATGGGATCCACTGCAGGGCAACCCTGTGGTACTTGCAGAGTTCAGTCAATAAGGTCTGCAGATGTGGTAATTTTCTGGATTGTAGTGCCTTGAGTACTGATCCTGCATCTGTCAAAAACACTATAGGCTGCGGGCTAAGATTACTGTTCAGCAGTTTTTCTATTGCCAACTTTATTGCTTGTATTTCTGCATCATAATTGTGACAATATTTCCCTGTTGCTATTTTATTCATATCCCTAGTGTTATTTGGGTACTCTATATATGCACCTGCTCCCCCATTCTTTACTGCATTCTGTGCTGATCCATCTGTGTACACACAAATCCATAGGTCTTGTGGGTATTCTTCGTCCAGGAAACTGAGAGTTATTGTTTTTCGCTGTAGACTATTCTGTTCCTCTTTGTCAACTATTCCTTTCACTTCTGTCCGTATTTGAACTGATAATCCTGATTCCTCTGTCCAGGGAGTCTGTTCTGGTATGGGCAGTAGCGGGTTAACAACTCTTGGCATGTCTGGTGTTTGTCTACTAATACGCTTGGCTTGGTGAATAAAACTGCTTCTCTTAAGTCGTCCCAATGCAAGATTTTGGAATCGGTCCTTCATTGGATGTCTCGGCATACAAGCAAATTTTTCTGCCTGTATCAGTACCTTTGTGTCCCTCCGTTCTCTCAGTGCTGGTATCCTCCACAATTTCTCCATCTCCAATATTGGTGTTGATTTCATTGCTCCTGTGATGACCCTAAGTGCCTGGTTTTGTACTTTATCCAGTTCTTGCAGTGTGATGTTTGATTCTGAGCACCATGCAGATGATCCATATTCTAAATGTGGGCGTATACTCTGTTGGTAAACTTTACTGAGTATTTTCCCACTCGCACCCCATGTAGTTCCACACAGCTTTCTTAGAATAGCCAACTTTCTCCTTGCTTTTTGGGTTGCCTTATTTATCTGCTGTTTCCAAGATAGTTTGTTATCAAATGTAACTCCGAGATATGTAGCTTGTATGTCTTCTTTCACAGGCTCATTGTTTATGTAGATGGCTCCTGCTTTTTGTTTTGGGGAGAGAGTGAAAAGTGTAGTACTGCATTTGTCTGTATTGATGCTGATACACCATCTATTTGTCCATGAATTCAGTGCATTCATAGCTCTTTGTAACAATTTGGAGGCCACTGTTGCATACTCCTCTGTGCACCACATTACCAAGTCATCTGCATACATTGCCACTTTGATGCCATGTGGTAGTTCAGTAACCAGGTCATTGATGTAGATCAGAAAAAGTGTTGGAGATAGTACCCCCCCTGTGGAACGCCCTGGCGCAGTAAGACCTTCTTACTCTTAAGATCATCCAGTTGCACACTGGCTCTCCTGTTATGCAGGCATGCTTTGACCCATTTGTACATCCTGGTATTTACTCCATAATTTCTCAGTTTCTTCAAAAGTCCTTCCTTCCATACCTTATCAGATGCTTTCTTTAGGTCTATCCATGCTGCAAGTACCAGTTTCTTTTCTTGAAACGCATCCTCAATTTCCTGAGAAAGATAGGTTGCCTGATCTTCGGTAGAGTAATACTGTCTAAAGCCTGCTTGTTGTGGGACAAGGAGATTTTCACTTTCCAGGTACCACTGCAGTCTGAGATTGCTTATACGTTCCATTGTTTTGCACAAACTTGTAAGGCTGATTGGTCTATAGCTGGATGTCGTTGAACCATCTTTTCCTGGTTTTAGAAATGGTATCATAATTGCTTCTCTCCATGCCTGTGGCACTCTACCTGTGATCCAGCAAATGTTGTAGATCTGCAGTAGTTTTGCTTTAGCTGCAGTTCCCAAGTTCTTAATCATTTCATTGGACACTCCATCACTACCTGGTGACTTTTTCATTTTTAATTTGGATATTGCCAGCTCTAACTCTCTTTGTGTAATGGGTATTTCCATGACTTCATGTGTGGTCTCTTCTTGTCTTGCATTTTGTTGTTTTAAACGGGTCTCTTGTCGTTTCTCTAGGCTAATTTCAATGTTGTTGTCATTTGCAAAGGAGTCTGCAAAGTGATTTGCTGCATGCTTACCTGTTAGGATGTTTCCATCCTTCTTCAGCGTAATTTTGGTGTTCCTTTCTGTACCCTCATCATTCAGCTGTTTTACAAGCTTCCACACTTTTCTTGTGTCTCGTTCGAGATTCAAGGACTCAGTTTTCTCTTTCCAGCTTCTCCGTCTGGCTTGTAGTTTAGCCCATTGAAATTTGGCTTTAGCATGTTGATAGTTATTGTGGTGTTCCTGGCAGGGGTTATTTTCTGCTTGCTTTTGAGATATTTCCATGTCATTGTGCAGCTCAGTGGTTAGTGACCTGGACTACAAACTACACCATTTTTTTTGTTACAGAGAAAACCAGTTTTATGACAGCCGCACAGTTGGAAAGTATTGTGAGAAGAGAGATCCTCATCTGGCCTGTGTTGCATATGAGAGAGGACAGTGTGATGAAGAGCTAATTAGGGTATGTTCATATGAAAGCACAAAGGCTCATGGTTTTCTTGCATTGTTTTTTAGAGCCACATTTTGCAGCTCATGGTACAGAATGTGTTAACAGATTATCTACCTAGATCTATATCATACTGACTGGACTAGCTAGTGTAAGTATTGCAATCTGCATGTAAACTCCAGCGCTGTGCACATAACATTCTTTTCAGAACACAGGTAGCAAAATTCAGAATGACAAAATATTGAAGAATAGTAGTGTTTGTATCTATCTATCTATCTATCTATTGACCTTTCGAGCCATAGCCAGCCCATAGGGCATAGACCCAAATACTCTTTCTCTTATCTAAATTTGTATTCTAGCAATTTTCAATCCTTGTAAAGATCTTTTATCAAATCTCGCCATTTGTCTCTGTTTTGTGCAAGCAACTCTATCTCATTGAGGGAGCCAATTCCTGCTGCTCTTGCTTCTCTGATCAATGTTCTTCTCAATGTCTCTCTGGGTCTTCCTCTTTTCCTCTTACCTGTTATTTCCCACATGAGGGCTTGCTTTGTTATTCGTTTATTATCTCTCCTCATCACATGTCCAACATATGATTATCGTCTTTTCTTAATTACTGAAGATATTAGTGGTTGATTGGCGATTTCTCTAATTTCCTCATTTGTTTTGAATTCGTTGCACGCTATACCAAGTATTTTCCTTAGACATTTATGTTTTTAATGCATTCAACTTTGTTTCTGTGTCTCTTGTTGTATTCCAGCTCTCACATGCATTAGTAAAGGTTGATAGTACATTTGATTTGAATAGTCAAGTTTGTGTTCGTGCTGTGTTTTGATTTCCACAACTTTTCAATGCTTCTGAAAGACATTGCTGCTTAAGCTATTCTGCTTTCTTCTAAATTTTTTTCTTCAATCTTCAAAAAAGAATACTATTGCTATGTATAAAAACTATTCTTCTTCTACATTCTTTATTTTTTATGTTGTTACAAAAAAGGTATATATTAATTTTTTTTTCTAATTGGGAGAATAAATAAAGCAATAAATATTTGTTAAGGAATACTGTTGTCTACAATAGGAACACACACAAAAGTGATAATTGTAATATCATTGAGCATTTTTATCAGGGAAATATGTCCAGCATAAATTGAAAGTTACCTCTACTAGAGGTACAATCTTACATATATCTGGGCAGTAATATAGACAAAGTGGGAGGAACAGAAAATGATACCAAAATAAGGATATCAACAGCAAGAAGAGCATTTGTTGCACTGGGAAACATATGGAAGTCCAAAGAAATTAGGTTAAATACTAAAATAAAAATGTTCAACTCCAATGTTAAGTCAGTCTTATTATATGGCTGTGAAACATGGAGAACAACTAAAATGACAATCATGAAGATACAGACTTTCATTAATGGATGCTTACGCAGAATAAAAGGATGGAAATGGCAGGACAAAATCACTAACAAGGAATTATGGAAATGTACCAGTCAAATACAGCAAAGACAATGGAGCTGGATAGGACACACTGCGGAAGCCAACTGAGAGTATTACACAAAAGCCCCTTTTTTGGAATCCCCAGGGAAAAAAACAAAGAGGAAGACCAAGGAATTCTTGGAGAAGACAGATAGAAGCAGAGATGAAGATGATGGGGAAGACATGGAATGATCTTAAAAGAATGGCAAGAAACAGAATGGCTTGCAAAGTGTTTGTTGAAGACCTGTGCTCCACAGGGAGCTGAAAGATAGAAGAAAAAGAAGTTGAAAGTTAAATCATGAAAAATTAAGTCTGGTTTGTTAACAGTTACCATTTTTTGGACAAATGTGTACTGGGGTTGTGTTTAAATCATGTAATTAATACAACAAATATTATTTCTCTACTAGGTTTGCAATGAGAATTCCCTTTTCAAGAGTGAAGCTCGCTACTTGGTTCGCAGACGTGATCCAGACTTGTGGGCTTCCGTACTGAGTGATGAAAATGAGTTCAAGAGACAGCTTATTGATCAGGTCTGTGTGCATTTACAATACAATAAAATATAAGCTGAACTGGCAAGATTTAAGTGATTAAAATGAATATATATCTTAACAAAACTGTGGTGATAAAATGTGTGCTGATCTTACATAATTGAGGTGTTAAAATGTGCGCTGATCTTACAAGATTAAGGTGATAAAATGTGCACTGATCTTATAAGATTGAGGTGATAAAATATATGCGTAACTTACAAGATTGAAGTGATAAAATGTGCACTGATCTTACAAGATTAAGGTGATAAAATATATGCTTAACTTACAAGATTGAGATGCTAAAGTATACGCGTACAAGATTGAGGTGATAAAGTATCTATCTATCTAATTATCTATTGTCCTTTTGAACCGAAGATAGTGCAGAACTACAATCTCAAAAGCAGAAACAATGCGTGCCAAAATGGCACATAATTGCAGAGATCACTGCTTCTAAAATCTATGGTTCTGTTTCCATAACAATACTTTTTACAATGACAGCTTGTCAAGATAAATACGTACAAGATTGAAGTACTTAACCACTTCATGATTATCCATTGTCTGCTGTGGTGAAGGAGTGACACAATCTGCAGTAAGTTTGAAAATATAAGGAATATGCTCAGATTAACTCTGACTTGTTCATCACTTGGTTAGTTAACAGAGTGAAATAATTTTAGCAATTGATATATATCTATATATGAATAAAAATGACTGGTTTTTATTCACAGACTCAAACCAAATTGTTATTTAAAGATATGTATTTGTATACATGTGTTTATTCAGAGATGACTGCTCTTGTTTTCCCACCATGTAAAAGATGTTAAATTGGCATAGATATGTTGTGTTAATGTTTACTGAAGGTTTAAATATACTGTGTTTTTATCCAAACACATCAGACTTTAACAAGGTATTTGTGGGTAGACTGGCTCTTTCCAGATCCACCACAAGGAGGTGGAAAAATGTCTTGATCAGAGTTGATTCACTGATCCTATAAGTCACTTCCCTAGAGCCTTATAATTTAACTAAGATCAACACATTTATCATCTATCAGGAGCTGAGACAAGTAAAAGTATGACAGGTGGATCATTAATTGCATCTGCTAAAGTTTGGCTTTTATTACAAAACTGTGGAATCAAATATAGAAATAGTGTTTGTCGGATGATAAAAATGTACACACTATAACTCTTGCCATTTTTCTCATTTCAAGATTAAAGTTTCTTCCCTGTAAACAAAAATTGTGAACATTGCCTTCTTTATGTAATGGGCAGTCCTAACTTAACAGCAAAGTCAGAGCTAAGTTGCTATAAATACAATGAAGTAAAACAAATATATAAGTCAAAATAAGATAGTAGATAAATAGGCGTCAGACTGTAGAAGTTAAAGGTGTGGAGTTCAGATGTTACTGAAAGGGGAGTATATGTATTTGACAGCAAATAAAAAAGATGCTTGAAGCAGAAATGAAAAGTGTGAGTCAAAATTGTGAAAGATGGTCTTGAACTGCACAATGTGTAGAAACTTTGTTGCTGCCCTGAAAGATGCCACCTGGCATACAATCTACAGATTGTCTTGCCAGTCTGCTGCCAAAGACAGAAAGAAAGAAAATAGTCGGATAGTAGAAATAAAAAGAGAAAACTGAAGTCAAATATAAGAAGAGAGAAATCAAGGCACACCTTTTTTATCGAACAATGGAAAAAAAAGTTTCAAGCTGTAGTTGAATTTTTCTTGTAGTAATTATTTTTGTTTATCTCTTATGGTCATTTTTAATGTATCTAAACACAGATTGTGCAAACAGCTCTGTCTGAAACACAAGATCCTGAGGAGATATCAGTGGCTGTGAAAGCTTTCATGACAGCTGATCTTCCTAATGAACTCATAGAGCTTTTGGAAAAGATTGTGTTAGAAAACTCTGTCTTCAGTGATCATAGGTAGGTTCACATTTCTGATGGGTGTAATCACATCTGCTAGTTGCTTTTATGAACTGTAGGTATGTTGAATATGGTAAAACTGATTTTTAATAAATACATAATATATCCATAAGTATATATACTGAGTAAATTGTTTAATTCTTCAACAGTATTGAGTTGAATTTTTATTTTGAAAATTGATATGTTTGATGCAGTGATACTGTTGTTAAATTTTCATCATCATTTATCAAATTGTCTTTGTACCTTCTAAAACATAAGCTGGAAAGAATATATTCCATGTGAACAGATAAGAGACGAATCTGAATTAGAATATGTGTCAAGCTTTATTAGAAGAAGGCATTGCAAATACATTGGTTATGTGCTGTGAATGAATTGAATGAAGAAAGACTTCCCCACTATGTATTCTTGTGGAAATCATATGGTAAAAGATAACAAGGCAGATACAAGAATTACTACGCAGAACAATTACTAGGGAAGGATCAACCACGTGACTAAGAAACAATCAAGAACTCACAGCAAATTATCAATCATAGACAAATATGACTTCTGTCCTATGTACTGTTTTCAGCACAAGAGGAAAATGAATTAATTATTTATTTTCCTGAAGAGTTTTGATCATAGTGTATTATTTTAAGTTTTAATTTGTTATTGAATTGTACTGAAAGATGTTGAATGCTTTATTTATGATTGTATTAGTTATTTTAATAGTGATATTGATTACCTTGTATGTAACTAGAAACCTCCAGAACTTGCTGATCTTGACTGCCATTAAAGCTGATAGAACAAGAGTGATGGAGTACATCAACAGGCTGGACAACTATGATGCACCTGACATTGCCAACATTGCCATTACAAATGAGTTGTATGAGGAGGCATTTGCTATCTTCAAGAAATTTGAAGTGAACACATCTGCTATTCAGGTGAGAAAGATAAAGATGCTTTTTTTTATGGTCTTTTTTTTTTTTTTTTTTTTTTTTGAGAAATCAACTTTTGCTATATTTCTAAATCAGTAAGGACCCTAAACAGGTGCATTTGAAGTTTTCTCTGGTTTCTCATAATTTGACTTGGGTTGTCCTATTTGAGGTGGGCGACCCTGGCCTTGATCTTGCTAGATAGTGTCCAGATAGATCTCTGCCATAACTGTCAAGAATTTGTTGTAAATAATATTTTATGCTGAGTAGATGCACATTTTCTGTTCCCATACCACTCAGGTGTACATCATCAGACCATTAGCAATATTAAGTAATAATTATAATGTTTCTATATGCTAAAGTTCCTGTCATTAATGATTTGATGAGGATAATAAAAAAAGTTAATCTTTTTGAACATAATTTTTACTTGTTACCTTTTTTATGACAAAAGTTATATGTATATGGATGAAGGGCTACACTAGAATTTCATTAGCATGATCCTGTGGTAGCTATAATGGAATGGCGGTAGAGATAGTTATGATATAATGAAAGACAGCCGCTCGTGTAATGGAAAGCGAATTCTTGCAATTTCCAGGGCAAGAAAATATAGGCAGAAAAGACTGCTGAGCAATAGTGCAAAAAAGGAGAAATAGAAAGGGCAAAAATGAGGTCATGATTTTCAAGTCAACAAAGCTGATGAAGCTTCCACCTCCAAGTGGTGCTCCTGGTATGATACTAACCAGTCTGGTCAAACAAGTAAGGATCAAAGAGAGAAGGTAACCTGGTACTAAAAAATGGAGACAAATAATAAGAAATGAATATTTTTTAAGATACATACCTCTTCCTCTGAATTGATTTACTAAAAAATGCCAGTCTGAAGGATATACTGGGCCAAAAAATCACAGTTATGCTGCAAACTACAACACAATGCATCTATACCCACTTACCATCTTTCTAAGGGTGGACGATGAAGATGTAGTCTTTGGGCGAATGCTGGAAGAAAAGAAAAAGAAAGAAATATTTCTTGAAGACCTGTGCCTCAAGAGGAGTTCAAAAGTTAATTATGATTCATGTAATAACTGAACTAACATATACGAAGGTTGATTATAATTCATATAATCAAGCCCTTAGACTCATTTTTGGAGCATGGGTCACAGATGAGATCTCTCCATCCATCCCTGTTCTTGGATATTTTCTCTACTTCTTTCCAGTCTATGCCAGTGTTCTCAAATGTTTCCATGACTTCACTTCACCATGTTTTTTTTTTGGCTTTCCCTTTTTTATCTTTCCCCATTGAGTTCCATTGCAGTGACAGTCTTGCTAAGTTTACATTAGGTTTTCTTAGTGTTTTTCCAATCTATTTTCATTTTCCATTCATAATCTGTTGTTGATTGGCCAAAACAAAATTTATGTTACAACTTTTAAAAATGTCTTTTGGGGTGGGAAGGGAAGCAAAATATAAATTGTCATCATATTAGGCCACTGCATTTTGAGTTGAAAGGGCCAGTGTTTCTCCTCCTGTTACTACTTTTTCCCCAACCCATTGAGTCAGGTATTCATTCCTTCACCAGCTGGGTGTACTGGAGAATGCCTGGCTGTGTTTAAACCCTCATTCATGAAGACAGTGCAGAACCCTTGGCAGTTAAAATAAAAAAAAATAGAATAATCGCTCTCCGGGCAAAAATTGTTACGCTAAAATCTACTTATCCATACAGAAGACAGATGTGTCAGGCCAAAAAGCGCAGATATCGCCGTGTCACTGTAAATTAGCGACATGACGCGTCCACTCCTACTTAACAAGTGAATACTCTCTTCCTCTTCTATCTATTGACCTTTCGAGCCGTAGCCAACCCATAGTACATAGACATAGGTATTCTTTGTCTTATAACATTTTTATTCTAGCAATTTTCAATCCTTGTAAAGATCTTTTATCAAATCTTGCCATTTGTCTCTGTTCTGTGCAAGCAACTCTATTTCATTGAGGGAGCCGATTCCTGCTGCTCTTGCCTCTCTGATCAATGGTCTTCTCAGTGTCTCTCTGGGTCGGCCGCTTTTCCTCTTCCCTGTTGTTTTCCACATGAGGGCTTGCTTTGTTATTTGGTTATTATCTCTCCTCGTCACATGTCCAACATATGACCATCGTCTTTTCTTGATCACTGAAGATATTAGTGGTTGATTGGTGATTTCTCTAATTTCCTCATTTGCTTTGAATTCATTGCACGCTATACCAAGTATTTTCCTTAGACATTTATTTTAGAATGCTTTCAACTTTGTTTCTATGTCTCTTGTTGTTTTCCTGCTTTCACATGCATATGTAAGGGTTGATAGTACTTTTGATTTGAATAAGTTTTGGGTTTATTATCAACAGATTTCCTATTTGTTCCTAGCCAGCACATTTCGCTTAATCCTAATATATCTAGGTCGTATCTATCCATCTCGCTCGCGACTTGTGCTTGTTTCATCGGGTCGGCCATTGTTCGTACATTCCAGAATCCTATTTTTGTTGTTGGTTTAGGGCCAAAAATACTATCACTATTATCTACTGCTAATTTACACATTCCATATCAGGTCTACGTTTCATTAACAAAAATGTTTTTACGATAAGCCATGGTAGTGGCTTGTTAAACCTCTGATCAACAGTTCTATACAAAGTAAGAGAAAATAGGAGGAAGAGACTAATAGATCCTGGTCTTCATAGTAACAATTTTAGGCACAGCATGGTAGTAAATGAAATAATATACCATAGCGAAATCTTAAACTGTTAGTGACATTCTTTAAATTGAATTATATTTGTTTTTCCCCAGGTTTTGATTGATAACGTCAACAACTTAGACAGAGCTTATGAGTTTGCAGAGAGATGCAATGATCCTGCAGTGTGGAGCCAGTTGGCTAGAGCTCAGCTAAATCAGGGTCTTGTGAAAGAGGCCATCGACTCCTATATCAAAGCTGATGATCCTTCTCAGTACATGGAGGTGGTATCTGTTGCTAGCAGGAGCGGTAAGATTTATATTATTGTTGCTTGTAACCTTATCCATTCAACCACATTAACATTTTTACAATTATAAAGTGCGTATCTATATTTATTTATTCAAATAAATGTCTTTTTTTTCTGTTTAACCTAAACACAAAAACAATTATATTGATATCTGTTCTAACAACTGACAATATAGAATCATTTATTTGGGTATTACATTTATTTTATTCTCATGTAATTTTTCTGCAGATAATTGGGAAGACCTGGTTAAGTTCTTGCAGATGGCTAGGAAAAAGGCTAGAGAGACTTTTGTGGAGACAGAACTGGTATTTGCTTATGCCAAGACAAACAGACTGGCAGATATGGAGGAGTTTATATCTGGGCCAAATCATGCAAATATAACTCAGGTAGCATTGGTCAATAACAAGCCAGTGTATGTTGTTTAATGTTAACAATACCTTATAGTCGAACATTATAATAAAGGGCGAATTCAAAGCATCAGCAATAATTCCATAAAATGCTTTGTTGCCAGTAGTTAATCAGAAACTCTTTATTCGTGTCACCTTCAGCATGAAACCTGTAGTGTTGACAACATACCGCAATATTTCCCAGAATGTGAACTCTGGTCCCCATTTTTCTGGTGGCTAGGTTGGCATCAGAAGAGCTATTTGCAAATCTCTACAAGTGAAAATAAACACAGGCCACCTGATCAGCAGGCAATTTCTTGTCACTAATTTACCACCACATCTGTAATATAATATTAAGCTAATGGTACTACAGCTGCTTATATTGGTCATAACTGACTTTAGAACTGTATGCCTCTGTGGTGGAGGATTTACCTGAAGTCAATGTTCCCTCCATGCCTTACTAAATGTATGAGAAATATGATGTTAGTGACCATTTTTCCCCATGACCACAGTACATTTTTGGGTGATGTCTGTATGATGCCAGGTCACCATTACTTCCCAGAAAAATCTCTGGTACTCATGTTAGAGCCTGGGTGAACCCCAGAGCCTTGTCTGTTCGACAAAAAATCAGCCACTTCTGGGAATTCAACCTGGACCCTTCTGATCAGGAAGCGAGCACGCTAACCACCCAACCACCAAAGCTCCGGAATTACTTTTACAGGGCACAATTCTTTGGGCTTTTAACTGAAATCTACACAGCAGTTACTTTTCTCACATCAACTTTTGTCTGGTATCTTTTCTCTTTGTTTCCCTCTATCGCTTCATCCCTCAATTTTCCCAGTTGTTACAATATATTCCAGCTGTTCCCTTCTTATAATATGGCCAAAAGTGATGATTCTTTCCTCCTAATATTGGATATTAGCTCTCTTTTTGCTTTCGCCTCTTTCAGAACATTTTCATTACTCTTCTTGGCTCTCCATGGTATTCTCAACATTCTTCTGTAAAACCACATTTTTACAGCCTTCAATGATTTTCTTGTCTGTTTCTGTATTGTCCATGATTCACATCCATATGTTAAGACTGACTACATAAAATTTAAGAACTTTTTCATGTTTCTGTTGTTAAAAATGGATTGCACTGTATCTTCCTTATTTTTTGGAAAGCTGCTTTTGCCTGAGCTATTCTGCATCTCACCTCTGTTGTACATCAACCATCTGAGGTTAACATTGTTCCCAAGTATTTAAATTATTTACCTGTTTTAATATTGTTCCACTTGTTGCAGTAGTCAATACAATTCCATTATAGTGCAGAAATGACAAGAATAGTGTCAACACAAACACCAGATTGCTACAGGAATCTCAACGAATGATATTGGTGATGAACATTTGTTTCTTTTCTGTTGGGCTCCATTGCAGTAATATAGAGTGTTAGACAGTTCATATGGTATATTATGTGTATGTTTTTTTTAATTAGTCAAACTCATATCTATATATTTCATTGTAATCTTTTACCAAAACATTCAGACGTACACTTGAACATTTTAAAAATAGTGGGCTATATTAAAGAAATGTGTTATTGTAAATGCTAAGTAAGTGTAAACAATGATTTTAAAACTCTGCAGTGAGAATAAATAACATTGAGTTTAATAACACAGCAGCTGAGAAGATAAATGTTCGTGAGGAATAATAGTTATAAATTGAATTTGTTTTAAGATAAAATAAATAAGCACGAAACAATTTAAGTATGCCTAAAATTTACAGAATTAATTTTGCCACAGGTTGCTGACCGTTGTTTTGACAACAAAATGTATGAAGCTGCCAAACTACTTTACAATAACGTATCAAACTATGCCAGACTGGCTATCACTCTTGTTTACTTGGGAGAATACCAAGGTGCAGTGGACAGTGCAAGAAAAGCTAACAGCACAAAAACATGGAAAGAAGTAAGGCATACAGTAATTTGTTTGGTTTTCTCATTGTTGCAATATATGTGCAAATTCTTTTTGTTGCTAGTTATTTTAGCTTTGTTATCACCTTGATTTATTTATTCATGGTTTGTGTCAAGAGGCACCAGATATCTTGTTTCTTCACAACTGTCAATTTTGTACTTTGTGTATCAGTTCCACCATTGATATTTTTTCCGTGCCATGCCATCACACCATCCAGTATTCTTTTCCTTTTGTCTCTCTCTATCTCTCCTGTCTTACATTTATATCATCTTGATGGGGATTCATTTTAGAGGGACAGGATGTTATTGATATCCTTAGTCATTTATTCCAGCTAATATAGCACATTATGATTGAGTTGCAGTGCTTTTGTTGGTGTGAGGAATTTGTGATGATCTGATCTATATTAGGCCAGATCAACCACAACACTGGGAAAATGGCGGAATGTAATATAGACAGAGTGAGGTTGTTGAGAGAAAACGTAAATTATCATTTGTATATCACATCCATCATTACCTCTGTTGTAAAAGAGTTCCAGCTTATGACATTGAACACATTGTCTTAAAAACATGCCTAATTACATTGATTGACTTATGGCAATGGACATAACTTGCAATGGACATAATACAAGTGGCAAAGCAGGGCCAACTGTGAGCTAAAAAGGAACTGATACAAAATCTCACCTTGTGGAAGTAAACATTAGGTGGCTAGAAATTCAGATAATAATGCTGTACACCGTGGGTTTCATATTCGAATGGCTGAATGTGTTTTGATCTGTTTGAAACATTTGTTTACTTTTGGCAAAAATGCTGAGGCTGGGGATAGTTGAGTTTACAACAGATCTTAATTTATTAGAACATTCAACAGCTGTAGCTCTAATTTGAAAGTACTGGGAACTTAGGTGTCATGCACTGTTTGAAGCTAAATCTCTTGGGAATGCAGCTGCTTCTACTTCCATTAGAGAGAGAGAGCGACACACACAAAAAGACACACACGCACGATGTGAGGAAAAGTGAAAGCTCAGAGCAGCGGTTAACATACAATAAACCATACCTACGTATTTTGAACGAGTTTGGTTTCTAGTTTTAAAAAGAAATCAATCTTTAAAACTGTACAACACGTTGTGCATTTGTTACATGCTTGAGTAAGAGACACAAGATAGCTTTGATGGACAAGATCTTTGGTTCCTTGGAGGAGTTGTGGACTCAGGTTAAGAATATGATAAAGTTGTCACCAGCAGATCCAGCCTGCTGAAGACAGGCTGTGTCAGCCACTGCACAAGTTTAGGGAAACTAATCAAGGGACAAATGAGCCACTATAGCTCAGTGGTTAGTGAACTGGACTACAAAGGACAAGAGGTAGGGTTCGATCCCAACCGACGGCTTCTGGTTCACCCAGCCTTTAATGGGTACTGGATTTTTTTTCTGGGAAAGTATAGTGGCACAGGCGTAATACCAACCACATTACCTCAAAAATCATGTGCCGTAGGTCTGTAAAATTTATGGTCACTAGCACCATATTCCTTAAACGCCACTTGGCGTGAGGGGGGTACTTTACCTACTTTTAATCAAGGGACAAGTGCCAGCCATGCAACATGCTCATGCAACGTGTTGTTCCTACCCCTCCATCAGTGGTGCAGTAGAAAAAGTCATGTTCAAATGATCACAAAATTTGAGCACTGAAGAAGAAGACAATCTTTGATAACTCCAACAGCAGAGAATGGTTAAAAGGAAGAATAAAATCATTTAACCAGCTTCTGAGCACTTCAATAGCCATTTATCCTTGTACAGTCATCCTTCGCTACTCCGTGGTTCATTTATCGCGGCCTCAGTACATCGCGGATTGTTCAAAAATTCAAAATTGAGGAATTATGGCGCGAAAGTTGCCTGCACGCCAGCAGAAGTCAGGGAGTGCCCACACAATTCAAAATCGTTCATCTATGCTGCCTCCTGCTGCATCTATGCCGTCTACTGCAGCTACTCCAGCTCTATCCGAAGCTGCCCGCAACGATCCAGCGCCCCTAGCACCTGACGATGAGGCGTCATCTGAGGAGCAGTAAAGCTCTCATTAACCTGTGCAGTAAATTATCTTCTTCACCTCCACCATACTGCACAGGTGTTTCATCGACATTTATAACGATCAAGCGAAGAGAAGCTATTGTTGGAGGTGAGTTACGGACCTTGTTATAAAAGAAAAGTTTATATTATATCATATTTATATCATATATACATTATTTTATGTATGTTATTTATACTATTAATATTTTATTTACATGTTTGAAACTATTCTTTAATGCTCTAATGATAACATATGCACTTATATGGTTTCATATACACTTATATTATTATACATACACAAAAAATGTACGTATGTTAAAAATGAGAGGGTGACACTACTTCACGGTTTTTCATTTATCGCGGCCGGTTCTGGTCCCTATTAACCGCGATAACTGAGGAATTACTATATGATTAAGTAATGTCCTGTAAGATGAGTGGAATTAGTCATTTCATTGAATGCCTTCTTGTTGGCAGGTTTGCTTTGCTTGTGTAGACAATGAAGAGTTTAGACTGGCTCAGATGTGTGGCCTTCATATAGTTGTACATGCTGATGAACTAGAGGAATTAATCAATTATTATCAGGATAGGGGTTATTTTGAGGAGTTGATACAACTACTAGAAGCTGCTTTAGGTGAGTTTTGTGCTTCTGGTTCATTTAGTAGATTGGGGTTTACTGTTTTATTGGAGGTTTGTATGTATATGTTTTATGTGGGATGTGTGTGTGAAGGAATATGTTGATGTATGACATATGTGAACCTGTTTTATTTTAGAATTATGTGAACATAATTTTTGTATGGCTCCTGTGGGCCTCCTTTATGTGAAGCTGATGGAGAATAAACCTGATTTTAGAGGATTGTGATAGTGAATACTCACTACTATCAGAGTCTCATGCAGGTGGACAAGATGTGTGATGGCTCAATTGTCAATAAGAATCTGATGGGTGTGATTTATGTCCCTTTGACAAGCAAGGACAAACAATGGCCCAGAAAAAACTTTGAATTATGAGAAGTAAACATGCAGACTTGGTTTGGTGGGCTGTTGAATCATTGGTTAACCACCAACCCTGCAACCTGAAGAATTTGCATTATTCTTTTCAAGCCATTTTGTGAAGCACTTGATCACTGCTGCTATTCCTTGTTTATTTTCTCTCTACCAGTGAGTGCATTTAAAGATATGCACATGTGGTAAAGTTTTTAGTTTGAGAGTTGTAACCAACAAAAGCAACTGACACTTTATTGCAGTTTTTTTTTTTTTTGTGACAAACATTTAGCTCACAAAGTTTGATCATTTGTACATTTTTGGAAAGTACAAGGTTTTTTGTCTTTGAATTACCTGCAGTTTCATCTTTGAATTACCTGCAGTTTTTTGCAGCTCCCATGATAAACAAATATGACTCATCAAAACTGTTTCAACTGAAACAATTTTTACTTTAATTTATACTTCCTTGTTTAGTAATCAAATATTTGAATTTTAATAACCAATCAAATACTCTTCTTGTCCTCAAGTACATAAGGCCACCAACAGAGATTGTCCAGTGTAATCTGTCCTCAACCCTTCCTTCAGTGAAGTCATTCTTATTAAATACTTTTGTTATCAGCCATCCTTTGCTATGTCTCTCTTGATCTTCTGAATTCTTTTACCATCTATTTTTCAGTGATGAGCCACTTTTGACAGATCTTTTGTATGCATTTCCAAAACATAATCTGTCAAGCATCTTGTTTTCATAATTTGTGTAGTAAGACTTTCAATAATACAAGTTTTTAACATGCAGATCTCTGTTGGAGATGGTGCTACTTTTTATTCCAAGGATGCATCTGTTCTAGAAGCTTCTAGGTTGTGACAGATGGTTTAGTTAGTCAACATTTATAAATATTGGTGAGAAAATGTCAGTTCATTTGGGTTATATCAAGTAAACGGTTTATCTCCACATGGATTTAACATTTTTCAGAGTTATAATTTACCATCTTTGCCAAATCTGAAAGTAATAGAGATGAGAATATGTGCTGTAAGTTTACATGGTACTGCTGTATACAGTGGGAGCCTCGGTAGCCTAGTTGGGAAAACCACCTGACTGGACTACCGACGTTTGGACAACCCGCGTTCGATTCCCGTTGGGAGCAGTGTGAATTGTACTCGTGGTTAGGAAAAAAAAATATATACCCCCACGATCGACCCAGCCATTGGCAGAAATTGGTACCAGGGTATTACCCTGGGAAGGTGAGGAATGTTGCCTCGCATCTGAGTTTAGATTCTTGAGGCGACACTATACAAAAATCTCCGAAGATTTCTGGATAGGCGGCCGAGCACATATGGGTGGAAACTCGCTTGCTAAGACGCAGGTTCAAGTCTCGTACCTTTACTCACCACTATGTCAAGTTTGTGAGAATAAACCTGTTTTATGACATGCTTTTGTAAACCTGTTTGTGTGAATGAGCCAGTCTTTTGAAAAATATGCCTGAATGAACTTTTTTTAATATAATAAATTGAGCTTTGTATAAACAGCTTTAAGTGGAAACAATGTGAATAGTCCTGTTTATGAGATTTGTATAAATGTGTCTTATATGTGAGGTGTACATCACTGATTTGTTTGGTATTGTTATTGTGTACTGAAATATTTAGCGAAAGGACTTAGATTTTGAGTTGGTTGGAGGACCCATAAGATTAAATTAGTTAATAAACTGAGAATAATAATAGGCTTCCTATTTCAAGATAAACCAAAGTGCCACAATAAGTCACTCACAAGTGAACTTGACTTTCGGTATGACTCAATAGTCCAACTCTAGAGTCAGTCATGTCTACATACAGAACAGACATGGTTGGATGTTGAGGCATAATTTTCATTTTTGTGTTTACTCTTTTCCTGATATGTGATTTGTCTCTATTCATCTCTGATTTTCATGCCCTTCTTTAACAGTGAGCAGAATTTTGTCTATCTGAGGCACTTCTTGTTCTTCTACCTTTCAACTCCCTGTGGAGCATAGGTCTTAAACAAACACTTTCCAAGCCATTCTATTCTTGTCATTCTTTTAAGATCATTCCATGATTTCCCCTTCATCTTCATCTCTGCTTCCGTCTGTCTTTTCCAAGAATATTTTGGTCTTCCTCTTTGTCTTTTTCCTAGGGGATACAAAAAAATTGCCTGTCATTTAATACTCTCAGTTGGCTTCCGCAGTGTGTTTTATCCAGCGTCATCATCTTCATTGTGTATCTTTATTCTCTGTTATTTGTACTGGTACTTTTACATAATTCTATGTTAGTGATTTTGTCCAGCCATTTCCATCCTTTTATTCTGTGTAAGCATCCATTAATGAAAGTCTGTATCTTCGTGATTGTCAATTTTGTTGTTCTCCATGTTTCACAGCCATATAATAGGACCGACTTAACATTTGAGTTGAAAATTTTAATTTTTGCATTTAACCTAATTTCTTTAGATTTCCATATGTTTCCCAGTGCAATGAAAGCACCTCTTGCTTTTGATATCCTTATTTTGGTATCATTTTCTGTTCCTCCCTCTTTATTTATATTACTGCCCAGTTATATGTAAGATTGTATGTCTAGTAGAGGTATTTCTCATAGTTTTATTTGGTTATTGCCAATTGTGTTAATTCTCATAATGTTGGTCTTATCTCTATTAATCTTCAGTCCTAGCTGTTGTGATCTCTCATCAAGTATGCTCATTTTATCCTGCACCTGTTGATGGCTGTGTGATAGGAGAGCTATGTCATCAGCAAAGTCTAAATCATCAAGTTGTTTGGTCAGTGACCACTGGATCCCATTTCTGTTGTTTTGAGGTATTTTCATAATCCAATCTATGGCCAGCAGAAAGAGAAATGGAGATACAAGACATCCCTGCCTTCCTCCTGTTCTTATTTCAAATGCTTCTGTGAGCTGTCTTTCATGCACACCACTACATTTCATTCTTTCATACATTGTTTTTATCAGGTTAATAAACTTTATGGGGATTCCATAATATCTCAGCAACATCCAAAACATTCCTCTGTCATATCTATCAAATGCATCTGTGGCACTTGTTTGCAGAATATTGTCAGTGCTGGACTGCTTCATGTCATGAGTGCAGACATCTTTAAAACAGAATGCTGGTCAGTTTACATGCTGGTCACCAGCTCACTGTACAAAAGTTTTTGAATTCCTGCCATCCTCCATACGGATCATGTGCACTTACCATCTCAAGTAACATTGATTTAGCAGAGCTTTTCTGAATTCAAGAATAGTATGTAAATAATAAACAATCCAAATGTATTGATCACATGAACATTGAGGCCTGTTTTTATGGCCTGTGCTTAATAAACGAAATGTCACAGTAATTAACTATATAAATTACTACAGTTAGGTTTTAATCTATTGAACATTTACATTATGTAAGTATTTAAAAAAACCAGAGCAGCAGTCAGTGATTATGTGCCTGGTTTGTTGAATGCATCATGCTCTGATCAGGAGAGAAAGTGCTGTACTGCTGATGATTTGATGACTGGTTACAGCTGTTGTTGTTTACACCCTTCATGTTTTTTTTTGTTGTGCCTTATTATAGAGCTCATGTACATGCATGTTTGGTTATAACTGTTGATTGATTATCAGGAGAGAAAATGTAGAATAGATTTCTTTTCTTTGGAGTTTGTACTCCCTTATTTATAAAATGTCAAGTGTGTAAATGTGTTGGTGTTTATGTGGTTAGATGCAGCTAAAGAATTGATTAGAGTTGTGGTATATTATGACAAACACCGGCTATTTTGTAAAGAATTTGTTAGAATTGTATACCCTGACCAACATTGGCTATGTTGTAAAGAATTGTGGTATATCCTGACAGGTATTGACTATATTGTAAAGAATTGGTTAGGGTTGTGCTATATCACAACAGTCATTGATTATGAACTTCATTATAATTTCAGGTCTTGAGCGAGCACACATGGGCATGTTCACAGAGCTGGGTATTTTGTATTCAAAGTATAAGACAGAGAAGATGAAAGAGCACCTTGAGCTCTTCTGGTCCAGAGTCAACATTCCGAAGGTCTGTATCTATGGCCACTTGTTAACTTATTTTAGTAGAGATGTTAATTTGACTGTAGTACATAGTTCTTTAAAATATTGTTATAAATTCAGAAAAATCAACTAATATGAGCCATAAACTTATCATATATAAACAGGTGTTTAAAGATTTGCTAATTCATTTTTCTTCTTCTTACACATCACAACAAATACAATAACCCAATAAATTAGAGGAATTAACTGTTTACATTTAATACTTCCCATTAGTAAGGGACATGACTGAATCTTAGCTATTTATTTACATCATCTTAATCGCTAAGAGTGAAAATGAGTTACAAGAAATGTTAGACATTATAGTGAAAGAAAGCAAAAATAAAGGACTCAGCCTTAAAAGCAAAAAGACAGAAGTAATGGTAACAACAAAGAAAAAGACAACACCTCAGTGCAAAATAAAGACAAGTGGAACAATATTAAAACAGGTAAATGAATTTAAATATTTGGGAACTTTGTTAACCTCAGACGGAAGATGTACAAAAGAGGTGAGATGCAGAATGGCTCAGGCAAAAGCACCTTTCCAAGAAATGAGGAAGATATTATGCAATCCATTTTTGACAGTATAAATAAGAAAAAGACTTCTTAAATGTTATGTAGAGCCAATCTTAACATATGGATGTGAATCATGGACAATAGGACAACAGACAAAGAAATCACTGGAATCTGTAGAAATGTGGTTTTACAGAAGAAGGTTGAGAATACCATGGACAGCTAAGAAGAGTAATGAAAATGTTCTGAAATAGACCAAAGCAAACAGAGAGCTAATTTCCAATATTAGGAGGAAACAATAATCATTTTTTGGCCATGTAATGAGAAGAGAACAGCTGGAATATATTGTAACAACTGGACAAATTGAGGGACGAAGAGATAGAGGGAAGCAAAGTGAATAGATACCAGGCAGCTTAAAAGAATGGCTTGGCAGAAAGTCAACAACAGAAATGATAAATAGCTGTCGAGATGGAAAGTTGTGGAGAATGTTCACCTATGCCAGCAGGCCCAGTACTTGATGATGATGATGAGTCATTGAAGTTGTATTCGCAGAATAACCAATGGAATTAAATATCACATGCACGCACAATCATCATCATGTGCCATTCCTATAGGTGTATATGATCTTCTCTCTCCAAAATTTTCTACAACTACATGCGTGATAGAGTATATTATCCAAATACATCACTACAGCTATTATCATCATCAGGTGTCATGCCTGGAGGCGATGGCGATCATGTCGCTTCATCTTTTTCTTGCCAGTGCTTCTAATAACTTCCCATGTTGATTTCTTCTCTCCGTAACACTTTAAAATATCTAGTATTTTCTCTTGTTGCTTTCCTCAGTCTCTTTTTTTCCTCTGTCATTTTCCTGTTATGTCTACCTTATGCTATGATATTCTTCCTTTCTGCAAGTTGCATAACCTTAGACATGAAGCTGAAATTGGAAGGTAGAATGATGGCCTAGGGTATTATTTCCCACAGTTCTCAAAATAGAAATTCATAAGCAACTTTGTGGATCTTAGTTTTTTTAAGGCAATGTTAATATATTTTAATTTTTTTGAGTGTTTGATAAGTTTGAAATATAACTTGTTGTGCTAATGCCACGTTTGATACGAGTTGAAGCCCTATGACTCAAGAATGGTAGTGGAGAATAATAATGGTTTTCTTCAATTCCTGGCTTTTACTGGTAAAACTAAGAGTTGGTCTGATTGCAGACTTTGGCTGGAAAACTGTGATACTTGTGTGACTTGTACAGCAATACTAGGTAGACACACCATGTTCACTATACCTAGCTGGATGGGATGGCTTTCTTCTGTTTTAAAGATATCTTCAAGTTTACCACTGTTATTAATAATTGTTTTCTTTGATTCAGGTATTAAGGGCAGCTGAACAAGCCCATTTGTGGCCAGAGCTTGTGTTCCTTTATGATAAGTATGATGAGTTTGACAACGCCATCCTTACCATTATTGCTCATCCGACTGAAGCTTGGAGGGAGCCACAATTCAAGGATATTATTACAAAAGTGAGTTGCTTGATTTCTTCTTGGTATCTTGTGCATCCTTAATCATAACCTTGACTGTTAAAAGTGATGATAAAAATACTAAATAAATGTTAATAATAATTTGTGAATAAGTTAAGAATATTATCAGAGTTTTGTATTTGCTTAGTTTACTGATAGATAGAGTTTCTAAGTAATGCAAAGGGGTGTCTCAACAGCTGTAAAGCAGAACCAAAAGCTGTATATTACTTTCTATCTGGTCTCTAGGTAGTCAGATCTGATGTTTAGATCTCTTGGACAATGGTGAAAAACAGGAGGCCCCTAAGGCATTCTGCGCACGTTAAAGAAACCTTAGCAGTTGGAAATAGAAAAGAATAGGCCAAAATGGGAAAATTAATAAGAAAAAAATCTACCCTAAATGTTAAAACTCCCAACGATTAAAATATGAGAGTACCTCTGAAGCTGGAGAATATCTGCCTGTATGGTGTGGGGGACACCTGAGCACTCAGCTTCCGATGTGAAAAATATGAAAAAGTAATATTCATGCAAATTTCAGTCTGTTGAGAATTCGCTAAAGCTGGCAAATGCAAACAAACAAAATAAAATAACTTTTTACCTCTTTCACTGTTTTGTGTGCTCAAAGTGCGCATTAAAATACATATCTTTTCATGTTGTTCTTGTTTGAGTGATCTTGAACTCAATCATTTACTACAAAAATATAACATTACATTATGACTCACTTTGTGCTCTATGATTCACTTTGTGCTCTTATTCAGGTGGCCAACATCGAGCTGTATTACAGAGCCATCCAATTCTACCTTGACTTCAAACCCATACTGCTCAATGACTTGCTCATGGTTCTTACACCAAGACTGGACCATACACGAGCTGTCAATTACTTTACCAAGGTGAGTACATTATGTGCAAAAGCATTTCATTTGTGTGACAGCATGGAATGGGTTCACTCCCAAAAACAGATAACTTACTTACCAATCCTTTGTTCTTGTTGCATTCCTTTATTTAACTCACCCTTTCAGTTATCCAGCTTCAGCCTGTCTCCCTCTATCTACCTTTCTTTCCTTCTCTATTCCTCTCCCGCCCTTCCCCTCCCCTTGTCTCTCCAGTCTCTCTCTCTCTCCAGTCTAGATAATTTGTTTTTCCTCCTTATCGTATTGTCCTCATTTACCTCAGTTATCCTGTGATTATACATTAGGCCATACACCATATTCTATTTTGTGGTATCTGCCATTATATGATTACCTGCTCATCAGGATTCGATGCCAATGAATCCTGCTGATAGTACCTTAGCCTGTACAGCTCTCATTATCCTAGCTCACCTTTTCATTTCCTGTCAGACTATTCAAACCTTAAGCCAAGAGGTTGAGTGGCTAAAAGGATGAAGACATGCTGTTCACCCTATAAGGTTAACATGAGTTTGAGTAGGGTTTAAAAAAGTGTTTTCAATGGGGCTAAAATAAGAACTGACAAAATACCTTCTTATAACTTGCACATGCAGCATTTCTATTGTCCTTTCGAGCCGAAGATGGCACATAGGGCAGAACCACAATCTCAAAAACAGAAACTTTGCATGCCAAAATGGCACATATTGCAGTGATCACTGATCTAAAATCTATGATGCTGTTTCCATAACAATACTTTTTACAATGACAGCTTGTCAAGCCATCGATCAACCTCCTTAGTCGCCTCTTACGATATGCCTGGAAGGTCACAGTGTCACTATTCTTTACCTCCCTCATAATGAGGCCCCGGTAACACACAGGATTTACATGCAGCATTTACTAGCCCTATATTAATAAACAATAAAAAGCAGAATAGCTCAGGCCAAAATAGCATTTCAGAAAATGAAAAATATCTTATGCAACAAATCTATGTCAATAAAAATTAGAAAGAGAGTTCATCGGTGCTATATAGAACCAATTCTGACCTATGGAAGCGAATCATGGACAGTAGACAAACAGATGAAAAGACGATTAGAGGCCACAGAGATGGGATTTCTCAGAAGAATGTCGAAAGTTCCCTGGACAGTGAAAAAGACCAATGAGGAAGTTCTCAAAGAGGCCAACACAAAAAGGGATCCCCTAAAAAAAACATCAGAAAGAAACAATCAACATTTGTTTGGATACATCATGAGAAGAGGAAAGTTGGAATACTTGGTTTGGTTACAACTGGCAAAATAAAAGGAAAGAGAGATCGCGGACGACAAAGAGAGAAAATACGGGATAGCTTGGTGTCATGGCATGGAAAAGAGTCAACAATAGAACTGATACGATGCACTGTAGATAGAAGATTGTGGAGGGACATGATCACCTACGCCAACCGGTATGGCACATGATGATGATATTAACAAACAAACACCCCCCCCCCCCCCCCCCCCAAATCTCAGAAAGTGTATGAAAGATGTAATGATAATTTTTAGATAGACAAGAAATTCAATTTCTTCTACATTTTTATTTGTGCTTGTTTTTCCTGATTGTGTTTTCCTTGTAATATCCTTTTTACCTTAATGATGTCATATTTAGTTAATTCTTATTTAACCAAATGTTTAAATGCTATTGTACTTTATGTGTGTATCTATTTAAGATGATGTACTATTATAACAACAGGTGAACCAGATTCCTCTTGTGAAGCCATACTTGAGATCAGTACAGAAGAATAACAACAAAGCAATAAATGAAGCCCTTAATAATTTGTTCATTGCTGAGGAAGACTACCAAGGACTTCGGGCATCTATCGATGCTTATGACAACTTTGACAACATTGCTCTAGCACAGCGTCTAGAAAAACATGAGCTCATAGAATTTCGCAGAATTTCTGCATACCTCTACAAGGGCAATAATCGCTGGAAGCAAAGTGTGGATTTGTGCAAGAAGGATAAACTATTTAAGGTTAGTGCCATCAAATAAATTATTGTATTTCCTTGAGTAACAAATTTCTATTTATTAGTTTAAAAAGAAAGAGGAAGTAAATGTTACTCCTTAATGCCTTTGCTATCTAGGAAGTTTGAGTTGAATACCCATATTTTGCTATGATTGTAATAGTATTGACAGGTAGTGCTCTTGAAAACCAGTGATATGGTAGGTTAAAAATAATGAGAAAGTCCAGAATGTTCATTGATAGTGCACATGTCTTGTGCAGCTAAGAAAAATTATGTGAAAAGTTAGAAGAATATGTAGTTCTTAGGAAAATAAAGTTGGTAATGGGAATAGAAAAACCTGTAAGTTATGCAGAGGTGAGATTGGGGGGGGGGATTTAACACCTGAAGTAAATATTTTTTTTTTGTATCAGTAATGTGGAGAATTAGCATCAAAGTTGAACATCAGTGCACTAAAAGGAATACCAACTATTCTGATTTATTATGCCAAGAATCAACCATCCTCCATAATTCAGCAATTAATTTAATTGATTAAGGGAATGTTATCAAGAAGCTGCTGTGTGTCTTACATTAACTCTATTGTGTTTGTCCATTATCAGCATGCTGTTTGTATGTCATATGTCTACCCCATTGTGCTAATCGTTGAGAGATTGCAGAATGTAATCATGATGAGAAGGAGGTTGTGTCTGGCGGAAATATCTATCACAACATGAATAGTTAGATAAACTAGCATAACTGTAGTCATAGTTTTCCTCAATGAGATAGAGCTGCTTGCACAGAAGATAGACAAATGGTGAGATTTGATAAAATATCTTTACAAGGATAAACTGCTAGAATAAAAATTTAGATAAGAGAAAAGAGTTTCTGGGTCTATGCTCTATGGGCTGGCTACTGCTTGAAAGGTTAATAGATAGATAGATATTCATAGAACTTGAAACTGTGTAGATTGATGAGGGGAAGCGTTACAGATTTGGTAGTTAAACCTTCAACCACCTAGTCAGCAGATTTAACTACTTTATTGTTATTTCTTCTGTACTTTAATGTAACAGTCTCCAAATTAAACTTCAGTGTTTATTACACAAAATGTGAGCTACATTTTATATTTATTTAGTGTCCAAGGTGGCTAACAGCACTGATGTGGAAGTAGTTAGTGACTCATAGCTTATTGCTTGCATCATGATCAGTGAATTAAAAGTGATCAAGATCCTACTCCACCTGCAAATGGTGGGCCTGAAACAGTTGAACCAAGTGATTGAAGAGGAAGACAACTCTGTAGTCAAAAATGCCTTGCCGAAGTGTTGGGCTGTAAGGTGTAAAATACCACAGCTTGCTGTAAGCAACAACATAATGCATCTAAGTCCATTTCATCTCCTTTAAGAGCAGGGAATGAAGAAGGGTAGTCATTGAGCAAGCTGAGAAGGCAGGAAAGAATATTGATTGAGGCTATTTTTTTAAACTAATCAGGAACAACAATAAAGTGTAGAATTGTTCTTCAAACAGTTTGACATTTTTGGTTATGGGAACAAGTTATGATTAAACAATTCTTAACTGACCTATAACAAGATTGTGGTAATTTTTGATTATATTTACCACCAAAACTAACTTAACTTTGTTATTGATTTGGCTTAATGGTTAGTCAGCTGGCCTCTTAAAAATGTTTCTTTTTGATCCTGATGCAAACAGATTGTGACTCACAGGTCATGGAGAAATTCATTAATTACAGCTAGAGCTCTGGAAAACTGCTTCTGTTTCCTGCCTTTTTTCTTAGCTCTCCTTGGGGTCCTGACATAATAAGATTTGTATCAGTTCTTCCCAGATTTGTGAGATGGTTTTGGTTTGATCACATGTTTTTATGATGTCCACTCTTTGATATCAATATTTTCTCTTTTTTATTTACGTCTTCATCCTCTGCCTCTCACTTTTTCTTGTGAGATAATTTTGGTCAGGTCATTAGATCTTGTGAGATGATTGTACCAACAGTTTTTTCTTCATTTCTTTTTTTACCGGTGTCAGATTTTTTTGATAATGGTTTTGTAAACTTTCTTGTTTGTAGTGTTTCTTCTGTGTGGGATGCAGATGATATTATGGTAATGCCCAATTTTTATGCCTCGTGTGTTTCTTTCTAATTCTGCATCTAGGGTTCTTGATTTGCACACAGGTGAAAATATTGATATAACCGGCGTGTGTGAAGGGTTAATCTTTATTGCTCTTCCAAAAAAACTTTTGTTCCAACAGCTTCGTGAGTTTGGTTAGTGTCTGTTGCAAAATCTGTCATCACATTCACAGTTGTAATGGTTTTGTTGCAGTTATTTTTATCACCACTTATACATTTATAATTTAGCATTCATTTAATCTTGTTGTATTGCTTTTACTAGGATGCTATGACTTATGCTGGTGAGTCACGGCAGATTGAAATTGCAGAAGACCTCATTGCTTGGTTCTTGGAGAATGGTAACCATGAGTGCTTTGCTGCTTCTCTCTTCCAATGTTATGATCTCTTGCGACCAGATGTCATCTTGGAGCTTGCTTGGAGACATAACATCATGGACTTCGCAATGCCTTACATGATTCAGGTCATGAGAGAATATACCTCAAAGGTTTGAATTTTATTAAATCTAATCTCTACCTCACCCACCCCCCAAAAGAACTCGGGGGTTGGGCTAGTAATATTATTCTCAATTTTGTAAACATCATTTTCTAATAGATTAATACTTTAACATTTTATCAAAGTCAGGAATTCATGCTGAAGTTGGATGTGTTGGGCCGAAAGGCACAAATATCACAGTTATACTGCAAACCACGACACAATGCAGACACTCCCTCACTTATATTGTGTATCACCACATGTCCCTGTTCTGGTTGAGCCTCTCATTGTCAGAAAGGAGACTGATGCCTTCTGGTGTTGCTTCTTGTCTCAGTCTTTTAGTGCTTCTATATGTCAGATATATGGATGTGAATCATGGACAATAGGACAACAGGCAAGAAAATCACTGGAGTCTGTAGAAATGTGGTTTTACAGAAGAATGTTGAGAATACCATGGACAGCTAAGAAGAGTAATGAAAATGTTCTGAAAGAGGTCAAAGCAAAAAGAGAGCTTATTTCCAATATTAGGAAGAAACAATCATAATTTTTTGGCCATGTAATGAGAAGAGAACAACTGGAAAAATTGAAGGATGAAGAGATAGAGGGAAGCAAAGAGAAAAAATACCAGTCTTTTTTTTTTTTTTTTTTAAACCCATTGATTCCCATCTGAGGGCTTGCTTTGGGATTCTCTTGTTGTCTTTTTTTATCACATGGATAATATATGTCCTCCTCTCATATTTTAACCAATTTGGAGATATGATCATATTTGTCATCATTTTAGGTACAATAAAATTTTCATTTAGATAATCCTTTATTAAGCAGAAAAATTTAAACCAACGACCACTTTAGTTGATTTACTGCATATCAAGATAAACATTTGAAGTTCAAATATAAAAGAGATCTTTGGTCAAAACACTGCACCAAGCAGCAGCACACAGGAATGACAGTACTATCAAGAAAGTTTGTTCTGAAGTGAGACTTCAAACAGGAATACTATCACAAGCGGCTTCACTGTTTGAAGTGGAGACAACACAGTCAGATACTCCTTTTGTGTGAAAGTAATTGCAGACACTGAGGGAGATTAAATGTGTCCATAAATTGAGACACACAGAGAGATGCACTGCCTCAGAAATTGCTCATCAACAAAGACATGAAAGCAGAGCCCAACACTAAGTATGCAGACACCTTAGTGGATAATTGAATGTCATTTTTAACTGCAAATGAGTAATTAATTTATTTTATATTTCTGTCTATTTTTTATTTTTAGGTCATATTTTGCATTTTTAGGTCATAAATGCAAGCATATTTAGATGATTTTAAGGTCATATTTGATATTTTTTTGGGTCATAAAAATTTATAAAAATGTTATAAACATTTTACATATGTTTGTCATTCTATTTCTAGGTTGACAAGTTGGAACAATCAGAGTCAGTGAGAAGTGAAGAGGAACAGAAAGCTGAAGAAAGACCTATTGTTTTGAGTATGCATTTGTCAATCTGTAAACTGTGTAACTTTCAGTACTTGTTCTGCCTCATGACTTCTTGTGCTGCTTACTAATTCTGTTCCCAACAATCACTAGATAATGATTACCCAGGAGCTGCCTTATTGATTTATTATGTGTTTATGTTTGTACATGCATGGCTGTTTCTCTCAGTCTCTCTTCCATTCACTGTATCTCACTTTCTATTCTAATCTTTTTATAGTAAATCTGATAGATCATTATATCATCATGTTTTTTAATCTTGATTCTTCTATGCACATGCAAAAAAAACAAAAAAATTGCATATATATAAAAATAAAAACCTTAGATCATCCATTTCAACTAACAGAATTTCTCAGATGAATACAAATTATTATCATGACATGACATTATCATGTCTTAGGTATATATATATATATATAAAAGTAAAGTACCCCCTTCCCGCCAAGTGGCGTATAGGGAATATGGTGTTAGTAGCCATAAATTTTACAGACCTTCGGCACATGATTTTTTGGGGTAATGTGGTCGGTATTACGCCCTTGCCGCTTTACTTTCCCAGAAAAAATCCGGTACCCATTTAAGGCTGGGTGAACTGGAAGCTGTCGGTTGGGATCAAACCCTTCCTCTTGTCCTTTGTAGTCCAGTTCACTAACCACTGAGCTATCGTGGCTCCCATATATATATCTTCTTCTTCTTCTTCTACCTTTTAGCTCCCAGTGGAGCATAGGTCTTCAACAAACACTTTCCAAGTCGTTCTGTTTTTTGCCATTCTTTTAAGATCATTCCATGTCTTCCCCATCATCTTCATCTCTGCTTCTATCTGTCTTCTCCAAGAATTCCTGTTCATATATATATATATATAATATCTTATAATATAATATAATACAATACAATACAATACAATATAATTAATATAATACAATATAATAAAATTATTATATTATATTATATTATATTATATAATTAATTATATAATATATAATGTAATGCAATGCAGTGCAATGTAGTGTAATGTAATGTAATGTAATGTAATGTAATTAGAAGCAGAATTATTTAAAGAATGTAAAGCAGAGATTCATGATGTGAAGAGTGATGATCACCTATGCCAGTTAGCATAGCACCTGATGAACTGATATATAGTTACTACTTAGATAAGTTATTTAAAGAATGTAAAATTGTTCCACTTTTACTGTATCATTTACGTGTTTAAATATTTAAGGGCTCTCTTTAAAAAAAAAAAATAATTTTATTAGCTTTTTTCTTGAAGGCCATTGTTACTTCCCTTTGTAAATTGATTAAATCTTCTTTTTGGTAATTGACTCAGAGAGCTAAGCAAGTGTACAGTGAGGAAGTCAATGAGGTGATGAATGTGTGTGTGTGTGCATGCGAGGGAGGAAGATATATATATATATATATATATATATATATATATATATATATATATATATTGGTGTCATGGCTTGGAAAACAGTCAACAACATAACTGATATGATGCACGGTAGATAGAAGATTGTGGAAGGACATGATCGCCTACGCCAACCGGTATAGCACATGATGATGATGATGTTGGCTTACTCCGTGTGTTGTTAGTATTTCCCACAGTTGTTCTCTACTTACTCTACTTTTCCTGGTCAATGAAAGCTGTGTACAAATTATGATTGTGCTCTGTCTTTTCTGCTAGCTGTTTTAAGGTGAATAGAGCATCAGTAAAACCTCTATTTTTTCTTAAACCCCATTTGAGATTCTCTAAATCGTAGTTCTATTATTGGTCTCAGCCTTTTTTCTACAGTTTTGGCATATAACTCAACTGCATGGCTGAGAAGCGTTATACCTCTATATTGATTGCAGTCTCTCTTGCTACCTTTATTTTTCTATGTTGGTACATTGATTGCCTGTTGCTAGTCTTTTGGGCCTTTTTGTTGGTGCCATGTTGCATTGAATATTCTGTGCAGCCATGTAACTCCTGTTTCTCCTGCTGTTGTCATAATTTCTGCTGGTTTGTTATCTATCCTTGGTGCTTTATTTCTTGGTGCATATTTGATTACTTCTTCGATTTTTTTCTTTTATGATGTTGGGTTCAGTGTTTGTGCATTCTTGCGTGGTTTTTGTTGTCTTATTGGTATTTGGTGCCATGTTTAATTGGTCTTCAAAATATTCTTTCCATTTCTGTTGCATATGTTGGTTATTTGATATTGGCTGTCTGTCTTTGTCATTTATGAGCTCAGTAGGATCGTGATTTTTTTTTCTTGCTCTTGTTGCTTTCACTGCTTTGTTGAAGTCTCTTGTGGCTGTCTTGAGGTCCCTGCTTATATTTTGTCTGAATTCTGTCCATTTGTTTTACTTAACTTCTTTGATCAAAATTCTAACTTTTTTTCCAAACTAAGGCATAATTTTCATATTTATCTTAGATCTTATTCTCCCTCCAATTTTTAAAGTTTCTTCTTTTCTTTAATTGCTTCTCTGATTGCTTCGTTCCACCACAGGGTGCTCTTTTTCCCTTTTTTTTGTCCTTAGTTTCATTCCACACACTGTTATTGAGATGCTGATTACTGTTTTCTTAAACTGTTTCCACTCTTCTTCTGCTGTGCTTACATCCTTAGGGAGTTTCTTGAATTCCTTTGTTAGTTTTTCTTCTAGGGTTTTTCTTGATTCTTGATCTTTTAATTGTTTTATTTTTATTATCTGTTCTTTTTGTTTCTTTTGTTTGATTGTGTATCTTCTCTTTGCTGACATAATGTAATTTATATATTTTTTAATACACTCAAAAGGAACTTAATTGCAGCATGGATTTAAACTAATATATCTATATATATATTGTATGGATTATTAAAATGTTACTATGTCCCACGTCTTTGTGGGTTTAATGCAGTGTATGATCATTTCTTCTCTCTCTCTCTCTCTCTCTCTCTCTCTCTCTCTCTCTCTCTCTCTCTCTCTCTCTCTCTCTCTCTCTCTCTCTCTCTCTCTCTCTCTCTGCGATCAGAACTCAATCAGAGTAGGACTCCAGACTCTCACACAAAGACAGCTGTCTGTTTAAGCCTGTTAGATCCACTCTGCTTGAATACCTGTTAAAACGTTGCACAGTGTTCTGCGCCAGTGGCCCAGTGCATCCGATTTCAGCCAGAATTTTGTTCGGCTTTGCTTTCCTTAGCCTTTGATTGTCCCCAATCTTCCTGCAAGGCAGCAGATGATCTTTTCTGTAGGGGGATTCTGCCCTTAGTTGGTCGGCCCTCCCAGGTTTTACGAGCACCATCTGCCCAAGTCACTAGAGGTGACTAACACAGACATGCGACTTGTAATATGAGGAAACTGCAACAAGGAACACTTTCATGCACAGCCTCCAACTGTTCCCGCCGCCTATCCCCATATTCCGGTAAGTCACGTCCTTTTGAAAATGATGATCGTCGTAGCACTTGATGATGTTAGGCCATTGTTGATGACTCCATTTCCAAACATATAAACATTCATTCAGTCAGTCGTCAAATTATCCCCGTCGCACATCAAACAGCAGACCGTAAGATTCGCCCATGGCCGGTTTAGGGAACCATTACGATGACATAGCACACAACAATGTCGCCAAACACACAATCTCGCTCCCTTTAGATTTCTGTCTGATTACTCTAGTGTAAGCAGCCTACGACGAACAAAACACAAAGTAAATTCCCCAATGAGACAAAACTGCGGCTGACGAAGTAGTTTACATTAATGTGTAACATGGAAATAACTTGCGTCAAAGAATTCCAACAACAGTCATGAACAGCATCAATGTGACATAAAGCACAGATCAAGTCTAGACGGTGGAAGGTCTCATTCACAACACTTGATTTGTCAAAAACGGACTGTTGTCGGTCTACGACCTCGCTTTAGCGACACAGATGTATTAAGTATATCATCATTTTGACCTTAACGCAGAAAAGTGCAACGGAGATCCGAAATTAATCAGACCCTGGGTGCACTTTCTGCAGCGATCAAGAGGACCTGGACTAGATCCGCCATCTTGGAGACGGAAGTCTCCAAGTATGATCATTTAAGAGTGGACAAGGAAGAGAAGCAGTCACTGGGTAATTGCAAATAAATACAACATAATCAGATGTTACTAGATTGAGTTTTATTAATTTGTGTTGGTAATGATTTGTTCGATTCATTATCAGATGAGCCTCAACTAATGCTGACAGCGGGGCCTATGGGAATGCCTCCAGCAGCTGCATATGGTTACGTCCCAGGGATGCTTGGAGGCCAAATGCATAACTACGGCTACAGCATGTAAAGAGTTCAGAGTATCAAGTACAGAACACAAATTAACACATTATCCCATGTTTATTGTTACCTTTGTGATAACTTTTGCAACTGTAGGCATGTATGTGGGGGACATTGTGAAGTTGAGCGCTACTGCATTCCATTACAAAGGTCATCAGTTTATTGATTGTCAGTTACCTATTTTTTTGTGCGCTCATTTTCAACAATAATGTACAAAACACTTTTAAAAAAAAAATCTTTAATGTTTATTTTCAAGGATATAATTTCTGTTTGTTCAGAATATATCATATACAACTGAATTGAGAAGCTGATGATACTATACTTTCATGTGACTGAAATATAATTTATTTTGATTATTAAAACAAATACATACATAATAGCACATTTATTTACAGTACACCAAGATTTTTTCATTCATTAGTTAGATTATTTTATATTGTCATCATCTCCTTATTTAGCATTTTATGTATGAGAGGAATTTTTCTTGGATAACAAAGGCACTTTTGTCTTTCAAGCCATTAATCTACTTTCATTCTTGATATTTTGTTTTTCTAACATGTGCAGAATAAAAGTATTAGACATAGAACAGGGACATTAGAAGCCATTAATAAGCTTTCATTCTTGATATTTTGTTTTTCTAACGTGCAGAATAAAAGTATTAGACATAGAACAGGGAAATTAGAAGCCATTAATCTACTTTCATTCTTGATATTTTGTTTTTCTAGAATGTGCAGATTAAAAGTATTAGACATAGAACAGGGAAATTAGAAACTTGTGGGTGACCGTTGACCTCACCATATGCAGATGTGATATCTTAAGCTTTTAAAAAAAGAGAGAGGCTCTCACTACATGTGGACATATTGAAAGTAAACAATTTGATAAAAAAATACACTATTATTAATAGCAGAAGCTACTGTATGGGCATATTATATTCTATTATTAGTTATGACTTGCTACTACTATTTTTTCCCCAATATGTTTACTATTAACAGCCTTTTTTATGTGTGTTTGTTTGTGGGTTGTTAAATAATTCATTTCGCATGCTTTGGAACGGCTTAAAATAAAGAATAAGTTGACTACTTGATTTATCACATCAGAATATCCTGCTCTGGAGAACTATCAAAGTTATTGCCAAAAAAAATTTATATGAAAACATTTTGGGCTCTCAGTCTTTAATCCAATCCATATAAATTTTGTATTTGTAAAGCTTAGCTGTGGTTTTACTATAAAGACAAAGATTGAGATTTGTTCAATCCCATCTACACTCAAGTTGAACCTGTCTTAGTGATAATCTGATGAGTCATCAACTGCAACTTGTCAGTTTTGTAGCATATTACATACTGATGGAAGCATATCTTGCAAATTATGTTAGTAAGAAAAAAGTGCTATAAATTGATCAATAATGTGTTAAACTTTTTTGTTGTTGTTTTTTTCCTTTGTAACAATCTTGTAAAGATTAGTAATATATATGTGTGTGTGTGTGTGTTTTCAATTTCACGTTTCGGAATATTGATTTGATACATTCTCATCCTCTAAGGAAAGTACCTTTTAGTGTGCAATTTGCTGTGCATGTTTTTGTGGGGATAATATATATATATTTTTTTTTCATTAAATTATTATTTATTTGAAAAAAAATTGTGGTTTTCTTTATTTCTATATTTTCTTAAATCACCCAGATGATTGATAATTTTGTAAGGTACTTTGACTTGGGGACTGCTAATTGATGATTACGTCTATCATAAAACGATCATCAAATACAGCTTAAGATAATGGTACTGATCATCAGTAACATTAGCTGAGAATGTTTAATAGTAAGTGGAAATATTTGAGCTTGTGAGACGTGACAGTTAACTTGTTGCTTGAGCTTTGCAGTAAAAATAATGTGACCATATAGAGTCTCTGTTTCAGAACATTTATATTTCATTAAAAATATATTATTTTTAAAAAAAACAGAAAAAAATTTGGAATATACTTCCCAAAAAAATCTATTTTTAAAACACAGCTACAGATGTTTTGCAAGATTTCTATTGGAATTGTTATGAAATATGTTTTACAAGAGATTGTGAATTTATGGTGACTATTATATTCTGTTTTGTTTAAATCTTTATCTCCGGACCAACTTTCCTTACATTTTGGAGCTATTATGTCCAAATAAAATATACTACATTAACAACATTGCTATATCATAAATCTCCCTTTTCTGTATTTGCTCTATATTTAACTCTTTCTGTATGTTTCAACGCACTATGCGCCACGCCATTCTTGGTGGTGTATCTTTAGCCACAGAATGCGTCACTCTCAATTTGAATAGTGTAAATTGTCATCAAACGATATTCTTTTTACATGTCTTGTATCATCTTGGTATTGGTGAAATCTAATACCTTGTTCAATTATCTAAAATGTCATGTATAAAATGTTATGTGTTAGATAAATATGTAGATTGATTTTTAAAACTATGGAAAATTTTGTGCCTGAAATTTCTTCTGTTGCATTGATAAAAAGCTTCTGTACTGAAAGAGTACTAGCAGAAAATCCTAAAGACCTACAACAATTACTTAATGAAATAAACACGACAAGCAAAAAATATGGACTAGATATGAATATCAAAAAGACTAAAACTATGATCATAAACAAAGAAAATACTCAAAACCCACAAGTGGATATCAAAATGAAGGAATAGACCTTGAGACAGTTCAGAACTATAACTACCTTGGACATACTATAACCAGTGATGGAAAATGTACAACTGAAATAAACAAAAGAATAGGAATGGCAAAAAGTAATTTTAATGTCATGAAGGACATACTAACATCAAAACAAATAACACCAGAGCTAAAACTAAGAATAGCAAAATGTTACATCTTCTCAATATTCCTATATGGTGCTGAAACATGGACATTAGACAAGAAAACAGAACAGAGAATTGAAGCCTTTGAAATGTGGATATATAGAAGAATAGGTAGAATTGGATGGAAGGAAAAGAAAACAAATGACAAAGTCTTAAAACAACTAAAAATGAAAAGAGAACTTCTGAACACAATTAGAACAAGACAAATGCGATTCTTAGGCCATGTTAAAAGACACAACAGTCTACTGAAAGTGATCCTGGAGGGGAAAATACAAGGTAAAAGAGGCAGAGGCAGACCAAGATTAACATGGACGAGTAACATCAAAAGATGGACAAATCAACCGATGACAACCTGCACCATCAAAGCAAGAGATAGAGCAAAATGGCGCTCCATGGTAGCCAACCTTCGTTGCGGAGACGGCACTCAATGATGATGATGACTGAAAGAGTTAATGGAGAGGAAAAGTTAGGCAGAAGTTTGAACATGTTGACACCAGGCAATTCACAAATTACCATTCAGAGCATACCAGCAAAATAATTCACAGATTACCATTCAGAGCATACCAGCAAAATAATTCACAGATTGCCATTCAGAGCATACCAGCAAAGCAATTCACAGATTGCCGTTCAGAGCATACCAGCAAAGCAATTCACAGATTACCATTCACAGCGTACGAGCAAAATAATTCACAGATTACCATTCATAGCATGCGAGCAAAATAATTCACAGATTACCATTCAGAGCATACCAGCAAAATAATTCCAGAGTTAAAGAGTTTAAAAATATGTTGTCTGGTTTTGGATGAGAAGCAGTTGTAGCCAACAATCAATCAAAATTGGAAGATGGTGGTGGTGTATGTAATGCATATTCTGTCTAAACATGTTTCCAGTCATACAGCTAGCCATCTACTTGATAGCCATGTCCATTTCAATGCTTCCAGTAGTAAATGTTTTCATCAACACTTTGCCTCTGATTCACTCTGTCTAGTCGTCATGAGAGTCATCTTATGTACTCTCCTTACATACATTTCACTACTGTTTCTCTGTAATAATTGACTGTAGAGTGTATGACATTATTTATATTAATTATCTCCAGATTGATCACAATTATGGACATGAGACTTTAAATATTATTCCTCATCTTCATCATCAAAAACTGTGCTTCTCATGTAGATGATCATGTCTCACAACATCTTTGTATCTCTTCAGTCATTTGTCATTTCTGTTGTTTATCAAACCATGCTCACAACTGTCTGATATCTTCTTCATTATTTGTAATTTCTGTTGTTTATCAAACCATACTCATAACTGTCTGATATCTTCTTCATTATTTGTCATTTCTGTTGTTTATCAAACCGTGCTCATAACTGTCTGATATCTTCTTCATTATTTGTCATTTCTGTTGTTTATCAAACCGTACTCATAACTGTCTGATATCTTCTTCATTATTTGTCATTTCTGTTGTTTATCAAACCATACTCATAACTGTCTGATATCTTCTTCATTATTTCTAAGGAGATGTTAATTTCCCATAATAAAACCTTTAACTTCTGAATATATATCTAGCATGAGTAGAAGCTTTGAGCATTAAAAAACCTGTACATTTTATTCAAGTCATGAGATAAGCTGGCTTCAAGTGCCATATGTGTTGGCTATAAATATACAGCAGGTGTAAACACAGTCTTAAATACGATGATTCTATGTTGGAAATCAACACAGCTATTGATGAAGATGCAATCTTAACTCTAGATTTACGATACTGTCGTAAAAATTACCGCATCAAAACACAAATTCTTTAAAATTTGACATTTTGCCATGGTTAAACATTACCCACTCCATTTACCTTCCTAATTACTACTTCCTGTGACCCATGAATATTGAATTTGTTTCTATTGATGTAGGATTTTTTTTTTTTTTCAGTGGAAAAAAATGCCAATTTTCAAGAAATTGGGCATTTTTTCTTCATTTTTTTTTCTGCGACTAGAGAAATTTCCTTATTGTTAGCAACACTTAGTGACTCGGGAAATATGAGGTAGCCGAACATACTGATGGACTTACAGCGACTGTACTGACTGACATTGTAACATGTCCGATCCATGAGGTGAAACTCACATCATAAATCAACTTGAGCCAGGAATTCCAAGTCTCCATGTTTTGCCCAGTGTGGACATATGGTGGTGTGTCAAAAGTTCAGAGAAATTACTATTTTTAGAGCGCCTAATGTTACATTTAAGTGGTAGTAATGTTTACTACGGTATTGTAACTGGAAGAGTTAAAGATAGGTATCGTAATTAAGGGTTAAGACTGAACAAATTTGAAATACAACATTAAATAGTAAAAATGGTAAGCTGCAAGGGCAAGGTCAGTATGTGCACAACTGTTGTACTACTGGAACCATAAATGTGCACTCACATCATCTGCTAAAAGAATCTGAGCACCTATAGATTTGCCAGAAATGTTGTGATGTCACCTCTAATATCATCAGTGGACAATATACTTGTGTTTATTATCTCTAGATCTTTATAACTACTCTCTAGATAGATCTTTATAACTACTCTATAAGTGCTTTCATTGCTGACTACAGACTTGTCTGTCTTTAGGTCAGGCCTATCGCGGCTCGGCCATAAATTACTGACGCATCCACGCCTACTTAACAGGTGAATGCTAAGAAGAGGAAGCTTATTGTCTATAGATAAACTTATATAACAAATCTAAATAGGCTTTTGTTAGTGGTTATAGTAATAGACTTGTCTCTTGCAATTATTTTAAGTACTAACTCAAACAGCTGCTATATCAGATTTTTTTAAATATTGTTTTTGCGTTTGCCAGCTTTTACCTCTGGTGAAGTCCCTAGAGGCTAGGATTCTGAATTTTGTGGGTTAATCCATTTTTTCCTGGCAGCCGTGTGCTTTTTTTCATCCATGAGTAATTGACGTTTCAAGCCGGGCCTCACTGTTGAGACCAGGTGTGGTTGCCATAGAGAGAAATCACAAATAAAAACCCCAACTGGTACAGCCAGGATTTGAACTCACAACCTTTCTGTCCCAAGATTTTACAACTGTTGGTTGTTATTTCCATAACCACATAAAACTCATCTGTTGTTATGACCCAGGTAATCTGTACAATGTCGTGGCTGTAACAAAATTAACACAAAGTATTTGTGTCACATGGTCCAGTGGACCCAACTGAAAAGAAAAAATTAATTCCTTCGTCACGACTCATATTTTAGTCACGAGAAATAACAGCATTCAAGGAGAGAACAGCAGACAGACCTGTTCTCACCCCTTAATGGCAGAAATGTTATGACATAGCAATATGTTGCTGATTATGTGTTTGTTACCAACTTGCCGGACTGGACCAAGGTGAAGAAATAATATTTTTGGTGAGACTATATTTGATGCATTCATTGTGATTTATATCAAACTACAACTCAATTATATTTATCTTTTTTATTCACTGCTTGAAAATGTGTACTTTATCTTATGCCCCTTTCCTGCCTTGGAATTTGTCTTCATAATGGACTAAAATCCCAATGTTTTCAAGTTGTTTTACAACAAATCACATTCCTGATTGATTGATTGATTTACTTGGGTTGATCGATTGATTGGTTACTTGGTTGTAATCTACTGTTGTTTTTTTTTCTTGTCTCCATCCCTTTTCTTTGTTACTTTCTGTAGTTTTTTTGTGACGCATGAATAGTGCCTCTTATGTGTGTCTATATAAGAGAACTTTGGCATGGACTTTTATTTGGTTCAAAATTTTAGATAATGTGTGCCAATAGATGGCCTAAAAAATTACCCAAAATAAGATAACATGTGCTCCATAGATTGGCAGGAAATTACCCAAAATAAGATAATAACATATGCCTTATAGATGGCCAAGAAATTGCCCAAAATAAGATAATAACATATGCCTTATAGATGGCCAAGAAATTACCCAAAATAAGATAATAACGTATGCCCTGTAGGTGGCCAAGAAATTACCCAAAATAAGATAATAATATATGCCCTATAGGTGGCAAAGAAATTACCCAAAATAAGATAATAATATATGACATATAGGTGGCCAAGAAACTACACAGAATAAGATAATAACATATGCCCTATAGGTGGCCAAATAACATATGCCCTATAGATATGGTCAAGAAATGACCCAGAAAAAGATAATAACATATGCCCTATAGATGGCCAAGAACTGACCCAGAATAAGAAAATAACATATGCCCTATATATGGCCAAGAAATTAACCAAAATAAGATAATAACATATGCCCTATAGATGGCCAAGAAATTACCCAGAATAAGATAACATATGCTCTATAGATGGTCAAGAAATGACCCATAATAAGATAATATATGCCCTATAGAATGTCAAGAAATGACCCAGAATAAGATAACATATGCCCTATAGATGGTCAAGAAATGACCCAGAATAAGATAACTTATGCCTTATAGATGGTCAAGAAATGACCCAGAATAAGATAACATATGCCCTACAGATGACCAAGAAATTACCCAAAATAAGATAATAACATATGCCCTATAGGTGGCCAAGAAATGACCCAAAATAAGATAACATATGCCCTATAGGTGGCCAAGAAATTACCCAAAATAAGATAATAACATATGCCCTGTAGGTGGCCAAGAAATTACCCAAAATAAGATAATAATATATGCCCTATAGGTGGCAAAGAAATTACCCAAAATAAGATAATATTATATGCCCTATAGGTGGCCAAGAAATGACCCAGAATAAGATAATAACATATGCCCTATAGGTGGCCAAGAAATGACCCAAAATAAGATAATAACATATGCCCTGTAGATGGCCAAGAAATGACCCAGAATAAGATAATAACATATGCCCTATAGGTGGCCAAGAAATGACCCAAAATAAGATAATAACATATGCCCTGTAGATGGCCAAGAAATGACCCAGAATAAGATAATAACATATGCCCTATAGGTGGCCAAGAAATGACCCAAAATAAGAGAATAACATATGCCCTATAGGTGGCCAAGAAATTACCCAGAATAAGATAATAACATATGCCCTATAGGTGGTCAAGAAATGACCCAAACAACTTCCCCAACTAATGTTTTTGAGCATTGAATGTATATTTGATTTCAAAGTTGTTTCTGTTTTGCAGTTTATTTTATTTCTTATATGAGAATAATGTGCATAAATGCTGTGTTGTTGGGGATTTTTGCTTCAGTTTTTTTTTTTATGATTCTGGTGATTTTTGTTGACATGTAAAAATAAAAAACATTTGCTTTAAGACAGATTGTTTGGTGAAGTTTTGTGCACTCGAGGCAAAGACAAGCTGATGGTTAAGGGAATAATAAAATTGGTTAAACTATAACTGATGAGTTGGGTATCGTTTAGATATTTGTTAATCAAAGAAATCTATAAATGGTAGATCCCACTTGTGTGTTTAGATTCATTCATTCATTTTTTTTTTTTTTTTTGTAAATAGTAATTAAAAGAACACAAGTCTGAGTTATTTTACTTAAGCAATAGCAAATACAAATCAGTTTGTTTAAAAGTAGACATTAAGAACTTGAGATATGGAAACTAGGTACAAGAAGTAATGAAAATAAAAGTAATCAGCTGACACTGTAACCAAAGGAGTGATGGTAAATCAGATGAAACATAAATTGAAATAATTAGATACATGTTAATGATTACAACAAATCTAAATAAGAACAAAATATATAAATAATAAATATATGAATTGACTTCTGAAACCTTATAAATCATTTCCATGTTACATGATAATAATAAAGAAATAAATATTTATAATTTACAGAAAACTCTGAGACAAGAAACAGACATAAATGATACAGAAACACAACAGGTATTTTAGCAGCATTAAGAAAAATCCACAAACAACAACAGAATACACTGAATGAGGATTGAATTCATAACCCTTTATATTAAATCACATTCTCACTAGAGGTAAGTTAACAAACTCTGCCTAGTCAGTCCCACACTCCTTAAAAAAAAAAAAATGGGTGTAGGAAACAACTTTTCTGCCAGAGCATCAATACATGATATGCCTAGAGAAATGTTTCTCATTATTGTACAGGATTTCCCTTTCTCAAATATAAAGACAATTACAATTGCACTTTTAATTTCTTTGCACTTATTTCCACACTAATAAATGATGTCAATAACCACTAAAGTATTTGCACTAGTGCCTGCTTGATAAATTGTCAAAGTTGTTTTTAAAATTGTGTCCTTTAATTTCTTCATAGAATGTTTACTTTTGTATTCTGTCTTCAATGAACAAAACAAAAAAACCAAGATAATATACACAAATTAAGTTTAATAAGGATTTTAAAAAAAATTAACTTTCTGTTCTTGGGGCATATTTTTTTTTGGGAGTGTTTTTGAAGATGTTTTGGCTACTATACATTGCTAAGTGCCATTTTATGCTCTTTGAAGCCTTGACTGCTATCATATCTCTCTCTCTCTCTCTCTCTCTCTCTCTCTCTCTCTCTCACATCTCTAATTCTGAAGCATGCCAATGTTGTATGTTGTCAGAGTCAACATTGGACTTTTTTTTTTTTATATTTATTTTTTTTTTTAAATAGCAATTTGGTAATTTTCCTGAAGTTTAGAATTAATCCAAAGTGATGGTCAGAATTGTGTATCTGAGGTATATATATATACTGTGGGATAATAACAATTACATTATATCTGTTGATAACAGTGTACAGGAATTGCTTTTACTATTATTTTTCTTATATAAATAGCAACATCATCATAGTATTCTGTTAGTGTCTATTAGTTCTTCATTCTCATTCTTGATCACCTAGGAAAATTAGACATTTTTTTTTACTTGTTCTTGTGTAATGTTGTTTCTAGAAACTGTGGTGGTAGAGTGGTTAGTACTCATACCTGTTGATCATGATGGTCTGGGTTCTATTCCCAAACGTGCAAATATTTTTTTGAGACCAACAAGTTTGGGATTTCATCCTGCCTGCGAAAACGAGTATCCAAGTTTTTCTTTCAAAGAAAATAAGCCGTCCTGGCACACAAAATATGTGCTTTAGCATGAACAGTTACCAATTGATGCTGTTCCTAGTCTCTCTCTCTCTCTGTCTGTCTGCGATCAAGACTCAATCAGAGTAGGATTCCAGACTCTCTCATGAAGTCAGCTGTCTGTTTAAGCGAATCGATTGCCCCATATAGTTTTTCTTCCAGGGAGGTGGGCATGGACCACATTGCTCTTCTCAGGTCTGTGTACTTGGGGCAATCCTGTAGAACATGTTTTGTTGTCATATTGTCCAGTGTACAGTGGCATAGGCTTGTTGTACCTATTTTGAATTTGGTGAACATGTGATTTCTCATTCTATTGTGGCCAGTGTGTAGGCGAAGTATGATGACCTGATCCTTCCTTGATAGTTGGTGGTATCCGTCACTCTCGTTATGCTTTGGGAGTTCTCGTTTCCATTTTTCAAGGAACTGACCCTTGAGGATGGATTTGGCTTCATCATAACTGAGCGGATGGTTCTCTTGAGGTAATCTCCCTCCCTCTTTAGCTAATTTGTCCGCGCGTTCGTTCCCATGTATATTACAGTGTGATGGTATCCACTGAATGACTACTCTCTGGATGTTATTGCATAGTTGGTCCAGGGTTGTTCTCAGGTCATCTAGTTCATTGTTCTTAGGGCTTTTTAGAGCTGATAACACTGACAGTGCATCAGTCAGAATCACCAATTTATTGTGCATGCTATTTTTGTGTTGAGTAGCCAGTGTTGCAGCATCTCTGATGGCCTCAGTTTGTGCTTTAAAGTTGTTTGATAATTTTCCAGTAGTTATTGACTTGGTGATCTCGTCCTGATTATTCAGCATCAAGAACACACCTCCCCCCTCCATTTCTGGTGGCATTTGTAGCAGAGCCATCTGTGTATATGTGGGACCAAGAGTCCTGTGGGTAGGTATCGTGTATGTGTTTTTCTGCTACGAGTTTTCTTTCTTCTGTGCCTGATTGGGTGCCTTTTTTCATGATTCCTGCTATATTTTCCTTAAGTTCTGGTATTTTATGCTTTCCATGAGGAGACATATCAGATGGGCCCGAGGTAGTCCACATATATATGTACCTGATTACATTTATTGCTGCCATTCTCACACAGTGGTTCCCCTTATAGGTCACATTCAGCAAGGTCATGTCACTGCCGTCATGCATAGTTTAGAAAGTTTTCAAAGAAAAATTCCACCATTTGAGAGATGTTAGAAAATGGTTTTTCACTCTGAAAAGGTTATGTGAATTTGTAGATTAAAAAAAAAACATATCTTGATTTGAGATTTAACAAATTAAAATGTCATCTTTTGTGTGTATGGATTGCAGTTCTATTACAAGCATTGATTTTTTTTTTCTTTCCTTTTACTGTAAGTCGTTAAGACTTAGGTGATCATTACTTGAAACATGAGTTTTTGTGTTGAAAGTTCTATCAAATTAGTAATTTATAGAATTTATTTTGACTAAAATTTCTGGTGTATGTGTATAATCACCACTATAACCTGTCCATCATATCTTGATTACTGACCATCTACCCTTTCATTCCCTTCTCCCCCATATATTACTATTTATACCATCATGGCTGTCTCCCACCTGAGTGTCTGCATGTAACTAATGTCATGACTACGTCTATATCACCATTTTTTATTTATTATTGTTTTAGTTGACACACCATTGACCGTGCAAAGACTTACATTTGGTTGAATTTAATTCAGTTTTGAAAGTAAGGCTGAATAATAATAAATGTAATGTTTCAACTGAGAGAAATAAATGACTGTGTTGTTTTAGAAGCATTTTGCTGTTAACTTCTAGACGAAGAGAAAGGGGGAATAATCACAGGCGGGCGGAATGTAAGTTTGGATGGTGTAACTATTTTATTGGTCTAAAAGCTATTAAATATATCATATGCACGGAATAGTGTCTGTTGTTTTATCTGAGATCACTCACACATATTTATAGTTCATATCTTACTGCATGTTCTGTACGATTTTAAAGAAGAATGTGAATGGGCACTATTAGCAACCATAAATAACTTATCTTGTGCTGCCCACTTGCCAGTTGACCTCAAACTTCTGACCAGATTTGCCTTCATTGTGAACTCTAGTATAGTGGACATTTCTCGACCTCCCGAGAGTGTGGACTTTGGCCCAAATTTTACCATACGGCTGGGCAAACCACAGGAGTTTCTGCAAACCTCATGTACTGCTTGTGTTATTCAAACCAGAGTCGTGTAGTCGACGGTGATTTTCACAACTACATTAACACATCTCCTAGTCAGCACAATTAAGTCAACAGTACTGCCTGGAATGGCTTACAGTTAACCCAAAACGGTTTGATTGATCAGACGTTTCTGTCCTTAGGGTTGTGAAAAGATACGTCAATCTGTTATGGCCACTGGTGTGAGTGTCTTTCTCTCTGTCATCTTTCTTTCGTTCACTCGATGACCATTAAAGGAATTGATTGTCCTCTTCGTCATTCGTCATTCTAGGGACGTTAAGTGGATGGTAGATTGCCCTATGTTGTAGTTTATGTGCGCCTTTCAGTCCAACACATCCGACTTCAGTACGTTGTTTTTGAGTACTGGGTTGCCTCCCCTCTTCGATCCTTACATCATCCATCTTACTTGTTTGGTCAGACTAGACAGGTTCATCTGTTTCTAGTGGCACCGTGAAGAGGTGGAGTAGGGTCTGGATGGTTCTGGTTCACCGATCCTTGTGCAAGCCATCAGCAGTGGGTGGGTCGTTGACCAGCTTCCAGCTCTGCTGCTGTAAGGCGCCTTTGCCTCCGGTGTGAATTCGATGTGGGGCAGGAGGTCACTAAATTAGTGCGCGAACTACTTCACCACAATAGCTTCTCTGTTGATCAACACGACTGCTGAACATCTGATTGGCCTGACAGAGGAAACTCATAAACATCGCCAGCTCTGTTCCAGGAGGAACATTACGATTAGTGATTTGCTTTCTTTGGGCACACTCAATGAATTATTAGAAAGTGAAAGCTCGAGATTAACTGAAATCAATATACGAACAAAAACTGTTGATGTTGAGCATTATTGTTGCAATAACTTATCGAGTCAAAGAGGAACAACACACATTCTTGTCGTGTTATGACAATGTTAATTTCCAAAATTAGGAAGAAACAGTTTTATTTTTTGGCCTTGCAATGAGAAGGGAACAGCTGGAATATATTGCAACAACTGGAAAAATCAAGGGACGAAGAGATAGAAGGAAGCAAAGAGAAAAGACACCAGACAGTGTTTGAGGTCAACCAGAGAATTGTTTGGCAGAAAGTCAACAACATAAATGATAAATAACTGTTGAGATCGAAAGTTGTGGAGAAACATGATCACCTACGCCAGCAGACCCGGTACTTGATGATGATGATTATCGTCAAGTTTCTTCTGCAGCGTTTTTTCCTGCTGTGGGATTTCAAGCATAAATTCAGATGTTAACATTAAACATAACTACTTTCCAAATAATAATGACAGAAAACAAGGTAATAGTCGATGCGAGCTTCTACTGATGATCAGATTGCTCCCTGCTGCGAAGCTCTGTGTAAAGAGTTTCCTTTTATTTGAAGGAAAAAATATTTTCATGCCTAAAATCAAGTGCGCCACTTCATATAGATAATCATCATCATCATGTGCCATACCGGTTGGCGAAGGCATGTAATAGAGTATAGCTAGTGAGAGCATGGGGACTGGTAACTTAGTTGTTACCCGCTTCTCAATAGATAATAGTAGTAACAAATAGTAGTGACCAGCAGTAGTTAGGACATGAAGTTGGGGAATGGAAAATTTCCAGCCAGAAATAGTTCACATCGGGGTAGTGTCCTCAGAAGTAAAAGGACACCAACCAAGCTAAGGAGGAAATGTCCAGAATTACTGGACGACACAATGAATAGTTTAGGTTCATGGAAATTTCCACTTCAAAACAAGCTGTGAGTGAGAGGATATATAGATTTCCACCAACAGCAGGTTGGGGAAATAACAAATAGCATGCGTTGACCTCATGACTTTTCTGTCCAGTAAACAGCTACCAGAAAAGGTCAGAGTCGTGAAGTAATATTATTTTAAATAGGTTATAGAAGTCACGAAAATAATCTGTTATTGTCATAGTCTTGAATAGTTGAGACACAAGTCAGTTGTAGGGTTCAAGTCTCGGACACAAGGCTGCAAGTTATCAGGAGGGAGTCACAAATTGTCACTTCGTGACGATTTTGATTGGTTACTGATTTTCAGGTGAAGAGATTGGTTGAAGTATTTAAACTTCAACACAATAGGAATTAGGCAAGTTACAGACAGAGAGCGAGAAAAGTCAGAATGTAGACTAAGTAAGCTTAGTCCGGCTTCGGCCTGAAAATCAGTAACCAATCAAAATCGTCACAAAGTGACAATTTGCGACTCCCTCCTGATCACTTGCAGCCTCGTGTGCGAGACTTGAAGAAAAACTATTCCTCTGGACATTTCCTCCTTAGCTTGGTGGGTGTCCTTGTTAACTCTGAGGACATTACCCCGATGTGAACTTCTATTTCTGGCTGGAAATTTTCGATTCCTCAACTTCATGTCCTAACTACTGCTGGTTGCTACTATTTGTTACTGCTATTATCTATTGAGAAGCGGGTAACAACTAAGTTACCAGCCCCCATGCTCTCACTAGCTATACTCTATTACACATCTCCCTTCATTGTCTTAGATTTCTTCTACCTTTTAGCTCCCAGTGGAGCATAGGTCTTCAACAAACACTTTCCAAGTCGTTCTGTTTTTTGCAATTCTTTTAAGATCATTCCATGTCTTCCCCATCATCTTCATCTCTGCTTCAATCTGTCTTCTCCAAGAATTCCTTGGTCTTCCTCTTTGTCTTTTCCCTTGGGGATTCCAAAAAAGGGCCTGTTGTGTAATACTCTCAGTTGGCTTCCGTAGTGTGTGTCCTATCCATCGCCATCGTCTTCGCTGTATTTCTTTATCCACTGGTATTTGACCGGTACATTTCCATAATTCCACGTTAGTGACTTTGTCCTGCCATTTCCATCCCTTTATTCTGCGCAAGCATCCATTAATGAAAGTCTGTACCTTCGTGATTGTCAATTTTGTTATTCTCCATGTTTCACAGCCATATAATAGAACCAACTTAACATTGGAGTTGAAAATTTTTATTTTTGTATTTAGCCTAATTTCTTTGGATTTCCATATGTTTCCCAGTGCAATGAAAGCTCCTCTTGCTTTTGATATCCTTAATTTGGTATCATTTTCTGTTCCTCCCTCTTTATCTATATTACTGCCCAGATATATGTAAGATTGTATGTCTAGTAGAGTTATTTCTCCTAGTTTTATTTGGTTATTGCCAACTGCATTAATTCTCATAATGTTGGTCTTATCTCTATTAATCTTTAGTCCTAGCTGTTGTGATCTCTCATCTAATATACTCATTTTATCTTGCATCTGTTGGTGGCTGTGTGATAGGAGAGCTATGTCATCAGCAAAGTCTAAATCATCAAGTTGTTTGGTCAGTGACCACTGGATCCCATTTCTGTTGTTTTGAGTTATTTTCATAATCCAATCTATGGCCAGTAGAAAGAGAAATAGAGACAGAAGGCATCCTTGCCTTACTCCTGTTCTTATTTCAAATGCTTCTGTAAGCTGTCCTTCATGCACCACACTACATTTTGTTCCTTCATACATTGTTTTTATCAGGTTAATAAACTTTATGGGGATTCCATAATGACTCAGCAACTTCCAAAGCATTCTTCTGTCTAAACTATCAAATGCCTTTTCGTAATCTATGAATCCAATATAAAGTGGGGATTTTAGTTCTAAACTTTGTTCAACTATTATACGTAGAGTAGTTATTTGATCAGCACATGATCTGTTCTTCCTAAAACCTGCTTGTTCATCTCTCAAGTGTTTCTCTATAGCCTCTTTTAGTCTCTCCAGAATGATTCTGCCTAATATTTTTCCTGGCACTGATAGTAGCATAATTCCCCTATAATTTATGCACTCCTGTAAACTTCCTTTCTTTGGTAGTTTGATCATATAACCTTCTCTCCAGTCTTTAGGTATTTCTTCCCTCTCCCAAATTTTATCCAATAGATCATGTAACATCTTGGTAGAGGTGATAATATCTGCTTTGATGGCTTCCGAGGGAATTTCATCTGGTCCTGTGGCTTTACCATCTTTTAATAGTTTGATGGCTTTCATTATTTCTTCTTTGCTTGGTTTTCCGCAGTTAACGTGTAACTCTTCTTCTGCTGGTAGTATATCTGGAGGATTATTTGAGCCGGGTCTGTTCAAAAGTTCTTCAAAGTGCTCTTTCCATCTCTCCATTTGTTCCCTTATATTACTAAGCAGATTTCCTTTCTTATCTTTGATAAAGGCATTGATCTGTTTGTATTTTCCACCTAATTTCTTTGTGCTGTTGTACAGTTCTTTCATATTCCCTTTATTTGCTGCTTCTTCTGCCTCTTTAGCTAATTCATCTATATATTTCCTCTTATCCCTTTTAATGCATCTTCTCACTTCTTTGTTCACCTCTGTGTAAGCTTCCTGTGTCTTGGCTTTATTACTTCTTGTTTTGCTTTTATTTATGTCTGCTTTCTTGTTCTTTCTTTCTTTAATTTTATCCAGGGTCTCTGCTGTCATCCATGCCTTATTCTGGCATTCTCTTTTCCCAGTGTTTCTTCGCATGTCTCTTTCCATATATTTTTTACCTGTTTCCAATGATCTTCTATATTTATTGTATTTTCTAGTTGTTGGAGGACTTGGTATTTGTTTGATATTGTGACTGCGAATTTATCTTTAATTCCTTGTTCTTTAAGAAACCCTATATTGAAATACTTTCTACCCTTATTCGTTGTAGTATACCTTTTTAATTTAATTTTAAGTTTGGCTAACAGAAGATGATGATCAGAAGCTATATCTGCCCCTCTATATACTTTTACATCCTGTAAGGATGACTTAAACTTATTATTAATACATATGTGATCAATTTGATTTTCCGTTCTATGATCTGGTGACACCCATGTAGCTTTGTGTATTCTTTTATGTTGGAATATTGTTCCTCCTAGGCTCATTTGATTAAGGGCGCAGAAATTCACAAATATCTCTCCATTCTCGTTTATATCTCCAAGTCCATGTTTTCCCATAATCTCTTCGAAGCCTCTGTTGTCTGATCCTACCTTAGCATTTAGGTCTCCCATCAAGATTATAATATCCTTGGCTCGTCTTGCATCCATCTGGCATTGTAGCTGTTTATAAAAATCATCTTTAACTGAGTCATCTTTATCGTTGGTTGGTGCATAGCATTGTATAATGTGTAATTTTATTTTGTTTTTGGTTGTTCTAAATGTTGCTCTCACCAGTCTTGGTCCCACTGCCTCCCATTCTATTAGTGTCTTCTGTGCATTCATTGATAGCATTATAGCTACCCCTTCGCTATGTTGTGCTCCTGGTTCCTGGTGTCCTGATGATAAAATCATCTCCCCTGTATTCAATTTTATTCTCTCCGCTCCCAGCCATCTTGTTTCACACATTCCCAGAATATCTATCTTGTAGTTGGTCATTTCTGCTGCCACTTGTGCCGCTTTTCCCTGTTCGATAAGGGTACGAACATTCCAGGTGCCAATTCTGGATGATTTCCTGGTAGACAAAGGGTGAGTCGGCAACCCGGACTCCTTATGGCTTTCTCCGGATTGCGTCATACGTCTCTTAGACAGAGAGCCATTCTCTTTCCTGGTTGACGGATTTACTTTATCTTTCTTTGACTTGTTCATGTTTGTGAAGTTTTTTCGGCTTATTTTTTTTACAGTATGGGATAGCCAGTCCCATGCCTAACCCTCCTTTCTCGCCTCTTACGAACATGCCTGGTAGGGTACAGCGCCGCTATTCTTTACTTCCCTTTCGGGCCCCGGCAGCGCACGGGCGGTCTTAGATTTATTGCGCAGTAAATAAATCTTAGTACCATCACAGCAAAAATAGTAATAGAGTAATGTTTGCAACATCATTGACTTGACTACTAGTCATAATATTTAACATAAAATTCTAAGTCTCCTAAAAAAATCAAGTGAAATGTTCACTCTAAATAATTGTCACAATAACAACATTCACTCTTTAATAATTAAGTAAGCATCAATAACTCTTGGCGAACAATAAGGTATTGAACAAGAAAAACTCTTTTAGAAAAAAAATTCTTAACAAACATTTTACAAGGGAAATGATGATGCCCGCCCGATCCATTGGTTGACCGTCCTCAACGACAGCACAGCTAGCCAACCTGTCCGCTCTTTCATTTCCCCGTACACCTGCATGTCCAGGGACATAGACACAGGTGACCTTACGTATTGTGGACTTCTGCAATGACTCTACCCATTGCACGCGTACAGAGCCCGCCTCCACTTTTTTATCATGCATTAATCTTTGTGTAGCCTTGTTATTTATTTGCTGTGATCTATCACCATAGTATGAGCCAACTGTGGCAGCCTCTCAGATCCGACGCTGTACTATATTGTAATCCAGTTATGTTCTATCTCTCTCTCGCTCTCTCTGCGATCAAGACTCAATCAGAGTAGGATTCCAGACTCTCTCATGAAGGCAGCTGTCTGTTTAAGCGAATCGATTGCCCCATATAGTTTTTCTTCCAGGGAGGTGGGCGTGGACCACATTGCTCTTCTTAGGTCTGTGTACTGGAGGCAATCCTGTAGAACATGTTTTGTAGTCATAGTGTACAGTGGCATAGGCTGGTTGTACCTATTTTGAATTTGGTGAACATGTGATTTCTCATTCTATTGTGGCCAGTGCGTAGGCGAAGTATGATGACTTGATCCCTCCTTGATAGTTGGTGGTATTCGTCACTCTCGTTATGCTTTGGGTGTTCTCGTTTCCATTTTTCAAGGAACTGACCCTTGAGGATAGATTTGGCTTCATCATAACTGAGCGGATGGTTCTCTTGTGGTAATCTCCCTCCTTCTTCAGCTAATTTGTATGCGGCGCGTTCGTTCCCGTGTATATTACAGTGTGATGGTATCCACTGAATGACTACTCTCTGGATGTTATTGCATAGTTAGTCCAGGGTTGTTCTCAAGTCATCTAGTTCATTGTTCTTAGGGCTGATAGTAGGTCTTTAGAGCGGATAATACTGACAGTGTATCAGTCAGAATCACCAGTTTATTGTGCATGTTATTTTTGTGTTGAGTAGCCGTGTTGCAGCATCTCTGATGGCCTCAGTTTCTGCTTTAAAGTTTGAGAATTTTCTAGTAGCTATTGACTTGGTGATCTCGTCCTGATTATTCAGCGTCAAGAACACACCTCCCCCTCCATTTCTGGTGGCATTTGTAGCAGAGCCATCTGTGTATATGTGGGACCAAGAGTCCTGTGGGTAGGTATCGTGTATATGTTTTTCTGCTACGAGTTTTCTTTTTGTGTCTGATTGGGTGATGTTCTATCTAATACAGATTCAGGCTTTGTATCTTATAATATATTCAGTACAGCGTCTGTACAAATTTGCTTCACGTGTCACCAACACTTTGTGGTGTTTGAAAAACCAGTTTTTGTTTGTTACTGTTCTCCAAGGAGCCGCGATAGCTCAGTGGTTAGTGAACTGGACTACAAAGGACAAGGATCCCAACCGACGGCTTCCGAGTTCACCCAGCCTTAAACGGTACCGGATTTTTTCTGGGAAAGTAAATCAACACGGGCGTAATACCGACCACATTACCCCAAAAATCATGTGCTGAAGGTCTGTAAAATATAGGATCACTAACACCACATTTCCCTATACGCCACTTGGCGTGACAGGGGTACTTTACTTTTTTACTTTGACGTTCTCCAGCTTTATATCTCTAGCGAAGTCCCGAGGGACTGAGTTTTGAGTATCACCTTTTCATATTTTCAACACTGTCAGCCAATTGCTCAGGTGTTCCTCGCCATACAGGCAGATATTCTGCGATTTCAGAGGTACTCTCATTTTTATCATCAAGAATTTCGTATAGTTGAAGTACATGAGACATGAATTTACATGAGTAAATGTGGACGTATAACGTGCTACAACCGTGCCTCAATAAGACAAAGACGGCATATTCGTGATAAGCTCACGTGCGGCGTTGATATAAAGCTGTTGTCGGAAACACATCTTGGTGATAGAACATTTAGCGCCCCTGGATTTCACTGGTCATTTTTACAATAGATGTCTCCTTGGACAGGCCATCCACACGCGAAACAATATGGTGGTGTCTAAGGTTGGTGTGTCTGCTTGGGACAGTGATGACTTGCAAGTACATGGTTAGGGTGTAGACTCCAGTTCCTTTTATTGTAGTAAATGTGTATGCCTGTAATGGGATGGTGGACACACAACGATGGCTGAATTTCTTTGCTCTCGATGAGGAGAACGTCATTTTCTGCGGAGATTTTAATACAAGAGGCTGGCCAGTGGGGTAACGTCATAACCAACAAGTAGGAAGAAGACGCACTGATGTCGGCCTGTTTGAATGATGGAAGGGCAACCAGAAAGGCGACTCGGACAGGGGACTCTGATAATGTTATAGACCTGGCACTGGTGTCTTCCACCTTTATGTAGGTGGAGTGTATTGATATTCCATGGAAGTTATCACTTTCCATGTGTCATTCTGATTGAGAAAGTCAGAAATACAAGCTGAACATATTTCATAATAAGAGCACGGATCCAGGACGTCATTGGCAGAATCAGAGAGAAAACAGAGCGTCCCTGGCAGGAGAGATGGATTCGGCCGCCCTGGTAGAACGTAGAGGTCCAGGAAGCATAGCGGAACATGAGATAAACGATCAAAACGGTTAAGAAAGTGTACTCAGAAAAGTCCCTCGCCACTTTCTGACGTGCTCACCGGTACATGAATGGTACATCACGTCTCTGAGGCATCCCCCAGACTTCCAGAGCACAGGCCAGACATTACACAAATCTGATGAGAGTAAAAGGAAAGTCCTGCTTGCGCGCTACATCGAGCAGACTGACCAAAGAAGTGAGGATTAAGGAATTGTGCGAGGAGGTAGTGCTGGGAGAAGAACTTATGATCACAACCGATGCCATTCACACAACACGTAAAAAAGGTCACGCAACACTGCACCTAGTCCAGATGATGTTCGATATGACGACATAAGCGATTTAGTTGACAACAGCTTTGAGGAACTGGCCACAGAGTTTATTCATCATCATCATCGGTTGCCTTCTCCACAACGAAGGTTGGCTACCATGGATCGCCATCTACTCTGTTACTTGCTTTGATGGTGCAGGCTGTCATAGATTGACTTGTCCATCTTTTGATGTTACTCGTCCATGTTAGTCTTGGTCTGCCTCTTTTACCTTACTTTCCCTTCTAATATTACTTTTGTAGGTCTTTATGATTTTCTGCTAGTAGAACAGTATCATCAGCACATCTTAGGTTATTGATTATCTTTCCATTAATGTTTAGGCCTGACATCTCTTAGATGTTTTTAAAGATTTGCTCAGTGTATACATTGAACAAGCTTGGTGATAGGATGCATCCGTGTCTTACTCCTCTTTTTATGTCCATGGGTGTAGAGTTCTCCTTGTTATATTTTATTATTGCTGTTTGCTCCCAGTACAAATTACATATTAGTCGTATGTCTGTGTCGTCTAGATTTATATCCTTTAGGCAACTATAAGTTGGTCATGGTGTATTCTATCGAAAGATTTGGTGTAGTCTATGAAGCAGGCATATATTGATTTGTTTATTTCTATGTACTTTTAAATCAATGTTCTCATGCTAAATATGGCTTCTTTTATGCCACTGTTTTTCCTGAACCCAAATTGTTGCTCATCTAATGCAGTATTGGTTATATTCTGAATCCTTCCCTGTATAACTGTTAGTAAATTTTTTTGTTACCTGGCTCATTAGGCTTATTGTTCTGAAATCACTGCATTCAACTGCACCATTCTTTTTAGGCAATGCAATGAAAGTTGATGTTTTTAGTTCGTTTGGTATGTATCCTGTATGGTATATGTCATTGCATATGTCTGTGATCACTTCGATGCCAAACTCTTCTAGAGCCTGTATCATCTCTATCTGTATATTGTCAGGTCCTGCTGCCTTTCCCCTTTTCATTGTTTTTATAGCTTTTTCTACTTCAGATTTCATGAATTTTATAGTTGTATGTACATTTTATGTCTGGCTTTTGTCCCTTTCGCCATGAAATAATTCTGTTATATATTCTTGCCATCTATCTATTATATCTTTGTTGTCTGTTAGCATTCTTCCCTCTTTGTTTGCAATACATCCGTTTCCTGCAGCTTTGTTGTCTTTAGTCATTCTCTTTATTTATGTGTGCATCTCTCTTAAGTTTTGTTTACTTTCCATAGTTTCGACTTTTAGACATCTTTGGTTGAGCCAGTCTCCTTTTGCCTTTTTGTACATTCTCCGTATTTCATTTGTCAATATCCTTGTACCTGGCAGCGTTTTTCGCTTGTCTTCTTTCTTCCATTTTTTCTAAGATTTTGTCAGTTATCCATTTTTTTTATTACTTTCTTTTTGGGCAAGGTGTTGAGGGATTCTTGCATGCTGTTTTTTTATGAATTGCCATTTTGTTGTGACTTTTTCCTCAGGATTTTCTTTTCTGTACTGCTCAATCCCCTCTTCTAGCAGCTTCTGATATGTGTTCTTTACTTGTACAGTATAAGTTTCTTTTACATCTTTCTGGTTTAACGCTGTTATATCTATTGGTGTTGCTGAATTAGTTTCTTGTTTGTTTCTCTTTAATTTGATTTTCATTTGTATCATTACAGGATTGTGATCTGAATTAATGTCTGCTCCTGGGTAGGTTTTGGCTATTTTGACGCTGTTACGGAATCTGCCTTTTACAATTATGTAATCTATTTGATTCCTCTTCATGTCTCCAGGGCTTTTCCATGTGTATAATTTCCTTTCCTTTTGCTCAAAGAAGGTGTTGCATATTATCAGTCTGTTTTATTCACAAAATTGTATTAATCTTTCTCCTCTATTATTCCTTTTTCCTAAACCATGATTTCCTATAATGGTCTTATATTCACCTTTTCCTACTTTAGCGTTCATGTCACCCATTATAATCAAGGTGTCTGATGATTTCACTTGCTTCATAACTGTGTTTAGATCTTCATAGTATGCCTCTATTTGTTCGTCTGTATAGTCTTGAGTAGGTGCGTATGTCTGTATTATTGCTATGTCAAATGGTTTTGTCTTCATTTTTACTAGTATAATCCTATCATTGTATGTCCAGTGGGTATTTATATATTTTTGTAGCTCTCGTTTTATTAGAATGCCTACTCCTCTTTGATGTTCTTTCGTGTTACCTGAATATATAAATGTATATTTATCGTCTTGTATGTATCCACTTTCCTTCCATCCTGTTTCTGATATGCCTAAGATATCTATGTTTAATCGTTCTGCTCCTACCATTAAATTTTCTAATTTTCCTTGTTGGTATAAGGTCCTAACATTCCATGTATCTATTTTTAATTCGTTCTTAAAACAATAGTTAGAATTTCTCTCCATGGCTTTCTTTGGAGTGTTACGCGATGAGGCTCCAATATCTTTCACGGTGGTCTGCCATATTCGTCTTTCGTGTTCTGAATATGACTCATGTGTACCACACACTTTGCTATTTTCGCTTTCTGGGTCGGTGATCATTTCTGATTCATCCGTCCAATCCACCGACACAGACTTTTTATATTCGGGTTGAACATACCCGGCGGTACAATTTTTTGTCGAACCATGTGCTTGACTGACTATCGAACCGCGTACACACGACACAAAGAAGAATAAATCATATTCCACTCAAATGTCGGTAACGGTAATCACAGTTTATCCACACGTCCGAAGTAAAACATACACCAAACGGGGAATAGCAACACATAAATTCATAACTCGACTGTCACGTAAATCATTTAAATATATCGGCAAGAGCCGAAATATAAAAACAACTGCACGTAGCCGCCATGACACCGGAAACCGGAAAGTTTATTGCCAGTTTAATACTCACATATGACCTCGAACGAATACGCGCATTCCCACCCACACTCGCGGGTTATAGATAAAACAAGGAAACATGGCTGAGTCTTTTCTGCAGGTTCTATAGTTCTCATGGTACACAACATTCTGGATTTATGTAACAGAGTGGAATGCTTCATGAAACATGACAAGTGATACTACTTTCAGCTAGACCAGAGATTCAAAGAGTTACTACAACCACTTTTCTTAGAAAATCTTTAGATCTGTCCAGTAATGCTAGTCTCGTGCACGTGTAAATTTAGATTACCGCGGATTCGGGGGCATTAGGTGTGAAATTTTCACCTTGTTACAAGTCGGGTGGGTAGGACGAAAAAGGAATTTCAATTATCGCCAACACTGACCGCTGAATCTTGATGACTTCAAAGATAATGAGAAAATGTTGATTGACTGCTTTTGATAGAATGCCAGGCTCGCTGGAGCAAAGCTATACATTTACTGAGAGGGGCCTACCTGAAGGTGTCAAGATCGATCACCATCAGGTTTTTTATTCATGAGTTTGAGCGGTACCAGAAAAAAAAATCTACAAAATCAAATTTAATGGGAGCTGTCAGACGTCCACTAATTTAGTCTTCAAGCACGCAATTTGGAGTTAGAGATACCAAAAAGGGATTGAGTTAGTACCAGCTGATTTGTCAGTTTTAGCTTGACAGTTCACAGGCAGTTTTAAAGTTCAAAGCTGGAGACGTTTAGGAGGACAGTGAGTGAATTCTTTGGCTGTTCTCACTTTGAAGTAAATAAATTGCTTGTCTGCTTGTGTCATGACCTACCTATATGATTATGCCTTTACTCCTCTTGCGGATTGATTTGTTACTAGACTTCGCTGGACATTACCTGTTTACCTGGCAGAAATACATATTTCCAAGAAATGAAACCTATCAACATTTTATTAAATTGGAATATTAAATAACGTCTTCGATATTATTTCCATCATTTGCGATACAAAGGTTGGTTCCATTAGCAAAATTCACATGAACTCGATGTCATAAATCAACATTGCCGTCAATTATAGCATATTCGATATTTATGCGTTCAATCTAGTGTGTTACATTTATGCCTTTCACTTGAGTACATCATTTCCTTTGACATACACCAGAAACAAAAATAAAAAAGAATTCAAGGGGGCTAAGGACAGGTGAACGAGGAAACCACTCTACATGCCCACGTCTTCCAATCCAATTTTGCAAATTGTCATTCAGCCAATCTTTATGTAGTTTTGCCTATGTGTGCAGACTTTAGGGGCTCCCTGTATACGGTATTGACATTATTGTGTCCTGATTGCAAAAAAATACAATTCTGGAAAACACCTTTCTATTTAACAGTCAACCACAAATAGCTAAGTCTATTCCGACGACATTACACGAGACGTTAGTCACTGAGAAATATGGACTCGCTACACAAAGGCACGGGGGAAGGTCCCCAACGCCCGTTGTTTTGCCTCTGGAGCTACTGCAACAAGTGATTGTGGAGCATCCAGACTCCAGAGATACTGCAACAAGCGATTGTGGAGCATTCAGACTCCAGAGCATACCCTACAGGACTGCAGCACTCTCAACACCTTAATAAACGCATATACGGCCCACATGAACAACAACCTTGCATGACAAACTATGAGGAGCTGAAGAAGACCTCCAACACACAATGTTGCTCTTGACACATGCTGGTCTAACTGCGCAATTCAAAAGCTGGTAGCTGAAGTTCCTCACGATGAAAAGACAGCAATCAGATCAGAAATTGCCAATTCCACAAGTCTAAAGATTCATTGCTACCTGTAGTCTTGTTTTGTTCTTAAGGCCATAACTGAACCATCTCTATTAATTTTTCTACGTCAAGTTTTGGTCTTTCTTGTTTTCTTCTGCCACACAGTATCCACACGAATGCCCGGCTAGCACAATAGTCTGAACTTGTATTTCAGTAATTGGATGTTTGAGAGTGTGGCTTGTTAAGCCTTCGACCAACCGTCCATAGCAAGCATGAAGGAAACAACAAGAGTGGGATTAAATGTAATCATTGTATTAGCAAATAACACAAAAATAACATATATCCAGCAGACCTCAATATTATGTAACCACAGCGTATTTATTTCTTGAAAACAAAATTCAACTGCTTAGAAATAAAACTGAGCCTGCACATGTGAACTTATTCAGAAAGAATGAGAAAACAAGCACCTGCACTGATTATATAGATGAATGCATCTACTACGCCAACACTCTCATGATATATAATTTAATAACAGCAGCACTTAGTACTTTGTGAAGATAGTCTGAGTTTGGGGTTGTACTCTAGATGTATCATGATACAAAAGAATAATTGGTTGCTCATAAAAAGTCCTCTTGCAGGGATATGATTATCATTTCTATAGTATTTACTGTGTAATAGTAGCAATGTCATATGTTGGACATGTCATGAGAAGAGATAATAACCGAATAGCAAAGCAAGCTCTCATGTGGAAAACAACACGTAAGAGGAAAAGAGGAAGACCCAGAGAGACATTGAGAAGAACATTGATGAGGCAAGAGCAGCAGGAATCGGCTCCCTCAATGAGATAGGGCTGCTTGCACAGAACAGAGACAAATGGCGAGATTTGATAAAATATCTTTAAAAGAATTCAAAACTGCTACAATAAAAATTTAGATAGGAGGAGAATCTTGGTCTACGCCCTATGGGCCGGCTACGGCTCAAAAGGTCAAAAGATAGATAGATAGAATAGTAGCAATACCTACAGCTACACTACCCCAACCATAATGTAGCTCGTTAACTTACAATTAAACAGTTAAGTTATTTAAAACTTTATTTAAGTCAAGCGTTACTCATTACTATTCTCTTTGTTTAAAAAGCAAGTGAAACTACATGTTATGGCATTGACATGATTTGTTGGTCTCAAAGTAAAGCTATATAGCGATTGCTACCATGTGGGTGTTGGGTGCAGGGATTTCTCTTCTAATATACCATAAATTATTAATCTGCAAATATTGGGAGATTTTCCATTGGGGACACACACAAAACATAATGAAGTAAATATGTCAGATTTGCTGGTGAAGACATCAGAGTAGCTGTCTTGTGATAGGTTTCCTGATTACAACTGTTAAAACAGTCATTTAAACAAAATGCAAATCTGGAAAAATTACTAATTTTCAGGCCTTCAAATAAGTTATTCAGTCATTATTACAATGAATGGTATCTTTTATTCAGCCATTATTACAATGAATGGTATCTTTTATTCAGCCATTATTACAATGAATGGTATCTTGAACAAGTACAATTAATCTCAAATAGTTTGCAAAGGCATGCGTAACAATTTGTGTCTCTTGTAAAAGTAAAAGCAATATTTTCTGGGAAAAAAACACCAGATTGGGTCGGATATATTGTGACTGGGTCATATTTTTAAACCCTACTTCTACATTATGTATAAAACACAATAAGCACTAAATAACAAAATTTGATAACCATTAAAATATAGAAAAATGATAGAAAAATCAAAAGGTAACTATGTAACAATCTTACTTTTTCCTTTAATGTTTTTCAAGAGGGTAAAACAAATACAGCTAAATATACATAGATATATTTATATATTAAATGGAAATACCTAAAACACTATAGTAAGGATCTACACAGCTCCTGCTGTAGCATGTATGTAACAACAAACATTCATTCACATACATCCCCGTAATATGGTACGCCTATATCATCAATGTCATCCTACACAAGTCCAAACAGCCAATCAACCTGAGGCACAGAGTTGCATAATCTCATGACCAATAAGACTCCAGCACGATAAGACCCATATTTATTGCTATATGCCAAACAGATTTCTAGGGGTCAATCACAATAAATGAATAATTTTTCAGTAAAATTTAAAAAAAAAGTAGATGAAAATATTTATGATAAATACCGAAAAGCATCTTCTTGATAAATATTTCTATATTAACTCCTTAGATGGCCCTGAAAATATTTTATTTTCTGTTGTTTGATGGGTCGTTTTTTTTTTTAATTCTAAAATACGATTCCCTGGTTTCTGAAATGATACGTAAATCGTTTTTTTTTTTAAAATGAAGATGACAAATTGTCTTCTCCATAGTTCCTGTACATGATCAAACTTTTCCTGAACTCAGTCTATGTCTTACTGTGATGGTGTTTGTGGCCAGAATACATTTGGTTAGAGAAGTCACACAACAATTTATATATCTATCGTAAATAAAATCATATTTACTTATCTTGTCTCTCTCTCTTTCTGTAACCAAAAAACTTATTCAACATGACAGCACTTCTGTCAAACCAACAGGTGAACAGTTTCCCCCATTAAACAAAAAAGTGCTTGCCTTCTGATGACTTCTATGGCATATTGGTTAAACATACTTTCACACTTGTCCAATTGAAAATGTCCAGTCTGTGCATTTATCAACAGCAGTTGCATTCGTTGCATCCTCCTAACAAGTGCAGATTGCCTTTGATGCCAGCACATCCAATCCCTCACTGCCCTGACTCACGTTAGTCCTTCAAATTCCAATGCCTCTGTCTGTCAACCACTCTGCTGCAGTTAATAAATCTGAACCTTTGTGCAGAGAGTCAGCAAACACCAATACAGTTTACCTTAATGGAGTGCCACCTCGGAGCTGGTATCTCTGTGTGTGTGTGTTGTATGTTTGCTCCTGCTGAAGGCCTATTGAGCTGAAACGTTGTTCTAATTTGTGTTGTCAACTTGTTACGTAAAGCTTTAACCACACTGGTTTTTTTAAATATATTTTTTATTTTTAATTTGACCTCAGAGCTGCAGTATATTATATTAATTTATGTAGTCCACTCATCTTCAGAATAGTTAACATTGTAAATTTTATGTCCATTCTGCCTTAATTCATCATAATCATCAAGTACAATGCCTGCTGGCATAGGTGATCATGTCTCCCGCCAACTTTCAATCTCGACAGTTATTTACCATGTCTGTTGTTGACCTTCTGCCAAACCATTCTTTTAAGCTGTCTGGTATCTTTTCTCTTTGCTTCCATCTATCTCTTCGTCCCTCAATTTTCCCTGTTGTTACAATATATTCCAGCGGTTCCCTTCTCATTACATGGCCAAAAAATGATGATTTTTTCTTCCTAATATTGGAAATTAGCTCTCTTCTTGCTCTGGCCTCTTTCAGAACGTTTCTGCCTTAATTAGATACATCATTTCAGCCGCCAATATGCTGGTGGCTTTTCCTTCACACCAGGAAAATCTGATGGTTCACTTTAAACAAAATATGCAGATTTGAAACCGGCACAAGCAAACTACTACAGAGAACTACTAATGATATGCGTAGTACATGGAACTGGAGACATTATGTTCAATATACGATAGTGCTGCAATTGTTATTATATTTAGCTGTCCTGATGAATACTGGTACATATGACAAAGAAAGTTCTGAAGCCATTACACCCAAAATAAGAGTAGACAACATAACTGGGATGACCAGTCTTACAGATTAAAAAAAACAAACAAAACATGACATAGTAGCGTCACACAGACCTGAATTACTGAATTTAAATAATAAATTAGTTACATTTTTTTTACAATAATAAAAAGAAAAATCCCGCAAGAGAAATAATGACAATAACAGGTGTGAAATTTCGCATAAACAATTTTTTGTTTCTTTCCACAGAATGTCAAAATTTAATGAAAACATAAACAACTAAAATACAACTATAAGTTCTACTGACTAAAGTAGTCAACGAAGGCGCTAACAAATTTCATATTTTTGAAACTTCGGGTATTTCACATCCTGAGATATAAAGGCTCTTCAGATAGAGAAAAACTCCCGAAACTGAACTTGGTTGAAAATGTCATAGTCAGAAAGTGATACCCACCCACAGAAGTCTGACAATGAATACAACTATGAGCTGGACCTTCAGCTGTGGTTGCTCCCCTGAGTCGATAAATCAAGCCACGCCCAGCATGAACAAATAAAAGTGATTGCAAAAACAACTACGTGCATATGACAGAAAAGTACTCAAAACTTGAGTGCACAAAAATAATGTGGTCATTAATGGTGCTAATGCTGGTGAACAGGTTTATTAAACAAATTATATAATGCAACATTCTAAAGAAGGTCATCTCCAAACATTCTACGGAGTGGGAGCACTAGATTTGTTTTCTTTATTTTAGAGTTGCAATGACCAACTGTGAGCAGTTAAAAAATTATTTTATAGGCAAAATTGTGTTGTTGTTTTAAATATACAGGAGCATGTCAAGCTAGACTACTACTGATTATTTCATACTGGATATATATGTTACCACAATTTTTGTTTTCATTTTCAAAAAATTAAAAATGTGTGGCCCACCTAAAAAAAAACAGTTTTCTTTGTGGCCCCCACTTCTTACCTTCTGGTGTAGATGAAATCTAGGAAGTTCATTCAGAATATCCACACATTCAACATTTTGATAATGGACACATCACTACAGATCAGTTACTAGTTCTAAATCAATACTGATTTTGTTTATTTCCTGTTTATTCATCATTATGGTTTCAGAAGCCTTAAAAACAATACATGAAACTTGTAGTCTAGAGAGCCCTTCTATAAACAAAGATATATAGCACAATTTACTGTGCATATTAATTAATTAATGCTAGCCGCTGAGAGTGTGCATATATGCTGAGTTAGTTTATGATTTAACAGCTGCACATATACAGAAGGCCAAGACACTTGCACAACACCAGAGATATATGTGGTCTGTGACTCAAAGCTGACTACTTGAATCAGAATCAGCAGCAGCAACAGCTGATCAAGACCCTAACCTACCTTTCAGTGGTGCCTCAGAAAACAGAATCTGTTAGTCTGAGTCTGGTCGAGCAAGGTAAAGAAAGAAGATGGAAAGCAATCCACTACTCAAAAATGCCATCTGGAATAATGGATGCATCAGGCTGAAAGTTAGATATTGCGACTATGCTGTAAAACAATACAATGCATCTACACCTTAATAATGTTCTTTTAAGTGCGGACAATGAAAAGAAATAGTTGTTGAGTGAAGGCAAAAAATACAGCTTGAAAATAAAAATCCTTTCAGATCATCTGTAAATTTTAGTGGACCTTTTTCACTTTCTTTCCCAAAAATAAATTAAATATAAAACTAGACTACACGAAACAATTCTTGGAAGTAAACTTGTGTGCTGTAGATTTAAGGAAGGCACTTTAATGGGTAAAACCAAACATTCAAACACAGTAGACATCATGTAGACTATGAGGATGTTTAATTGCATGGGACAGAACCCATATGTGTGATTATGATGTTTGAATTTTGTTGTTACAAGCAAAAGAAAAAAAAAAAAGAAATAAAAAAATAAGGGCAATAAATTTCAAAAAGGGTCACAATTTTTATAGAGAAAAAGATGATGAAAAAAAGTATTAACATCGTTTGTACATGGAACAAATAGGATTTATCCTCAGAACAACTGCATCTTGGATCAGCCAGTTTTTGTACTCATTGCTGAATATACTACAGGACATATCCAAAGGGCCAGTTCTTCCGTATAAGTGATAATGTAGCCAGCCACTTTCATAGTTCCTATAGCATCCCAACTTGTGACTTGCCATACGCAATAGCTTAATGTCAAGTGACATAACTTAGTTTTACAAGCGTCCTATCTTTTTTTTCAGTAAATGACTGATGTACTACTGCAAACGAGCGGTGAATCAATGATGCACAACTGGAAACGAGCGGTGAATCAATGATGTACCACTGGAAATAAGCGGTGAATCAATGGTGTACCACTGGAAATAAGCGGTGAATCAATGATGTACCACTGGAAATAAGCGGTGAATCAATGATGTACCACTGGAAATGAGCGGCAAATCTATGACGTACCAATGGAAAAGAGTCTTAACAATCTATTGATGAAAGTGTGGCCCATTATGCTCCTATTTTGTGAGCCCATCTAGTCTTAAGACGTCCTGGTCATTGCAATAACCACTGCTACAGGAACGCTGCTATTGATATCTAATACCACAAAATTGAAACAAGCTCTTAATTAACAGCCAGTGACTTGCAATTATATTTTTTTGTTTTCACAGGTCGGTTGGAGAAGTTGGAGCATGTCCTGGAGGACCTCCATCCTGGAGGCACTGCAACACTATGTCTTCAACTTCGTTATTAAGACCCAGGCTTCTTCCGGGAATCTTACCTTGTTGGTCAGTCTGTTCTAACACAAACCTTTTTCCAGAGAAGTCTCTCTATTTGAGTTGAAGTGACCTGCTACAGGAAAAAACAAGCCATCAGAAAACAACACACCAAACAAACAGAAAGAAATAGGCAGCCTGGATATAAATCCAGAACATTTCTAACTCACAGAACCTTGGCAAATAGACCAATGGTATGGTTCTATAAACTTGGTTCACTCAGCACTGAAATTAAATGGAGATTGGTACAAGTATATTATATATAAAACATTAGAATAGAACTGCAGAAAATATATAAAATAAACATAAAATGGTCTTAAGCGGCTAAAGCTAATGAGAGATGAGACAAAGCCTTCAGAGGGTACAAAACAAATATTAATACAAAAATACACATAAAAGGCAAGTATTTTTCAATCTCAATATATCTGAGATAGCTATGTACTTGACTTTCGTATTCATATTTGTTTTTTTTTGTACCTAAATTACTGGCCTAACCTACCACTCAATCTAAGAAACTGTACTTCACCATTAGTAACACATTCCAGATTTACTATCACTTTTCTGAAGTTTGGTGTGTGTGTGTGTTTTCTCCAAGTCTTAATTAATACCTATTTGTGTACTCTATTACTGATTACCTAACCATCAAAGCTTGTTCTTGCATTTACAGCAGGACTGAAAATACTAAAGTACTCAGCAATTTAGGACAAAAATCAGCCAATAAAATACACTTGATAAACTAACTCCCACAAAAATAATAATAAAATTTCCAGGAAATTATTGAGTGGGAATAAATCCAGCGAAATACAACATGAATGACAACATAATTCACAGTGCAAAATTAACAAACTATTACACAACAACAAAGTATCACTAAAGATAGTTGCAGTAATAACAAGAAGAAAAACATAGCAGACAATTCCAGGCAAAAAATAACGCAAACATTGTCTGCCTATAATTAAGAATAAAAACATATCTAAGTACAGGACTAATCAATATGAAACAGTTTTTAGCAATGTTGGTTCTGTTTAATATTCTGGATTCACCTCAAGAAACAAGCATATATCATACTTTCCTATGACAGGCACAGATCATTTTGGTTAATACTATTAGTTTGCTTTTCCCTGTTTTTAAAAATCATTTGATTAAAATGTCAACAAAATCCATTAGTGCGTTTATTGTGAAACTGTTGACAAATGTATTTGCTTATAATCTATCCTCCACTGTTACTTAACACTGTGACCTCAGTTTATGTTTAACAAATGGGTTCCAGACTTTTCTGAGAAAGGAAAACGGCACTGGTGTAATATCGACCAAAATTACCCAAACAAAAAATATATAGTCATGGGTTTATAAAAAATATGGGCACTGACACCATATTTCCTATACGCCACAGTGTGATATAACGGAGCTCTTTCTTTTCTCTATTAGGCAAAGGTATCCTATGACATCACTTCTGTTTGGGCATTTGAGTATAGAATGTCCATTTCTCATGGGCATATTTTTCAGGGGTTTGAGGCCCAAAGCTGCCTCCCTGCAAGCCTTTTTGCTTCATGGACCAGCAATCAAGAGCCTAATGCTTCTCCTCAGCTGGGTTGAACGAAGGACATGTTCTAAACACTATGTTTCTTAAATGTAAACAAGTTCTTTATCAAAACATAACAGATGTAAACATTTCTATATTATCTTTACAACATATTTTCATCTGTAAAAACAAACAGAAACTTATCAGCATAACAAAAAAATACAGAAAAAAACATTTAGCAGGCAAGATTAAAAAAAAAAAATCATCTATAAAAGAAAATGCAATCATATACATACACACATATATATATATATATGTATATATGAACATGTGCTAACACAGAATATATAGAATGCCAGAATTAACATGAATGGAAAACAATATATTTCAAGTTAAAGTTCCAAAAATGTGAATTAATGTTGAATAATTAATGCTCATTGTGAACATACTGGTCAGGTCAGTTCAAGATAGGGTGGCTAGACAATGGTAAACAAGAAAATGATGCTTAAAATGATGCTTGCTTTCTTTCTTCACATTTGTGTTCTCTTCATGTGTTGTCTGCACCTTCATTAGACCAGGAGCAGAGTCATTGATTTAGGTTGGTTAAGGTACACAATATCAGCTCAAGATCATATACATTTTTTAAATTCATTTCTGTCTTGCTTGTTCCAGTTAGTCAAAAATGACAATTTTTTGTCTAACTTTTGATTCAATAGGGCAGAAAGAGTTTAGTGTTTACTTATTGGATCTTCATATTTTTCAACTTAATTTGACAGTCAGTGACCAGCTGGTCTTGTGGTGTTTCAAGGCCAGCAACAGAAATTTCCACTTTTCTCAGGTTTTTGCCACTATCATTTGTGAAGTGCCTCACTGCACATCTTGTTGTACTGAATCTATCTATTGCCCTTTCAAGCCAAAGACTACGCAAATTGCAGAAATGTTAAAGTAAGTCTGACAGTCTTTGTTACCAAGTGTCAGACCTTACACAAGACTTGTATCTCACCAAACATCCCTGTTCTAGGTGAGTCATTCAATCTTGGTGAGGAAGCTGATGCCTGCTGTTGTTGCCTCTTGCCTCAGTGTCATATTGAATACCCGTCTTTAAATCAGTGCAGACAAACTTCACACACAAAATACAAGTCTGGCAAATAAAAACCAATTTTCTATTGAACACTAATTTAACTAACAAGCGTTAAGAAGCTTAAAGAATAAGCTAAGAATAATTACCAGCCATAATATCAGAGATTACAATCAAACATCCATTTCTGCATTTTTGTATCCTCCAACTCTTCTTTTGCAGTTGTCAATCAAAAATCTCCTTGAGGAAGCAATTTCATGTGATATGGCATACAAATAATCTCTTTATCATTTCAAATGAGACCTCTGACTACTACAGCACAATATCTTTTAAACTTTTGCTTTTTCTTAAAATCTCCAAATTACATTTTTGTTTGTTTAAAGCTATAGCAAATAACAAGGCAAGCAATGTGTCCGTCACAAAACACAACAGTCGCACCACAAAATGTGTCCATCACAAAAATTCATCCTCCCATACTCAGACAACTAGTCGACCCCGACACTTTTACTTCCTATATTCTATTTGATCACAGGAATGAGATCCATGGAATTGACAGCACTTCTCAAAAGGGTCTTGTGCTCTCAAACGTTGAGAGTCACTGTCCTAGGTAGTGACAATGCTCTATGCAGATATACATCATGCTGTAATAAATGATATTGTAAACAACTAAACGGGTTTATATTATACGAATATTAGAAAGATATATAATCTGTTGTTTACAAATGTCAGCAGAAACGGGTGAAGGAGGGTTATGCTCATTTGTTCAACCACTGCAATGTAAAACAGACAGACACAAACAATAAGTGCACTGTATGTCTCCTATTTTCACACTGTTTAGCTGTCAAGGTCCATGCTTCAATTTTACATGCAAGTGATTATGAATGAAAATATAGCTAGATAGCAGCCAATTTTGGCCGGTCATGGTTTCAACAAACAAGCATGATAATCTTAGTAATGATTACACACAGAGTATGAACCTTTACAAAATGCAATCCAGCTGACCTGTCTGTCTCTTATTTCACTGTCAATAGCTGTTTCCATTTTTTAGCAAGTATCATATTACATTAAATGTCTAATTAATAAGGAACATGCCAGAGAGTGTATACAAATGTAGCAAAAAGTCAAATGTATTTTTAAAAAGTATTAAATTATTATTCCCAAAAGTAACAAGACAATAAATTATTGTCCTATTCAAGCTGGACTAATCCTTGATCTTAGAGCTGCTCAACTCTTGTTGAGCACAGACAAGAGCTCATGTGTGTTATAGGGGCCTCATTATGAGGGAAGTAAAGAATAGTGACACTGTGACCTTCCAGGCATGTCGTAAGAGGCGACTAAGGAGGTTGATCGATGGCTTGACAAGCTGTCATTGTAAAAAGTATTGTTATGGAAACAGGGCAATAAGTTTTGGAAGCAGTGATCTCTGCAATATGTGCCATTTTGGCACACAAGGTTTCCGTTTTTTGAGATTGTGGTTCTGCCCTATGTGCCGTCTTCGGTTCGAAAGGACAATAGATAGATAGATAGATAGATAGATAGATAGATAGATAGATAGATAGATAGATAAGAGACATATTAACAGTTGAGTGAATGCTATTTACCTCTGTTCAGAAGTCACTGTTGTTACAGGATTCTTCATCTGAAACGCCCAGTTTTAATTTGCTATGCCCCATCAAAGTATAATATATTAATTTCCTCTACGAGGCTAGTCAATCATTTCTTTAGCAACTATAGTCCTCTTGATCTCACCAGTTTGTGTATCTGCTCCTGGTAAGTGTGGGCTCATCATAGGATTCTCTCTTTGTTATCATTTATATAAAGTTGCTGTTAGAATCACCATGACTGTAGACTGGATGAATCCACTGACGCTCTAATTTCCAAGAACAATCCTGGGCCCACATGTACAAACTCTGTAACACAGAGTAAAAACGTAAAGACTCCTTCCAAGCTTTTCGAGGTATATGGAGTTAGTGACCACATTTTTCCATAACCATGGCACATTTTTAGTTGACGTGCTTGATGTTATGCATTGCCACCTCTACATCTCTGAAAGATTTTCTGGTACCCATTTTTAGAGGCATTATCACTTCTTTGATGAAAATTCCCTCTTTTCCAAATAAAAAAAAGTTTTAAAAAAAAAAAATACAACTCTAAAGACCAGGGATAACTATTTACAATTTCTATTTAACCTTAAATAAATATTACAAATCTGCTCATATTTTAAACATGAAATTGTTGATGTTGCTCAATTTTCCACACTCCTTTCCTACACTCGCATGCATTTCAACATAACCTAGATTTTCTTGATTTTCAGTAAGAAAAAATATGAATCTTAATTTGCAGTACTTGTTGAACACATTATAATGTTAAATCATCATAACTGCTGGCCATCGTGATGGCGAACTGGATAATGACTTCATCTACAGGTCAGATAGGCTTAGGTTCAATTCTTAAATGCGACAAACTCTCTGTTTATCCGTCCTCTGAAAATGTGCACCAGTAAATTTGCCTCAGGTAAAGTTGAGCTATGCAACTTGACGGTGATGATGACCAAATAAATCACCCATAAATGTACTGACAATTAAGAAAAATATGCACCCTAACATCATATACCTTATCAAACAGACAGCATGGCGAGTACCCTTTACTATTTTATTATAATGTAAAATAATATTTTACCCACTGTAAAGGACATAAGTGCTCTTCAGTATCCATAAAACTGACAGACTTCACTTACAGGCAAAGGTTTGCTGGATTTGCAAATTAAAGGTAAACACTGGCTACAACTAAGATGACAATAGTTATGGTGCTGCAGCAGATTAAATAGGGTGTTTTTACAGTATATATTCTTTAGTATCTGTCCATTAAATTAGACAGCATCATGCAAGGTGATTGAAATGAAATATGTTATTGCAGACGATTTGCATTCACTGTCTTTTCTCTGCTTGGTCTATCTACAGAGTGACTGACAGCATGACTTTATTGTTAAGTATGCACAGCATAAATTACAAAGATTAAAAAAGGAAAGTATAAATTACATGAATAAGAATGGGGGAGGGGAAAAAAAAACAAACAAACAAACAACAGAATGTGGTGAATGAAGTTGCAACAGTGTTAACATTATCCTGAAAGCTTCAACAAGCTCGACATTTGTCACACTAAATTAAAGAATAATGGACCCTTCCCAATAATTACAACACAATTTTCTCAAACATTTGAAAAGGTTGTGTTCTCATAAAAATTCTCATCTTTAGAGAGAAAAAATATGAACAGTTTATTATTTGTCTACATTCATACCAATTCTTACTTTATGTAAAGTTGTCTTTTCAACACATCTGATTTTTTAAACAGCCCCTGTATAGCTTCAAACGAATGAAAAGAGAATTCTTGGAACATCAGGTCATTTCATTTCAGAATTGTACATTTTAAATTTTTGGTTTCATCCAGCATGAAATATTAATTTTCAAAATGCAGATAGACAATGATAAAATCATATAAAATATACTTCAACATCCATTATCTCTCCCCAAAAGAGATAGATGCTATATATATATATATATATATATATATATATATATATATATATATATATATATATATATATATATATATACACATACCTGAAACCTACTGAATATTTTTGTTGAAAAAACTCTCATTTGTCCTAAGTGTATGAAATTACTGACAGAAGATGATGTACCCGGTGTGTGACAGACATAGAAGTTTAATAGCGCGTGACAGACATGGAAAGTTCATGGTGCATGACAGACATGGAAAATTCATGGCCTGTGACAAACATAAAAATCTGATGATGTGTGACAGACATAGAAAATGTATGTGTCACATTTACAGCTAACCTGAGATGTCTAGTGACAGTGACAATTTTACAATAGCCCCCCCCCCCCCCAATTATATAATCTCTGTGGATTAGGATTACTAATGCCACTAGCTATTTTATATATATCTACAACTTATAATAAAAAATAAATTACATCTTTAGCCGGTCTCGTAATTAGAGTATCAAACATGTCTTCCTAACTGCCAAATGTGTCACTTTTATATTTTGAAAAAAAAAAAAAATAATAATCCCATCTAAAAAAAAAAAAACATACAGCAAAACAAAACCTACCTTGAAACCCAGAAGGTCTGTTAAAACTTAAAAATTAGAATTATGTTTCTAAATACCATTCTAAATATGAGTATAAATAATAGCAAAAGCCGTAAAGAAACCTGTTAAGACAGATGAATGTGGAATGGCACAAGCCAGGAAGCTCTTAACTCCAGGAAGGAACGTTGTTCCAAAACTTAGGCATCATTGTCAGCCTCATTGTTGTTGCCTTGCTCTAGAGCTATCAGACGAGTCTCGAGGTCCCTAATACGTATGTCCTGCTTGCGCAATTTGTTCTTCAATTCTGTGATTTCTTCCTGTAGCTCTTTCATGTCAATTGACTCTTGTATCTTAGTCTGCTGCAATAGTTGTTCAGGAAGATGTTAGATGTAGGCAGGGCCGTTTGTAAAGTTGACAGCATCAAATCACAGGATCATTGGTAAGGGGGAAAAAAAAAGATAATAAAAATTATGTCATTTTTTTTTCTCAAGATTTTGAAAATATTAAACTAAAAATAATTTGAAACAAAATAAAAATAAAAAATGAAATATGGAAATATAAAAATCACAGAAATGCTTGCAACCATAGGATATTAAGTGGATGTGAATAAAGAGATTACTACAGAATTTATTTGTAAAAGATTAGAAAATGATGTATTTATATAATTACACTAATATGCAATAAATAATTAATGAATGAAGTGCTACTAAATGTATTACAAAGCTAGCCTGCACAATTATGACAATTAAATATATGTGATTATTCATTAATTTCTATTGACAGTCATTTAAATGTAATAATTCAACAAACATTTATGTATTATTATATAGTTATGTTGATATATATTTTAAATAATATATGAATTACAACTGTACAGATTATACTTCATATGTATTTCATTTACTTTAACATTTGGAACCTTAAAGATGTGTATGTATGCTAAAAGAAACATACATTATTCAATATGAATCATAAGCTAGTAATACAGTTACACTCAGGTAACAAACACTAAATTGCATACCAAAATGCAAAATTATTAACTCACTATATTAGTATTATGGTTTACCATCAAAAATCATAAATATTATCAAAGACATGTATGATGGTTACACATGTGCAGTTCGAACAGAGGAAGGACTGAGCGAATGTTTCCCAATAGAAACTGGGGTTAAACAAGGATGTATTTTATCGCCCTTGTTATTTGGAATTGTTATGGACTTCATAATGAAGAAATGCTGCACTGGTAATAAAGGCATCGAATGGATACAAGGAGACCATTTGGAGGACCTCGACTTTGCTGATGACATAGTTCTCATCAGCAGTCAGATAAAAACGATGCAGGAAAACACAAATGAACTATCATCAATAGCCAGCAAAATTGGGCTTGAGGTCAATCATGAAAAGACTAAAGTCATGAAAAGTTTAATTCCAACAAGTGACAAAATATACATGGAAAACAAACCAGTAGAAGAGATCGATCACTTTATCTATCTTGGAAGTCACATTGATCGAGAAGGGGATACGAGCAAAGAAATTAGAATCAGACTGGCTAAAGCAGCAATGTCTTTCAGAAGCCTTGAAAAGTTGTGGAAATCAAAACTCATTAGCACAAACACAAAACTTAGGCTATTCAAATCAAATGTACTATCAACCCTTACGTATGCGTGTGAAAGCTGGAAAACAACAAGAGATATAGAAACAAAGTTGAACGCATTCGAAAATAAATGTCTAAGGAAAATACTTGGTATAGAATGGAACGAATTCAAAACAAACGAGGAAATTAGAGAAATCGCCAATCAACCACTAATATCTTCAGTAATAAAGAAAAGACGATGGTCATACGTTGGACATGTGATGAGAAGAGATAATAATCGAATAGCAAAGCAAGCCCTCATATGGGAAACAACAGGTAAAAGAAAAAGAGGAAGACCCAGGGAGACACTGAGAAGAACATTGATGAGAGAGGCAAGAGCAGCAGGAATCGGCTCCCTCAATGAGATAGAACTGTTTGCACAGAACAGAGACAGATGGCGAGATTTAATAAAATATCTTTAAAAGAAAACTGCTAGAACAAAAATTCATATAGGAGAAGGTGTATCTTGGTCTACGCCCTATGGGCCGGTTACGGCTCGAAAGGTCAATAGATTATTATTATTATTCAGTAAATTAGTTAAACGGAACGAGCGCCATGTATAATTTGCCTCCAAAATACAAACAAGCGGAGAGCTCCCTTGCAGCTTCTACAGCTCAGTAAGATAGAAGAACTAAAACATGCTCTAGAAAGTTTTGTAGGTATCAGTAAAGGTAAATATCTGGGACAGACAAAAAATACAAAATCACCCATTTCAAAAGTTAAGCCGTAACAGCGACAAATCTACTAACAACCAACAAGTTCCACACTGCATTTCTTTCCCTGCTATTATTAAACAGTTAAACTTATTTATGCTAAAACTGATAATTCTAACAGATTTAGTTTCAAAGTTTTTATTTCTCTCTGCTACCATTAAACTTATTCATTTATAGCAGAGTTGGTTGTCTCCCATAGTCCTCTATGCCAGAGAAAGAAAACATTTTAATGAGAGCATCTTTTATTTTTTTCTAAAGCCATTTAGTTCTCTGCTACTCAAGTCTTATCTCCACCCCTCTCAGCATTACCCTATTGCTGCTAGACTTTATCCCACGATAACCATCTACTAGTGTGCTGGAGACACTAATCTCCAATCAAATCCATTATTATTAACATTCTATAAAGAAGCTTCTTCTAATATGTTCAATAACTCCATCCCTGCAAGTCAGAAATGGCAGATCTAGTTCCATGCTGTGTTAAGAAACTGAGATATAGACTTTCACCATGCAACAACCTACATCACCACCACAAACCAGGCTACTCTATATGGCAGTTATAGATTACTTTCCCTTCCAAAAATGATCTATTTACCACAAGCTGCAACTCATGAAAAATGCTCCAACAAAATGAGCCTTGAGACATAGCAAGTAAAGTTGTTTTTACACTGAACTAGACAAAGGACTCAAGTGCACAATAATACCTGGCTTTAATGACACTTTACCCGAGGTAATTAATTATAAATAGCATGTAATCTAGGATCAAGTTATCATCATCAAGTGCCATGTCTGCTGGCATAGGTGATCATGTCTCTCTGCAACTCTTAATCTCGACATTTATTTATTATTTCTGTTGCTGGTCTTCTGCCAAGGCATTCTCTTAAGCTGTCTGGTATCTTTTCACTTTGCTTCCCTCTATCTCTTCATCCCTCAATTTTCCAAGCTGTCACAATATATTCCAGCTGTTCCCTTCTCATTACATGGTCAAAAATGGTGATTGTTTCTTCCTAATATTGGATATTAGCTCTTTTTGCTTTGGCCATTTTCAGAACGTTTTCATTACTCTTCTTAGCTGTTCATGGTATTCTCAACATTCTGTACAACTACATTTCTAAGACTCCAGTGATTTTCTTGTCTGTTGTCCTATTATCCATGATTCACATCTATATGTTAAAACTGGTTCTACATAACATTTAAGAACTCTTTTTCTTGTTGCTATTGTCACAAGTGGATTGCACGGTATCTTCCTCAGGATCAACAGTTGATCAACAGTTCATCATCATCATTGAGTGCCGTCTCCGCAACGAAGGTTGGCTACCATGGAGCGCCATTTTGCTCTATCTCTTGCTTTGATGGTGCAGGTTGTCATCGGTTGATTTGTCCATCTTTTGATGTTACTCGTCCATGTTAATCTTGGTCTGCCTCTGCCTCTTTTACCTTGTATTTTCCCCTCCAGGATCACTTTCAGTAGGCTGTTGTGTCTTTTAACATGGCCTAAGAATCGCATTTGTCTTGTTCTAATTGTGTTCAGAAGTTCTCTTTTCATTTTTAGTTGTTTTAAGACTTTGTCATTTGTTTTCTTTTCCTTCCATCCAATTCTACCTATTCTTCTATATATCCACATTTCAAAGGCTTCAATTCTCTGTTCTGTTTTCTTGTCTAATGTCCATGTTTCAGCACCATATAGGAATATTGAGAAGATGTAACATTTTGCTATTCTTAGTTTTAGTTCTGGTGTTATTTGTTTTGATGTTAGTATGTCCTTCATGACATTAAAATTACTTTTTGCCATTCCTATTCTTTTGTTTATTTCAGTTGTACATTTTCCATCACTGGTTATAGTATGTCCAAGGTAGTTATAGTTCTGAACTGTCTCAAGGTCTATTCCTTCAATTTTGATATCCACTTGTGGGTTTTGAGTATTTTCTTTGTTTATGATCATAGTTTTAGTCTTTTTGATATTCATATCTAGTCCATATTTTTTGCTTGTCGTGTTTATTTCATTAAGTAATTGTTGTAGGTCTTTAGGATTTTCTGCTAGTAGTACAGTATCGTCAGCATATCTTAGGTTATTGATTATCTTTCCATTAATTTGTAGGCCTGGCATCTCTATGATGTTTTTAAAGATTTGCTCAGTGTATAGATTGAACAAGCTTGGTGATAGGATGCATCCTTGTCTTACTCCTCTTTTTATATCAATGGGTGTAGAGAACTCTTTGTTATATTTTATTATTGCTGTTTGCTCCCAGTATAGATTGCATATTAGTCGTATATCCATGTCATCTAGATGTATCTCTTTTAGGCATTCTATAAGTTGTTTGTGGTGTACTCTATCAAAAGCTTTGGTGTAGTCTATGAAGCAGGCATATAATATTGGTTTGTTTACTTCTGTGTATTTTTCGATTAATGTTCTCATGCAGAATATGGCTTCTTTTGTCCCGCTATTTTTCCTAAATCCAAATTGCTGCTCATCTAATTCAGTATTGATTTTATTCTGAATCCTTCCTTGTATAACTTTTAGCAAGATTTTTGTAACATGGCTCATTAGGCTTATTGTTCTAAAGTCACTGCATTCAACTGCACCATTCTTTTTAGGCAATGCAATGAAAGTTGATGTTTTTAGTTCATTTGGTATGTATCCTGTGTGGTATATGTCGTTGCATATGTCTGTAATCACTTCAATGCCAAAATCTTCAAGTGCCTGTATCATCTCTATCTGTATGCTTTCAGGTCCTGCTGCTTTTCCCCTTTTCATTGTTTTTATAGCTTTTTCCACCTCAGATTTTAAGATTTTATAGCCTGATGTACATTTTATAACTGGTTTCTTGTCCCTTTGATCATGAAATAGTTCTGTTATATATTCCTGCCATCTATCTATGATATCCTTATTGTCTGTTAGCATTTTTCCTTTTTTGTCTGCAATGCATCCACCTTCTGTGGCTTTTTTATTTTTATTAGTCATTCTCTTTATTTCTGTGTGCATTCCTCTTAGGTCTTGTTTGCTTTCCATAGTTTCTATTTCTCTACATTTTTGGCTGAGCCAGTCTTCTTTTGCCTTTTTGCACATTTTGCGTATCTCATTATCTATTTTATTGTATTGGGCAGTGTTCTTCGTTTGTCTCCTTTCTTCCATTTTTTCTAAGATGGTGTTAGTTATCCATTTTTGTTTTTTGTTCTTTTCTCTTTTGGGTAAGGTGTCGCAGGCTTTTTGTATGCTTTTCTTTATGCATTGCCATTTGGTTGTTACTTTTTCATCAGGATTTTCTCTTCTGTATTGTTCAATTCCTTCCTCTAGCAGCTTCTGGTATGTGTTCTTTACTTGTATTGTATAGGTATCTTTAATATCTTTTTGATTTAAAGCTGTTATGTCGAGTGGGTTTGTTGATGAATCAGATTTTTGCTTGTTTCTCTTTAGTTTGATTTTCATTTTAATCATTACAGGATTGTGATCAGAATTAATATCTGCTCCTGGGTAGGTTTTGGCTTTCTTTACGCTGTTACGGAACCTTTCTTTTATCATTATGTAATCTATTTGATTCCTCTTCCTATCTCCAGGGCTTTTCCATGTGTATAGTTTCCTTTTCTCTTTCTCAAAGTAGGTGTTACATATTATCAGCCTGTTTTCTTCACAGAATTGTATTAATCTTTCTCCTCTGTCATTTCTTTTTCCTAAACCATGATTTCCTATATTTGATCAACAGTTAACAACAAATAAAATGTGGTTCTGCTGAACCTAAAGTTATGCCTGGGATATAGCCTAGCTTATCAACTCTCAAATATGTTTTCATAAAACTTACTTGAATATTCTCACACAATCGGATTAAAATTCACTACAATGTCTCAATGCAGTTTTGGTTTATACGTAATCAGTACTTTCTGCAACAGCAAATATCATTACTGATATTTTAAGCTGGTGACGTGTGATAGAGAATTAAATCTGAGCATTTTAACGTATCTCTGTTCACGCCACACAAAACTTCACTGAAATATTACTTTATGAACAGTTTATGTGCACATACTTTTGAGGCAGAGGAGAAAAGGTTGATGAAGGACAGTCCAGGAATCAAAGAAAGATATTCTAGCTTACTCTTGCAGTGCCTCATGATATTGATGACACGATCCTCCTCAAAGGTTTCTTTTTGTAAGTATTTCACATTTTAAGTGTCATTTGTTTTCCAAAATGTTTTATCTGATCATTCCAAAAATTTCATTTTCATATTTTCCTAGGCATTGATTATAGTGTATGCATTTGATCAGTACTAACTTTCTTCGTTTTACTTTATCCTGTTCTCCGCATGTCCCTATTCTTCCTGAATCTTATAATACCAGAACATGTACTTTCTGATCATGACTAGAATAGCTCCAATTGTATAGAATAATTAAATAAATCTAGAAAGTACTCTTATAAAATACTTTCCCTTTATGCCCCACAAACGCACATAAAGATATAAAATAATTTACTGTGTATTGCAAGTTATTCAACTCATCAGAAACATAAGTAACAATTTGACATACATTATTAGAATATTTGTAACATCAAAAACATAAGCTTAGACTTGATGTTGATCATTAGATTATTTATATAATTACTAGTAACACAAGAGGTGATGTTCATCAATATCAAAAGCTGCTGTTGTCACAAAATAAGCAGTGATAGCTGAGACAATTTTGCGTGAGATTTTAATAACCGAGAATGAAAAATAGGACACCTAAATGTAGTGTTTGGTGATACTGGTTTAGTTCTGCTGTAGTGAGTCTGGTAAAGTCTGCAGCAACAATATGTGTAAGTGCAGTGATTCGGTACAAACAAATGTGTTTCTGAAAACAACATAATGTGGGGGTGCTTTTATTAAGACTGATCTAGAAGAACCAAGAATTAATCAAACAGATGCATCAAAGGGAAATTATTGTCATGAACGAGTAAAACAAAAAGTTTATATTCGATGAATTTAAAAAAAAAAAAAAACTATCTTTACGACACATAGTACCATTGCTGGTGTATGTCGGGGGGCAATGATAGAACCAGAGGGATAAAGGCCGCTTGGTCAAGCAGTCGCCATGATGTGTGAGACTCAGGATTTTTATTTCGCCCCCGATAGAAAAAATCCTTTCTGTCTACCTCGGGCATCAAACACCGTGCGCCAGCTTTTCAGCCAGGGGAAGTGGTTTCAGCCGCATGGCCATGCGCACCTCTCGATGAATGAGTAAAACAAAAAAAAGTTTATAATTCATAAAAAGGTCACTGGTAGGGTACCAGAAGTCAAAGACTCAACAAATCCTCCTCACCCACCTCTAACATCATGTGAGACAGATTACAGTTCAACTCCTGTCCCCACCAGTGAGTCCAGGAACATATGGGAACAAGTTATCCTCAAATGGGATATAACTTTGTCATTAATTTAAACTGAAAATTTACTTTATCAAACACAAAGTAAGTGTTTCTGAAGTTACCTGCACAGGTAAGGTAAACTAATTTGTGGGAGATAGAGAATGCGAGATGACTAAGACAATATAATTCCAAAATAAAATAATTATAACTTAAATCAGGTACGGAAAAATTAACCACACTATAGATACATATTTCCCTCCTCATCCAGTTTTTTCTACTTAGCATGACAGCAAAAAAAATCTAAGACAACAAAGGCTGATCCTTCCAAAAAACAAAAACAAACATTTGTACAGCCATCTACCATTAAATAATTATCTTTGAAACAGCTGCATTCTTAGATTGGGGGTGGGGAGAAAAGAGAGAGGCGGGTGTAAACTTATTAACATCACCACCCCAAGCAACACATTAGTCACTATTAATATATGACTTAAGGGCAAGGTGCTTGACAATAACAGTGCTGGAATCTGCCAGCGACTCATAGCTGATGGTTTGCACCAGAATCATCAAGACCCTACTCCACAGTGCCTCTAGTAACAGATGAACCAGAATCATCAAGACCCTACTCCACTGTTCCTCTAGTAACAGATGAACCAGAATCATCAAGACCCTACTCCACTGTTCCTCTAGTAACAGATGAACCAGAATCATCAAGACCCTACTCCGCTGTGCCTCTAGTAACAGATGAACCAGTCTAGTTTGGCCAAGCAAGTAGGGATCGAAGAGGCAAGACAATCTTGCACTAAAACTACCACGGTGAAGTTGGGTGTTGGGGCTAAAGGGGTAAATAAACCACAACACAATGCATCTGTGCTCAATATCTTTTTAAGGTTACATGTGTAATGTATCCATTCCTTTAGAAGTTAACAGAAAGAAAAAAGAAACATATATGACTTCACACAACTCTCTAACAGGATGTTCTCCAGCTTTTTATGAGCATTATTCAGGACATTTTCCATGGGTAATCTAATGTATCAGGTGGGGTAAGAATAATACAAGTAACACTTGTAATAACTACTATAAGATATTTATTATAAGATGTTTATTTATATATCTGTATACATGTTTATCTTATCTATTGGACTAACATTTATCTGGGTCCACATTTTATTGAAATATGTATCTAGAATTGTCTAGATTGAACAGGATCTAATTAGATTGAATTTACATCCTGCCCAATTTTTTTCACATATCTTTTTTTTTTACAAATACCTACAACTTTACATTGACTCACTAGCAGATTTATATAATAATCAACATTTACAACCATAAATTAACATCGTAGAGGTTGTCTATAATATAAATGTGATGTTACATAGTAAAAGCAAGTCAAATATTTTTGTAACTCTTCAGACTAAGGAGACACAAACTGCTTAATAATAACATGCTGCTGCTATACCCAAACAACCCAGTTAAAGAAGAGGTACAAGAAAGGTAGAAACATAACGCAGACACAAGAGTGAAGCAATGGTTAACTGTTGGCACAGTAGCTACAATGGCACATTCATCAAGTCCCCGCCCTTTCACTAGTAGTTAGAAACAACACCAAAGGCACACGTTTGGATGAGTATTAATTTAGAAACATTGTGCCAAATGCACGAGTTACTAAGATGATGAAATAGAGGTAAAAAAAAAAAAATAATAATAATAATAAACTACAATCAAAATATGTGGATTCTTGCCAAAAAAAAATGTTGGTTTAAAATTTAATGTGTAAATAATAGAAAATTAAATAATAAACTAAACCTGAATAAATTAAAACATTACACAAGAAATGAAGAACCAACCAATCATCCTTTAAATGCTAATTACGAAACAAAAATTATGAAAATTTGATTAAAAATGTATGTTTTGAAACAGAAGACTGCATTAATTTAACAACCCCCCCCCCCCCCCCCCCCAAAGTATAATATTGCCCCAGCAAGAAATATTATAAATCAACGCCACTAGAGTGTATTTTTTTAAAAATTTGTACACAAGAAAAAAAAATATCCAGCAATGAAAGAATTAAGTAATAAATATTAACTGCGCAATGAAACAAAGAATTTTTCTTAGTTTTTTTTTTTTAAATATAGCCTGGTTATAATAAACTTGTAATATAATATATTTATCCACTTTGTGTGAAGGAAATATGACGTTATTTTAAAAATTACTATTCTTCTAACAGTAATTTCACCGAAAGCTCATAAATATAAATATCGTGACTAATTTTTCTCCGTGCTAGTGTGGTGAAACAGTTAGAACTATTGTAAATAAGTGAACTAGGCAAAACATAAAGGGTTTTAAATAACCAAGCAAACAAACATAAAGGCTACTGGACATGGAAAAACTACAACCAAAACAACTGGTAACAGAAAATGCAAATAAAAATTTGCAAGAACCATTTGTGATGGCGAGTGAAGATGGTGGTGATGAAATTGATGTAGTTTATGCATCCTCGACATGTTCCTCTTCACTCTCATACTGTGAGAGTCTTTCCTCAAGAGTTTTAATCCTGCGTTCGTGAGCCTTAACAATCAGCTTCAGTTTTCTCATGTCCTCCAAAATGCCTTGAGGATCAAACCCCTGAGGTTAAAAACAGCAATCAAGGGGGCGTTTTAACAAAAAAATTTTTTTTAATGCAAAGCACACATCAGGACTGATATGGATCCCAACTGTGTGATAAAATAGGAATAAGTTGGTTAAGTTAAAATTCTGACCAAAAAAAAAATAAATAAATAAAATACATTATAAAAATATTTAACTTTTCTATATCATCTATACATGCTCTTTTTTGGAACCCCAGGGGAAAAAAAGACAAAGAGGAAGACTAAGGAATTCTTGGAGAAGATAGATAGAAGCAGAGATGAAGATGATGGGGAAGACATCTTAAAAGAATGGCAAGAAACAGAACGGCTTGGAAAGTGTTTGTTGAAGACCTATGCTCCACAGGGAGCTGAAAGGTAGAAGAAGAAATCATTTATAAATGATCATTCTTCTTATGTTCAGAAACTTTTTTTTTATTGTCTGCTCTGGATGTAAATGGGAGCACATGCATTATCATTTTACAGCAAGTCACAGCCAACTACAGTGCATCTCAAAGCTTTTGCCCTCAAGCTTTATCAAATATCTTGAAAACCCATGTAGAGATTACTATGCATTTTTGCAGGTGGTCTGAAATTTTCCATGACATTATGCAAACCGGGAGCAGAAATAGCTCAGTGGTTAGTGAACTGGACTACAAAGGACAAGAGGTTGGGTTCAATCCTGATTGACAGGTTCCAGGTTCACCCTGCCTTAAATGGGTACCAGATTTTTTTTCTGGGAAAGTAAAGCGCAACCAATAAACCGTCATTTAAAAAATATTCCTCCTCGTTATGTTTTTTGCCAGCGTTGACCTAAGTGACTAGGAACTAAATTTTGCTTGTTAATCCATTTTTCCCTGGCAGCTGTGTGCATAGGGATCCCTTGCCGCTCAGGCAGATAACTCTGTCTTCGCAGGTACTCATATTTTTTTCCATCAATGAGTAATTGATGTTTTAAGCAGGGCCTCGCTGCTGAGACCAGGGGTGGTTGCCGCAGAGAGAAATCCCAACTGGTGCAGCTGGGATTTGAACCCAGAACCTCTCTGTCTCTAGGCCGGCATCTTCCCTCGAGACCATCAAGTCCCCCTTTCAGTAAGGCATGGTCCTCACATTTTGCTCAGAAATCTTTGTCAATCTTTAAAAGGGTGTGATTATTTAAGTGCCGTAACATCACACAATTTGAAGGATTTTTTTCTCCCCAATTGTTACTTGTCCTTTGTCTTTTGACCAAACTAGTTCTATTGGGTTTATTGAGTGATATTGTTGTGGGAGCCTCAAACATCTATGACCGTGCTCTTTAATGAACTTGTCTATGAAATTTATTTGTCCGTTGTGTCTGTTTTACAAGGGATAGCAATTCAGGTTTCAGGTATGTCCCTGTGTGAGCCACATCTTTATTGCATCTTTTGTACTTGATGTTGGGACTTTATTTTCATTTGCCACAATGTTGTGATAAGATGCAGGGAGTGATAATATATGGTGGATAGGTGGCAGGAACCAATGAAGGCTATGTCTGAAAAGTGTTCCTTCTTGCATTTTCCTCATATTCCAAGTCCGGCTTGTTGCAGGAGCTACTGAGTTAAGTGCTCTGTGCACACAGTGAGCTGTGTGTCTCATCCATTTTGATCATGTTTCGATATTCCGATTGTTTACGATGAATGATGATATCGTATGACAGGGAATAGTTGGCTGTGTTCACTTTCTGCGTGGTTTCGCCTTATGTCTTTTGGCGGGACTGAGACTGCTACGATGGAGACTACAGTTACCTTTCTGCGTTTTGGAGATGAGTTAGTAATTCAGATGATTCCACTGGCACGGGCGGTTGAGCAATTATGGATTTTAATTCGTTTGTAGTGATACCGAGGCCTTCCATAACCAATAACCAAATTGATAATCCATTACCAGATCAGAGGATTGATCCAATGACGGAAGAACACTTTTCTCAATCCACTATCTAAATCTGTTCATCTCTCAGTGATAGTCCTAATAGTCTGTTGACCTAGAAACAAAAACAAGTTCAACATTCTGCAACAGCCTACTTTGTCTGATACCTACAAGTTCAATTATCCAGTGCTGCCCTTTGCTGTTAGGTACTAATCATTTAATACTTTCTTTTGGCAATTGCCATTCTTTTTCATTTTTATGGTGAGCATTGATCTATGTTTCATCCAAACAGACAATATCATAACATTCACTGCACATTTCCTTGACTCCTTGCTTCTCATGGCTGTATACGTAACTCCAAAATCTGCATTGTTCTCTTATCAAGGTTTTATATAGAATGATAATGAAACCCTTTTACTCCCTTTGCAGAAAAATTGATCAATAATCATCACAAGGGTTTGATGACTAAAATTCCATCTTCACCAGAGATATTGCAATTACCTCTAGTCAATATTGAATTTGCAAAACATATAAAAAATTAATTGTAATAGACATGAAGTTAGCACTAATCAGGTCATTATAATAGTGCATGTAATATTGACAAGTTGAAGCTGTAAAGATTCTATTATTTTCATTACACTAGTAAAATTATGTGTGTTTTTTCTGCGTCAAAAAAAATAATATTCTTTTAAATAAGAAAGCTGTTTTACTTGTGGCTGAATCATACTGCATTATTTATGAAATTAACGATGAAAGAACAATGAAGAAAAAAGAACAGTAACATATGAAAAAATAAATAAACCAAAGAGAAACAAAATAAATTCATATAAACAATTCAATGGTGTTGCTGATTCTTTTGATTTGGTAGTTTTCCTGGAAATAAGAGAATGTCATGTTACTTCATTTCTCTTCCCTTCTTTCGTACATGAACTTAAATTTAAGTACATATTTAGAGCTGGACAAACTGAAAGTGACAGGCAATTAACTCTGTACATCAAAATTAAAAGCCAGAATACTAATTATTTGTTCACACACTCTTCCCCCCCCCCCCCAACTCTTATGCTTAAAAAAGGTGTGTAAACTATTTGACACAAGCACTTTAGCATAGCCACTACCAGCCCATATATAATTACCCACTCTCCCCTAAAATTAGTTTGCAAAATATGAATGAAAGAAAGAAAAACTATGACTATAAAACACATCAATATTCACAGGTTTCAGAGTGATATAAGGTAAATTTAAATAAATCCAACCTCATAAAAGCAAAGAAAAGTCTTTCTGAAAATGTAGGCATTACTCATAGCAAACTATATGAAACAAAGTCTAACTGTTTCTAGTCACATTTAGATTTTATTATATCTACAGTAGATCAACATTGGAAGCCTGTTAAATATATCATTTACCAATCAGGTGAATTCAACTAAATCAAATAAAATAAAAGTTACATTTCTTGTACACCAAATGGGCTAAGATCATCATCATCGAATGCTGTCTCCGCAACGAAGGTTGGCTACCATGGAGCGCCATTCTGCTCTGTCTCTTGCTTTGATGGTGCAGGTTGTCATAGGCTGATTTGTCCATCTTTTGATGTTACTCGTCCATGTTAGTCTCGGTCTGCCTCTGCCTCTTTTACCTTGTATTTTCCCCTCCAGGATTACTTTTAGTAGGCCGATGTGTCTTTTAACATGGCCCAAAATTCACATTTGTCTTGTCTGAATTGCGCTTAGTAGTTCTCTTTTCATTTTTAGTTGTTTTAAGACTTCATCGTTTGTTTTCTTTTCCTTCCATCCAATTCTACCAATTCTTCTATATATCCACATTTCAAAGGCTTCAATTCTCTGTTCTGTTTTCTTGTCTAATGTCCATGTTTCTGCAACATATAGGAATATTGAGAAGATGTAACATTTTGCTATTCTTAGTTTTAGCCCTGGTGTTATTTGTTTTGATGTTAGTATGTTCTTCATGACATTAAAATTACTTTTTGCCATTCCTATTCTTTTGTTTATTTCAGTTGTACATTTTCCATCACTGGTTATAGTATGTCCCAAGTAGTTGTAGCTCTGAACTGTCTCCAGGTCTATTCCTTCAATTTTGATATCCACTTGTGGGTTTTGAGTATTTTCTTTGTTTATGACCATAGTTTTAGTCTTTTTGATATTCATATCTAGTCCATATTTTTTGCTTGTCATGTTTATTTCATTAAGTAATTGTTGTAGATCTTTTCATTAAGGGCTAAGATATGTAGCCTGTATTTCCCTTTCCCTGCACAGACACCCCACAGAGGAAAAATGGAGATAACCACTATACATTAAAAAGGACAACGATAAAGGTAATGTTTCTATAAAACATTTACCAATCCATTTAGGAATGTAATGTTATAATGGTCATGAGTTACCTGTTAATGAAATGTTAGAAACAGAAACAAATACACCACTAAGGCACCACTAACTAAGTAGTAAGTAGGCTTAGCTGAATAAAAATAGAAGGCCACAGATTTTTTTTTTTAAACGGCCATCAAAAGGTTAGTTTTCCTATTTTAAAAAATAATTTTCATCAGCGATGATGCTTTTCATAACAGTTTTTCCTGTCACATATTTTCAGATATAAAAAAATATAACAATTGTCAGACAGACTAAATATGGCAGGTTTGATCTCAGTTGGATACACTACAGTCGACTGTTTTTTCATAGTCTGGAGGTATGACAGTGTTGGACTGATCATTTATAGGTCGGGATGTTCAGCCAATTTGTTTACCTTTTTAGTCACTTATTATATCCTCCCACTTGCCACAATACCTACAGTGAACTATCCTGCATAACATTTATCTAGAACAAATAATGAGTGAAGCTATTAAAGTCTACACTTGTACAATGACCATTAGGACAGAACATCCATTTTGCAGATGAGATAGACAGATCTGTAGGTGAGGAAGAACATACTATTATCATCAAGTATCATACATGCAGGTGATCACACCTCTCCATAACTTGTAATCTGTACAATTGTTTATCAAATATGTTGTTGACTTCCTACTAAATAACTCTCTTAAATTGTCTCGCATCTTTTCTTGCTGGTTGCCTCTACCTCTTTGGCCCTCAATATTTTTTTTCCGTTGTCACAATATATTTAGGCCTTTCCCTTATTACAAGGTCGAGGGGGAAAAAAAGATGTGTCAGTGAACTAAAACTGTGTGTATGGATCAAAGAGGGTCGACAACCCATTAACCAATGATATGTTGAGGTTAGATGTGTTGGGTCAAGTGTATACAACTTGCTGTAAACAACAAGACAACACATCTGTACTCATTGAACATCCTTTCAAGGGTGGGTAATGAAGAACAGCGGTTATATGGCAAATACAGAAAGAGGAGACATGTAAGAATGAACACTACCCATTACTGTATCTCTACAGGTTAGACTATTTTTAATCAATTATTTGTATACCGCAGATAAAATGTGTTAACTGTTTACAAACTGTGGGTCATGACAATAAAACCATGTGTGTGTGTAAAAAAAAAAAGAAAACTTGCACTCATTACTTAAATTGTCACCAGTATAAAATATACATCAATGTGTAAAATATTTTCAAAATAAGGCTCTTATTTGGAAAACAGCAGGATACAAAAAAAAAAAAAAAGATGAAGACCTAGAGAGACATTGAAAAGAACATTGATAAGAGAAGCAATGTTGACAGGCACAGACTCATTGGATAAGATTGAACATCTTGAACATCTCAATCAGAATAGAGTTGGACAGTGAAAAGCATTATGAGTCCTATGTGATGTCTAGCGGCACTAGAAGAATCAAGATCAAGAAGATTATTATAGCTATACAATAACCGAAACTGACTTGTTCATGTGTTATATCTTTCCACTGATCACAGTGAATACAAAAGTGAACACAAAGTTCAGGGGAGGTGGGAGGAGAGAGGGTCCTTTCTCTCCCCTTAGCATTCACCCATTAATTGGATGTGTTGTATCACTAGTTTATAGCAAATCTGCAATATCTGAACCTTTCGGCCCAACACAATTTTGACATAGATGGCTGCCATTTTTGGGCTACTCTCTTCAACTTTAACTGCCAAGGTTTTTTAACATGCATGAGCGTTCATGGGACCTCCTGTTTTTCACATTGATACAGATACTGAGAGAAGTGGACGAAATACTTGACAAGGAGGAACAGAATAGTCTACAGGGTAAAATAATCATTCTCAGTTTCTTGGATGAAAAATACCCACAAGATCTATGTGTGTACACAGATCAATCAGCACAGAGAGCAGTAAAGAACGGAGGAGCAGGAGCATACATACAGTACCCAAATAACACTAGGGATATGAATAAAATAGCAACAGGGAAATATTGTCACAATTATGATGCATAAATCCAAGCAATAAAGTTGGCAATACAAAACTGCAGATATAGATAATACTTCAGAATGAAAGACAGATAGATAAACAGGTTTCTGAGAGGGCTAAATAACAGATCTCACACAAAGAGACAGGAAGAATCTGCTGGTTTGATATTTGAAAAATTTCCATTGCCTGAGGTGGGAATCAAACCCGGGTCCTTGCTGTCCAGAGTCCATCGTCTTACCTCTAGACCACTCAATCCCCAGGAAGGGGTCCAATAAAAGAACATAATTTTTAATGTTAAAATATCATTTGTTTTTACAAAATGAAATGATAAACATCTGCAAGTCCTTAAAAACACGTCAAAGAAGATATCCGATAAATTAAAGCATGACGGATGTCATATTGGCCAAGAGTAACAGCATTTGTAAATGAACCAATTAATACAAGTGGCTGTTTGCAACAACCAAAATATTAAATTAAAAAAAAGTGTAGCAATGAAATAATGGAAATAATGAAATTCTGATAAAAGGTATTAGTCAGTGTTAGTTCTAACACTTAACTTCTCTACAACTAACATGTTTTAAACCAAGTAATGTATGTGTAACATTGATAAAAATGCTCTTCAAAAATTGAAGGAACTGATATTTCAAATGATGAACACCAGACAAAATATATGGGCTGAGTTATAGCCACTTGAACGATCAAATATAAAAGTAAATATGGCCTATTTGAAATAATCCTGGCACACACCAGAAAATCAATGGTTTCATAACTAAATTAGGTTACTCTGTCATTAAGAAAATATTCCTGACAAGACCTCCACGAATCAACATATGTGAACATAAGCAGCCTACCTTAAACAAGATAACCTGGTATTATGGGCTGATGGCCATACCTTCCTAATTACTACTTCTGGTAACCCCTGAGCATTTTTTGTTGGATTTTTTTTTTCAAACTGCATCATAAAAAGTACTGTATCATTATAAAGGGAGCTGTTTTTTTTTTTTGTTAATAAATTTTACCATTTTTCAAAAAAAAGTTTGTTTCTTTTCTTTTTTTCTTATGACAGGGGAAATCTCCTCGGCTGTCAGCAAGACATCAAACAAACCTATGTAATATGGGATAAACAGTGAACAACACTTTGAGGGAGACAACACAACACCTCTAATAGCCACTGTGCCATGCATTCGAATTTCAGGCCATAAATCTAATGTAACCCAGATAATTATTACAACATCTGATTCCAGTGTGTCTGCTTGGGTAAACACACAGCTGTGTAGCAAATGTTTAACAAAAATCTTATTTTCCAAACTCCAAATTTAACAATTGAGTGGTAGTAATTTTTACAACAGTGTTGTGAAAACATGACCTACAGATATGTATCATAATCTAGGGTTAAAACTAATGCTCAGGAAGGTATAAGGTAGAACACATATTCTGGAACGAAATATTTCTCATTATTAAGCAAAGTTAATTACTACTGTATATAAAAATATGCTGCACTATATGCATTCAGACATTTACATAACCATAAACTTATACATTCATCATATCCACTGTATAATAAATAATCAAAATAATTGTGATATAATTTTATTGCCATATACTCAAATTAGTCATTCCCCTTTTCCTAAACACATATGCTCCTTGCTTTTTATCTGTTACAGTGTCTCATGTCTGTCTACTTTTTGGTGTTTCTGATGTTATGTTTTTGTTATATTGTTCTTGTTGCAATAATAACTGTTCTTGGACTTCTGCCCTCACCACACATTCTCCACAGCTCTCTCCTCTTACTTGTATTACACAAACATTTTCTGGTTCATAATTAATTGATTTTCACACTTATGGGCACTCATTTCATGTTTCCTCAATACTAGGAAATGCACTTCAGATTTTTCTATAAATAAATTAAACAGTTCCAAGGCAAATCGACTGAGGTTTAGCAAATCTCACAGTAACAACGTCACAAATGAATTAAACATATAATTTTAAATGCCAAAACAAAACAATATGATTTTTAAATATGATAACTTATACAGGCTATTATAATTGTGTATGTAAATACTCCCCAAATCCCTGAAAGGTCTTCCCTACTTACAGGTGGCAGGGCTGGAGCTGCAGCAGCTTCTGCATTGTTGGCTGACTGTTGTTGTCCTATTTTGGCAGGCATTTTATCCAAAATGTTGGACTTCCTCACCACCTTCAGCTGTTCTTTCTGAGAGGGTGCGAACCCATCTTTCAACGATACCTGAAATAAATAAGAAGACCAAGGTGAAAAATGAATTATATTGTGTGGTCACAAGAAGAATGCTTTGCTGGTGATCTGAAATGAACAAGAACAATGATAAAGTTGCAATGAACAAGAACAATGATAAAGTTGCAATGAACAGGAACAATGATAAAGTTGCAATGAACAGGAACAATGATAAAGTTGCAATGAACAGGAACAATGATAAAGTTGCAATGAACAAGAACAATGATAAAGTTGCAATGAACAGGACCAATGATAAAGTTGTAATGAACAAGAACAATGATAAAGTTGCAATGAACAAGAACAATGATAAAGTTGCAATGAACAAGAACAATGATAAAGTTGCAATGAACAGGACCAATGATAAAGTTGTAATGAACAAGAACAATGATAAAGTTGCAATGAACAAGAACAATGATAAAGTTGCAATGAACAGGACCAATGATAAAGTTGCAATGAACAAGAACAATAAATGAAGTTTGTAGAGATGAGCTTCTGCAAAAGTAAAAAATAAAAAAAACTGATAAAGGCTAGTTTAGACACCAGCAGATGGTCATTCTCATCCCAAAAGGTTAGAGCTTAAAGTACACGACAGATCATGTTTCCCATGCTTTGACAGAGTTTCCATAGAGGTACTAGTTGACATAAATTGTAGTATCTTGTAAGTAACAATACCAACACTCCACTACACTTTGTACAAGACTGCTAACAACAGAGTTGTTAACAGAGTGTTCAGTCTGGCCTATCCCTGCTTCAACTGTTCATCATTCTTTCTTTCTCCGTTCCCTCTGTCATATATACTAATAGTTCTTGTGGTGATTTCAAGATCTACCCTGAATTAGCACCGACATTCAACCCACAGTTGATGGCTTGCAACAGGATTGGTGAACCAGAACCATCCAGACCCTACTCCACCACTTCATGGTGCCAATAGGAATAAACTAACCTGTGTAGTCTAGCTAAGCGAGTAGGGATCAAAGAGAGAAGGCAACCTGGTACTCAAAAATGCTGCCAGGTGTGTTGGGCCGCATTTCTATTGTTCTACTGTAAACTACAAAGCAATGCATACATGCACACTTAACGTCCTGTTAAGGTCGATGATGAAGAGGTGCATTCCTTTAGTGATGGAGCGAACGCAAGCAAACAAACCAACACAATAAATTATTGAGAAACTACACATCTTTTATTTATGTCTTATGTGCTGTACCAGAAGCATCTCCAAGTTTTTCAAATTGTCTAAAGCTTTTCTTGCTATGATTATTCTTTTGTTCATATCCTTGACTTATCCACCTGGTGTTACTATGTTTCTCATTATGTAAAGATCATCAGTGCCATCTTCACAACGAAGGTTGGCTACCATGGATCACCATTCTGTTCTGTCTCTTGCATTAATGGTGCAGGTTGTCATAGGCTGACTTGTCCATCTTTTGATGTTATTCGTCCACGTTAGTCTTGGTCTGCATCTGCCTCTTTTACCTTGTATTTTCCCCTCCAAGATTACTTTTAGTATGCTGTTTTGTCTTTTAACATAGCCCAAAAATCGCTTTTGTCTTGTTTGAATTGTGTTTAGTAGTTCTCTTTTCATTTTTAGTTGTTTTAAGACTTTGTTTTCTTCTCTTTCTATCCAAATCTTCCTATTCTTCAATATATACATTTCAAAGGCTTCAATTCTCTGTTCTATTTTCTTGTCTAATGTCCATGTTTCTGCACCATATAGGTGTTTTGAGAAGATATAACATTTTGCTATTCTTAGTTTTAGCCCTGGTGTTTTTTGTTTTGATGTTAGTATATTTTTCATAGAAAGCAAAAATAAAGGACTCAGCCTAAATTGTTAATTATAATGCCATGCAACATGTTCATCAGCTTCCTAAGGCAGACTATGTTAAGTTCTTTGCGTGGTGTCTATGTACAGTTCAGGTTTCACATTTGTACAACACTGGAAATATAACAGCTGTGTAAACCTTTAACCTTGTTAGTAAGCTGATACCACTATTAGTTAATCAGGAAGCTAAAAACATAAATTATCTTTACATTGATTATCTTTCCGTTAAAATTTAGGAATGGAAAGATAACAAATAGCCTAAGATATGCTGCTGATACTGTACTACTAGCAGAAATCCTAAAGATCTACAACAATTACTTAATGAAATAAACATGACAAGCAAAAAATATGTATTATAGCTTGTTTCATAAGTCGTGCCCAACTTTAAAAATCAATATCTTTTAAACCGCTTTTTGTAATTTTTTCAAAATTTGCATGTATAGTTATAATGATTAGAACCCAACAGGGAATTAATTTCATTAAAAACAAACATTTGGTTATTATTATTGCTTATTTGATTTATATAAATTTATAACGACCCATTGATGTAGTCAAAACTTAGTGTTTACAGTATTTAAGTTAAAAACAGCGTTTACAAATCTATACACGGTCAAATTTACGATTTTGCACGCTTTAAACGTGAGTTGTCTGACACAATTAGACACTTGTAGTAAACACGAGACATTGTGTGTCCCATTTCCGTTCATTCAGCGGCGTAGACGTGGAACGACAACATTTATCATGAGTCTTAAAATGAAATTCTGCAGTTTACAAAACATCGCAATAAAAATGTATGACTATTTTTGCAAAGAGGCTAAACGAGGAAGATTATTTCATTCTTTAGAAAACCCTGAGAATAGGACAAGACACATTTTGGATTTATCTAAACGGTCATTTAATCGCTGGATTCAAGCACGTGACCGTCAATGTTCAAAATATACAAAATCACAAGGAAGAGCAAAAATGTTGGATAATTTCGACAGTGAACTTATTAGAAGTGAAATTCGCAAAATGTTGGGTATGAATGAAACTGTTACAATAAGAAAATTAAAAGTATCGCTGAAAAAGAACAACAGTATTGAAATATCAAAGTCTACATTATGGAGGAATGTGAGAGCTGCAGGCTTTACATTCAGAAAGTATTCCAATGGACGAAACATCATCTGTGAGAAGCCACATATAGTAGTCATGAGAAGCAAGTACTTACGTGAAGTAAAAGAGGTGCGCAAGCAAGGTTATGATATTGTGTATTTGGATGAAACATGGATCAATGCTCACCACACTAACCAAAGGGAATGGCAGTCATCAGATGGAAAGATTAAGAGATTAATACCTAGCAGCAAAGGACAGCGCTTGATAATTGCTCATGCAGGTAGTCGACAACATGGACTAATACAGAATGCAGAGCTCATTTTTCTTTCAAAATCCATAGACAATCGGGATTATCACTCTGAGATGAATGGTCACATATTTAGACATTGGATTGAAAATTCTGTTCTCCCAGCACTAGATCGACCATCTTGCCTAATAATGGACAATGCAGCGTACCACAACATTGTTGCACTTGAAGATAAAGTCCCGACGTCATCCAGTACAAAAGATGCTATTAAGATATGGCTCACAAAGGAGCACATACAATTTAATAACATGTACTTAAAACCTGAATTACTATCTCTAGTAAAGCAAAAACAGAGGACAAAGATTTTTCAAATAGATAAGATTATCCAAGAGCACGGTCATATAAGTTTGAGGCTGTCACCTTACCATGCTCATTTAAATCCAATAGAACTAATCTGGGCAAAATTAAAAGGACAAGTGGCAGATGAAAATACAACATTCAAAATATGCGATGTAAAGACTCTTGCTAATCTCGCTTTATTAAATATAGACAAAGATTATTGGGCTAAATGTGAAGACCACGTTTTAAAACAGGAAGAGGAATATTGGAAAAATGATGGTTTGTGGAATGTTCAACCCCAAACAGTTATTAATCTTTTAGACTCGTCTGATTCAGAATGAAAGTATATAGCCCCCACAATGTTGGCCCCTATATTACCTTAAATTATTTCAACAAACGGTCCTTTTCAGGACCACACAACTATGAAAATTGGACATACAGGTATACCTTGATTTTATTATCGTCCGTCCTCGAACTGAGCAGACAATAATTCTCCTGGTGTTTTGTTTTATCCAGTTATTTCCCCATTACGGCCACGCATTTACCTAGTGAAAATTAATCGTAGACCAGCAACTACGGTAATTTCTATTCTTTAGGGCTTCACAATTTACAATTTTGACAAACATCAAAGAAATATCGCCGCTTTAAGAAAACTGCAGCTGCAAGATATTTGTTAAATATACATTTAAAGGGTCTTTTGAATTCTAATAACATTTGGAAAATTTCAAAAGTATTTAACAAACGGTTAGACAGTAATAGCGTTTTGAAGTTGGGCATATGTTTTGAAACGAGCTATAGATATGATTATCAAAAAAGACTAAAACTATGATCATAAACAAAGAAAATACTCAAAACCCTCAAATGGATATCAAAATTGAAGGAATAGACCTGGAGACAGTTCAGAACTACAACTACCTTGGAATACTATAGGGTGTCTCTTTAATGACTGTGCATTTTTTGTTGTTGAAATAATTACGCACCTAAATTTTATCTATGTATGACGTAATACGTAAGGAGGTTGATCGATGGCTTGACAAGCTGTCATTGTAAAAAGTATTGTTATGGAAACAGCGCCATATATTTTAGAGCAGTGATCTCTGCAATATGTGCCGCTTTGGCACGCAAGGTTTCTGATTTTGAGATTGTGGCTCTGCCCTATGTGCCGTCTTCGGCTCGAAAGGACAATAGATAGATAGATAGATAGATGACGTAATAGTTCAAGCACCATTTACGTGTTCACTTAAACATCACTGCTACATGATAGATCTGGCTTACAATGGTGTTAACGATTGAAGAAAGAGTATTTATAGTGGAGCATGTGTTCCGTAACGGCGGCAAGTATTCGAATGGGGTTGTTGAACAATTTGTGAATAGATTTCCTGATACACCAGTGCCTCATCGAAATACTGTGAGTAATTTAATAATCAAATTTCAAAACACCGGTAGTGTACATGATGTTAGCCGTCCTGGTAGACCATCTGTTCTTGACGTAACATCTCTCAACATCCAGGACAGCATTCTAATGAGTCCTGGCAAATCAATAAGAAAGCTGGCTCAACAAGTACACAAATCAAGCAGTACTGTTCATAGAGTTCTGAAAAAAAAATTAAAGTTACATCCGTACAAATTTTCCGTCGTTCCTCAATTAAAAGAATTAGATCACCAATCCAGAATTAATTATTGTATGTGGTTTGAGAATTTTCTAGCCCAAGAAGGTGAGGAAATCCTTGATTTCACTTTCTTCACAGATGAAGCATGGTTCCATTTGTCTGGGTACGTGAATAGGCAGAATGATCGTCTTTGGAGTGATGAAAATCCACATGCATTGCAACCAGTGCCTCTCCACGATCAGAAAGTAGGAGTGTGGTGTGCAATGAGTCGTCAGCGGATAATCGGCCCAATTTTCTTTTATGACACAATAAATTCAGAAAGATATAGGATTAACATACTGGAGCGATTCGTAACCCAACTTTCTGAGCCAGAAATTGAAAAAGCTGGTTTCAACAAGATGGCGCAACTGCTCACACTGCTGTAAAATCACTGGAATTTTTATATGAAATTTTTGCTAATCGTATAATCTCTCGCGGAATTTGGCCTGCACGGTCTCCTGATCTTACTCCCATGGACTACTATCTCAGGGGTGAACTGAAAGGAAAAGTGTACGAAAACAATCCCCACACACTCGATGAGCTGCATGTTTCAATCGCCAACAACATTAATAATGTTACACAGTCCATACTGCGTAAGGTTTTTGACAATATGAAAAAACGTATCAACATTTGCCAACTAAAACGTGGTGGATATTTCGAATACCTTTTGTGAATAGTGATGTTATATGTTTAACTTTACCGAAAAAGGAACAAGCTACAGCAGTACATGATGCGTGATTTACATAAATAAATTGGAACAACTAGATTTTCAAATAATGCACAGTCATTAAAGAAACACCCACCAATCTGGAAGACCTTCAATTTCACAAGACCAAATTATGGAACTCCAAGACAGAATTACAATGAGTCCAAATGCATCTTTAAACCACTTGTCTCAACAGGTGCAAATATCTAAGAGTTCTGTTCACAAGGTTTTAAGAAGTGAACTACACTATCGTCCATACAAATTAACTGAAGTGTCTCAACTCCAAGAAAGAGATTATGAATCCCGTTTAAACTACTGCATGTGGTTTCAGAATTTTATTTATGAACATGGCGCTGTCATCCTTGACGTCACTTTTTTCACTGATGAGGCCTGGTTTCATTTATCCGGTTATGTGAACAGTCAGAACAATCGGCTGTGGAGTAGTGAAAACCCCCATGAATTTCATCAAGTGCCGCTTTACGATCAAAAAGTCGGAGTGTGGTGCGCTATAAGTCGTATGCGGATAATAGGACCTATATTTTTTAATGAAACAATAAATGCAGAATGTTACCGTACTTTAATTCTGGAACCGTTCATAGCACACCTTACTGAACGGGAAATTATGGAATCCTGGTTTCAGCAGGATGGGGCAACAGCACACACAGCCACAAAAACACTCAATTACTTAGAAAGCATATTTGCAAATCGCATTATTTCACGTGGAATCTGGCCTGCTCGTTCACCAGATCTAACACCCCCAGATTATTATCTGTGGGGGGCATTGAAGGGGAAAGTTTATGAAAATAATCCGCAGACAATTAATGACCTAAAGACTGAAATAGTAGACAAGATTAAACAAATATCACCAGACATTATTCTGAAGGTTTTCGCAAATATGGAAAGACGAATCATGACATGTCTTGAGGCCTGTGGTGGACATTTTCAACATATGCTTTAGGCACTTTATTGTGTTAATACCAACATTACCCATTATAAACTCGCCGATAGCAGTCAAGTATATTTGAATATTTTACAATTTGTGTGACGCATTAGTTAACCGCATTTCTGGTGACGTTTTTCTTCCGAGAGTAGAAATTCACTGCACTGCGACTTTAAAAACACCCTGTATAACCAGTGATGGAAAATGTACAACTTAAATAAACAAAAGAATAGGAATGGCTAAAAGTAATTTTAATGTCATGAAGAACATACTAACATCAAAACAAATAACACCAGGGCTAAAACTAAGAGTTACATCTTCTCAATATTCCTATATGTTGCAGAAACATGGACATTAGACAAGAAAACAGAACAGAGAATTGAAGCCTTTGAAATGTGGATATATAGAAGAATAGGTAGAATTGGATGGAAGGAATAGAAAACAAACGACGAAATCTTAAAACAACTTAAAATGAAAAGAGAACTACTAAACACAATTCAAACAAGACAAATGCGATTTTTGGGCCATGTTAAAAGACACAACAGCCTACTAAAAGTAATCCTGGAGGGAAAATACAAGGTAAAAGAGGCAGACCGAGACTAACATGGACGAGTAACATCAAAAGATTGACAAATCAGCCTATGACAACCTGCACCATCAAAGCAAGAGACAGAGCAGAATGGTGCTCCATGGTAGCCAACCTTCGTTGTGGAGACGGCACTCGATGATAATGATTGGGGAGATGGAGGAGATGGGGGGGGGGGGGGGGGGCTCTACTAAACCGTGGTCTGTTTTTGAGATCGCTAGTGGGGAGATGGAGGGCAGCTCTTGATTGTTTGCAAATTGCAGACCATTATTAAAGTAATTTTATTAAAGTGATCTCATTTGAGTGAAACAGGGGATTGCGTAATCTAAAGGTAAGACAACAGCCTCTGGACAAAGAAGACCCTGTTTTTTTTTTAACCCTGCCAAAGGCAGCAGGAATTATTTTCTTAGAATCTGTGGTTTACTTGCAGCTTTACCCTTCACTGGTCTCCGGGTAGTGTGAGCCGCTATCTTACCATCTCGGAAAACTGAGAAACAGGAGGCCCCATGTGCAAGTCCAAACATTAAATCACCCTTGGCAGATAAAAGTCTAAAAAAGAAAGTAGGCCAAAATTGGTCACTGCCCTGGCAAAAATGCACTCATGGTGAGGACTGCCTAAAGGCACAGACATCACAGCTTAGCTGCAAACTAGCAACACAACAAATCCACGACCACTTTACAGGGTGAGTGCTAAGGGGGAAAAGTAGAGAAGAGTGAAAAAAATAAATGAACATGATTAATGTCTTCGTCTACACCTAACAATCTTTGCTATACATCAAGACCTGCAAAGATCTTAAACAGAATAAAGTCAATTAAAATCTAAAATATAAGACTGATTTAAAACTGTTTGAAACATTGGTATCTAAACATAACTCACCAGAATTGGACCAGCACTTTTGCCAGAGAAGAAATCATCAGCAGATATTGCAGGCACATCCGAAGCTGTGTCAGGATACAGGTCATCTTGGAAGAGCTCAGACTAAACATAAGAGAACAGAAATAAAGGTCTCCATATAGTCTTTAGGCAGATCATGAAGGTAGGCACAAAAATGAAATAGGTGGAGCCACGAGTAGAGCTGCTGAGAAGATATACAATAAAATTATAAGGAAATAAATAAATTGTAAATAATTAATAATGGCCTTTAATTACCACCAATTAATAATAACAATATAAATTATAAAATGTATATTTCCTTGTTTATTTTATAATATTTGTCTATCATGTGATCTTTGTATATTTTTTGTCCGGTACTTGATGCAGGCTTTTTCTGAAATGTCGTTTGTCTCGTCTCTCTACTAATGTTGGTGCTAGATACAATTTTATGTTTATTTTACAGTCTAAGTAGATCAGAATTGTGAGAATTGTTCAGCAAATCCAGTTTGAGCTTTTCTGTACTGATGTGAACAGCATCAAGGAGCAACTAAGGCATCAACATTAAAAGCTTGATTCTGTCTGGTTATAAGCAATTGTAATTAAGGCTACAATCTCTCTTTGCTTTAAAGTGTATCGGGAATATGGATTAGTGCTAATATTTTTCAATAACCAAAGGCACATTTTGTGGGGTGATATGGTTGGTATCAACCATTCTAATTTCCCAGGAAAAAAAATTTCTGGTACCCATTTTCTGAGGTTGGATGAACCAGCCAAAAAAAAATTTTTTTTTTTTTAAATTGCCACATCTGTTAATTAAACCAGGACCGTTCTGGTCAGTAGCAAGTGAAATAGCAACTCAGCCTGCTTCATAATAAACATTTGTAATGGTTCATTAATCATGTAGTACTGCCCAGTAAAACGTTTATTGCTTACAGTTGAATAGATATTGTAAATGGACATTATTTAAATTTCATTTAGAATATTTACACAACACACAAATAATAACGAAAATGAATGCCTTAATACATGGAACAGCTGTTCCAGCATCTAAACATAAATAGTGAACATTAGCAAGTGTGTATGCATTTCAAGGAGAAAATGAATGCACTAACACATGAAAAGCTGTCCTGGCATTTGAACATAAATATTGAACATTAGCCAGTGTGTATGCGTTTCAATGAGATCAAGTAGCCAAAAATATGGATTCCAGCAATCTATTTATTATCATCACCACCATTTTAGTTCTTTTTCAAGCACAAACATAAATAAATAGAAAAAAAAACACTTACCCTATGCTCGGTAATGTGTTATATAAATAAATTGGAGACTGGTAAATGCCAAACCCTTCTGGAGTCTCTCAACTTATAATTTATGTCTTCCAGTTATCAATATGGTATACAAGTGAGAGTCAAGACACTCATCCAACAATTGAACTGAGTGCAGTCAGCAACCCACAGCTGACTGAAATGTGTCAGGATCAGCAGGCAACAGAGCTGATCAACCTGGTACTATGAGTTGGGTGGCCAAAAGGCAGAAATATATTAAAGCACAAGGCATTTGCACCATTTAATATCCTTTACAGGGCGCATGACAAAGAGGTCCGACTATGCATTCCAGTAGTCATTGGGTGAATGCCAGAAATAGATACAAGTAAAACAAAACGCTAACAGTGGATTGAATAAAAAAAAGTTAAAAATAAATATAAAATAAATGAAATATTTTCATTTGCTGATTATGCACAATCTGTTTATGTAAAAACTCCACTTCACCACAAAATGTATAGAAAGTCCTCCAACATAAATATTTTCAAGTCAAAACTTTGGTTTGTCTAGTCATCTTATCTGCAAAGCTGAAACATCTTGTATGTGTTGTTTTCTAGTTTAAACCAACAGCTCCCAATGTTTTTCATGTCTATATTTCCCATTGTACTCTACCACGAGTCTATGTTTTTCATTGTCCCCTACCATCAGTCTAATGTTTCCCATTGTCCCCTTCCATCAGTCTATGTTTACCATCAGCCCCTAACAGCAGTCTGCTGTCCCTTACCATTATAATGTTTTCCATTGCTCCCTAACTATCAGTCTATGTTTCCCATTGTCCCCCAATATTAAGCATGCTGATGTTACAGTAAGTTAGATATGTCTTGCCATATTACTTTACAAACTAAGAGTTGACCACAACAATTTTGAAACTAAAGGATTTCCTAAGGAAAATTAAATCAAGTATGTTTACCTCTGGAGAGTCTTCAAGACAGGCGCAAATAAAACACAAGACAATCACGTGCAACGATCGGTGCAAACAAAACTGCACATATGTCCCAGTATCATAAAACACTTATGTTTAGCACATACTAAAGATTTGCTGAAGTAAACAAACAATATGTCAACAGTTTGCAAGCTTTACTTGGACCAGTGACACTCAGAAAACCACTTGAACAGCACCGGTTTTAAAGTGTCATGTCCTGCTTCAATTAGGAAAATCATAATTGAAATAGGTTTGTATTATATGACAGCATACCCAGCAGTATTGTTCTACATCAATCTATTCAAGCTAATTTCATGCCAATTGTTTAGTCTTCACAGATAGATAATATATAGAAAATCATGCGGGATGACGAGAAGTAAAGTTGGAAAACCCTATTTTAAAAAATTAAGTAAAATAAGTATTAATACAGGAAACATGATATTTTTGGGTGTTTTGTTTCCCTATTAGTTTAGCTGCTCAATATAATGTTAGGTTTATTTTTTTTCAAGTCTAGTCCTAATTATCTTTTTACTTTTTTTCTTCATTTCCTCTTACAGCTCCATAAAGTGTTAAGAGAGATATCTGTCTTTCTTTCATTCGCCTGAAGCATTGTCTATATCTGCAATGTAATTTCCTGTGTCTTATGTAATTCTTGCAGTGGCCCATATATATATACCTGAAGTATCAGTTCAACAGTCTGGGGTACCTGCCCACATGTACATGTAGTTAGGGTACTAATCTTGAATTGTTTATACATGTGACTGTGGGGTCAATTGTGCCCTGTTCTGAGGCGTATAATGATAACTTGTTCCCATCTGTTCATATTAAGATAGGCATCCTGATTTGGGGCTTGTGGTCCTCTGATTGATTTGATTATCTATTTCTTCTGATGGTATGTAACTGGTGCATCTGGTTGTATGCCTGTTTGCGCCTTCCTTTGCTAGCTGATCTGCTCTCTCGTTTCCGGGTATTCTACAGTGAGATTGGATCCACTGCAGGGTGACCTTGTGGTGCCAGAGTTCAGCCATTAAGGTCTGCAGATGTGACAATTTTCTAGATTGCAGTGCCTGGAGTACTGTTCTTGCATCTGTCAAAAATAATACAGGCTGTGGGCTAAGATTACTGTTCAGCAGTTTTTCTATTGCCAACTTTATAGCTTGGATTTCTGCATCATAATTGTGACAATATTTCTCTGTTGCTATTTTATTTATATACCTGGTGTTTTTTGGGTATATGCTTCTGCTCACAAATTCTAAACTGCATTTTGTCCTGATCCATCTGTATACATGCATAGATCTTGTGGGTATTCTTCATCCAAGAAACTGAGAGTGATTGTTTTATGCTGTAGACTATTTTGTTCCTCCTTGTCAAGTATTGCTTTCACTTCTGTCCATATTTGTATTGATAACCCGTACTCCTCTGCCCAGGTGGTCTGTTCTAGTATAGGCAGTAGGAGGCTGACAAACTCTTGGTATGTCTGGTGTTTGTCTACAAATTTGTTTGGTTTGGTGGATTAAACTGCTTCTCTTAAGCCGTCCCAATGCAAGATTTTGGAATAGGTTTTTCATTGGATATCTTGGTGTGCATGAACATTTTTCTGCCAGTGTCAGCACCTTTGAGTCCCTACGTTCTCTCAGTGCTGGTATCCTCCACAATTTCTCCATCTCCAATATTGGCGTTGATTTCATTACTCCTGTGATGACCCTAAATGTCTGGTTTTGTACTTTATCTAGCTCTTGCAGTGTGGTGTTTGATGCTGAGTACTATACTGATGATCCATATTGTAGATGTGGGAGTATACTCTCTTGGTAAACTTTACTGAGTATTTTCCCGCTTGCACCCCACGGTGTTCCACATAGCTTTCTTAGAAAAGATAACTTCCTCCTTGCATTATAGGTTGCCTTATCTGCTTTTTCCAAGATAGTTTGTTGTCAAATGTAACTCAGATAAGTAGCTTGTATATCTTCTTTCAGAGGCTCATTGTTTATGTAGATGGCTCCTGCTTTTTGTTTTAGGGAGAGCTTAGTTCTCAATGGTTAGTGAACAGGACTAAGAACAAGAGATTAGGTTTGTTCCTGATTGGTGGCTTCCAGGTTCACCCAGCCTTAAATGGGTACTGGATTTTTTTTTCCTGGAAAAGTAAAGTGGCATGGGTGTAAGACCAACCACATTACCCTAAAAATCATGCATCAAATGTTTATAAAAAATACGAGCACTAGCATCATATTCCCTATATGCCATGTGACCTGATGGGGCTTTTTACTTTACTTACTTTAGTTGATATGCTCACTTGTATCTTTCCAGGAAGATAAAATTTGCATGTTTCTTCTATCAAAGTGCTTAGAAGAACATGTATCTTAAAATTTAACTTCTCTGTTCATCGTATGTTGATGATCATCGTATCAGCTGTCATTTTACATGTGCCAGAGTCACATTCATCAGAGGTTCCTATTCTAAGGATGTTGAAAAGGTGAAGTCTTAGAATTCTTTATTAATCCCTGAAGTCTCGGTGGCAAAGTAATCTGGCCAGATGATCAGGGTTAAAATGTGGCAATATTTCTGATCAACACAATTCATGAATAGCTGTTCTGTGCTCTTTTACTGTGTTCAGTATCCTGTATTCAACAAATTACACAATAAATTTTGCCATTTCAGAGGACATAAGCCCTCATTAAGTGCTCTATAAATTGGATCAAAAACACTCAACGGTACCCAGGTTTAAATTAGTCAGCAACTCATAGCTAACTTCTTGTATCAGATTAGTGAACTAAATCTAATCAAGATCCTACACCGCTTCCCTGTGGAAATTCTGGTAGCACACATAACAAGTCTGGCCAAGCAAAAAGGAATCAAAGATAAAGGGCAACAAATGTCCACAAATTCTGTGCTGATTCAAAAGGCACTGATATTACAGGCTGCAGTAAATAACAACACGACACATCTACAATCATTCAACTTCCTTTTATGGAGGGACCGTGAAGAGTTGTTGTTAACAGGTTTATATAGATGTACTCTGCCAATCATCTATCAATTATCCTTCCTGGTATCAGACTTCAGTTTCTAGGTATCCATACTGCCCACACTTCTGTAGGCCACTATTAACATGTACAATATAGAACACAGAAGCTTAAAGTTGATGACAATGGATATCCTTTTACATACATAATACCATAATTTCTTAACTGTCAAAGGTGAAACAGTATCAATAATATATTGATCGTGGCTATTACCTTTCTTGGGACAGTAAAGGGAATAATTTCACAAAGGCCGTTGTTGTGCAACTTGTAAAACCTGCATGGAAGATATAAAACAAACAGTGTGTACAGACTCACAACCACTTGAACTGTTATACTACATATATGGAAAAATAAAATACAAACGTATGAAAAAAGATTAATGTACTAAATAGAGCCTAGTAATGTTAGTGACATGGAGAAATAATGCTGACTAATCAGAGATTAAAACAAAAAATGAACATGTACACAATATTGCATAACAAAATTAATTTGTTTCATAGATATGGTCATTTGGAATATCCATGGAACAATATTATGTTAATCTTGTTTATCCTAAAAAGTGACTTTAAAGCTAGCTACATTCTTGTAAGGGAGCCGAAATAGCTCAGTGGTTAGTGAACTGGACTACAAAGGACAAGAGGTAGGGTTCGATCCCAACCGACGGCTTCCGGTTCACCCAGCCTTGAATGATTACCGGATTTTTTTCTGGGAAAGCAAAGCGGCATGGGCGTAGTACCGACCACATTACCCCACAAACCATGTGCCGAAGGTCTGTAAAATTTATGGTCACTAACACCATATTCCCTATACGCCACTTGGCGTGACAGGGGTTCTTTACTTTACATTCTTGTAATGTACAATGAAGACTCAACAAGACAAACAACCCCTGACTGCTTTAGTTATCTGTGATAAAGGAAAGAAGAATACACAAAGACAGACTTTGCCCCAAAAAATTGATTTCCTTTCTTTTTTTGCATTTATCCAGTGTTTAATTTCTATTCATATTTTTGATCCACCCTTTAAAATATGTTAAATGTATGTAGATGTGATTGACAAGCTATGATATTCGCACCCTTTGGTCCAAAACATGACACCAGCACAGCACTTTTGTGACTACATGATTGCTTTTTCCATTTGATACCCACTCCCTTGGTCAGACTGGGTTAGTCTGTTCCTATGGACTTGGCAAAGAAGAGTCTGGATAATTCTGGCGCTATTGTCAGCTATGAGTCACCGACTGCTTTCAGAACTGGTGCTGACTTACACCTTCACGACCCCACTCCTTAAAGCTTACTATTACTTCAAAAAGTATGGACAAACACAAATACAACACTTTAACTGGCTAAATGAATTTTATAAGATACATGAAGCCCACATACTGAAGACAATATGCTACTTAGCCCCTGAAAGATCAAGAATTATATCATCATCATGTGCCATACTGGTTGGTGTAGGCGATCATGTCCTTCCACAATCTTCTATCTACAGTGCATCCTATCAGTTCTGTTGTTGACTGTTTTCCATGCCATGACACCAAGCTATCCAGTATTTTCTCTCTTTGTCGCCCGCGATCTCTCTTTCCTTTTATCTTGCCAGTTGTAACCAAGTATTTCAACTTTCCTCTTCTCATGATTTGCCAGAAAAATGTTGATTGTTTCTTTCTGATGTTTTTTAGGAGCTGCCTTTTTGTGTTGGCCTCTTTGAGAACTTCCTCATTGATCTTTTTAGCTGTCCAGGGAACTTTCAACATTCTTCTGAGAAATCCCATCTCTGTGGCCTATAATTGTCCTTTCATTTGTTTGTCTACAGCCCATGATTCGCTTCCATAGGTCAGAATTGGTTCTATATAGCACTGAAAGAATTATATATATATGCTGTGAAAAAAATGGTTGATGACAAATTAATTTAATCTGACAATAATCTACCCTGCCAGGACAAAGAATGTAGTGTCTATTGTTCTACATGCATTCAAAATGAAAATCCTAAAAGGAAAAGAATATCAACCTGGCAATCTCATTGTTGTTTACGTTGAGACCTCGCTTTGGCATGAAGCCAATACCTCTCTGTGGTGCATTGGACTGGAAGAGTGTCAAGAAGTGAACATATGGTGCTTCATCTGTTACTTCATAATAACGAATTATACTGTCTCCCTGAATGAGGAACAAAGAGAAATCACATTAATTTTAGTAAGGTTCTAGTTTAGTGACATAAATTAAAGTGATCTTTCCTTAGTTGGCATCACAACAAAACTACAGTTATTCTCAAATACTAACAATTATTTCTATGTTCATCACTAATGCAATGTATTTTATTTTTAGGTTCCGGTTAGGAATCATAGGACTTTACCCTTGTATTGTTTATGTTTTCTCTACAAGTTGGGGTCTTCTAATGACAGGAGAACCACCGAATAACATGAAATGTCACTCAAGTGGATGTTAATCTTCAAAAATGAAATAATTTATGTCCCTAAACTAGGATTTTACCTTATTTTTTTTTTTTATTAAATAATATTGAACATTTACAGAAAAACAAGATAATTATATAATTACAAGAAAGGTCTCTGCCTACACAGTATGAAAAAAAAGTAATGGTCATATAGAAGAAACAATCATCACCACCATGCAACATAAGTCTGAACAATCTGAAACAATGAAGAGCATCAAATACTTGGACATAATAATAACATCAGATGGAAGATGCACCACAAAAATAAAAAACAGAATAGCACGGGCCAAAGTAGCATTTCAGAAAATGGAAAACATCTTGTGCAACAAGTCTATTTTAATAGAAATTAAAAATAGAGTTCATCAGATGTATATATAACCTATGGAAGCAAATCATTTACAGTAGACAAACAAATGAAAAGATGATTAGAGGACACAGATATGGATTTCTCAGAAGAATGTTGGGTGTTCCCTGGACCACTAAGAAGACAAACAAGGAAATTCTCCAAGAGGCCAACACAAAAAGGGAGGTGTTAAAAAACATAAGAAAGAAACAACAATTTTTCAAGCACATCATGATAAGTGGAAAGTTGGAATACTTGGTTACAACTAACAAAATAAAGGGAAAGAGAGATCACAGACAACAAGACAGATTATAGTAGATAGCTTGATGTCATGGCATGGAAAACAGTCTACAACAGAAAAGATATGATGCACTGTGGACAGAAAATTGTGGAAGGACACGATCAACTAGGCCAACCAATTTGCCACATGATGATGACTACACATGCCAGATAGAGTCACACAACAATGAACCAATTCTATTCTGATAGGGGAAAAAAAGTGTAGAAAAAGCTTGAATGAAAAATAAAATGATAATTCTAATGATTGTACTATGTATCTTCATTGTTGTTGTTGCATAGTTTCATGTGTTAATCTACAGAGAAAGTTCAAAGAAAACATTGGTCGGCTCAAAGATGGTAGCATATCCATACAATAAGATGCAGCTTGCACAGTCAATGGCAACATGAGTCTTCTCTCCACAACACAGAGGAAAGTAACACCGGTAGCATTGTTGGACTTCATTAAAGGACAGGGAGCCTCACAAGATTACCACTGTGCTTTGCTTTAAGATGTGATTTTATAATGAGAGTTATTGAGTTATTTGCGAGTCATCATCATTGTATTCCGAACATGCCCATAGGTGCTCAGATCCCCTCCTCAGTAAGTCTCGCAGTGTTCAGCGACTGACAACTCCAGTTCTATGTTGGTTGATAAGTTTTCTTACACACCCACTAAGTTTCTCATTTCTGGCTGTGCCTATCTTAACTCCATTCTCTTTCATCCAAAGAAGTAACGTGGATTTGTTTTAATGAGAATTAGGTAATACCTACACATATCTTACACTCATGTGCACATACACATAGTTACAACTTCATGTTGATGAAAGACTGCAGAAAATTATGTTACAGACTAATGAGATCTTCTGCTAGAATGAATAATATATTGGACACAATATCAGGCAACAAAAACAGAATCATTAAACTAAATTCTTATTCTGAAATCTGATTTCATCATCATCATCAAGTACCAAGCCTGCTGGCGTGGGTGATCATGTCTCTCCACAACTTTCGATCACAACAGTTATTTATCACTTCTGTTGTTGACCTTCTGCCAAGCCATTCTCTTAAGCTGTCTGGTATCTTTGTTTCCCTCTATCTCATCGTTCCTCAATTTTCCCAGTTGTTACAATATATTCCAGCTGTTCTCTTCTCATTACATGGTCACAAAATGATAATTGTTTCTTCCTAATATTGGGAATTAGCTCTCTCTTTGCTTAGGCCTCTTTCAGAACGTATTTAGTACGCTTCTTAGCTGTCCATAGTATTCTCAACATTCTTCTGTAAAACCACATCTCTACAGCCTCCAGTGATTTTGATTCTCTAAATTGAGTTATTAGCGGGTCATCGTCATTGCACTCCGAACATGTCCATATTTGATCCTCTAAATGCAGATTACAAAGCTAAAAGCTTATCTGGGAAGTGACCAAGAAAGCAGCTCTCAACAAACACACAGGTCATTGTGTCCTCAGAGCACATCAACACAGGATAAGACTTAGTGACTTCGCAACATGTGACTGTGGAGCATCCACACAAACTCCAGAGCATATACTGCAGACTACATGACTGCAGCACTCTAATCACCCTTAAAAACAAATATGGCTCACAGAAACAACAATATATGACAAGTTTAGGCAAACTGGTGATTACCTCAAACGCACCATCTTGTTTGTGGCCCAAGCTGGTCGATATGCATAGCAGTTGCCGATCACTGAAGGGGCGCAAGAAAACATGGGGTGAAAATGAAAGAAGTGTCCAAAACATGATATAACAATTGGCCAAAAGCCTTCAAACAAAGAGAATGGACCAATAGGTAAGAATCTGAACGTGCCTCTCAAAATATGTGGGGTCAGGAAACAAGCAAAGGTGTGTTTGTGTAAACCATATATGAACATATGGTGTAAATACATCCAGATACACACTGGATAGACCATATGTTCAATAAGAGCTCTAGAAACTATCACAGACCTGCCATGCAGTGGGCTCAAGAGAAGTTATATAGGAATACCGATCTAGTGTGTTGTTGAACAGTGAAACAGAGATGGACAGAGTGAGCCAGACTTGAGGTTCACTAATAACTAATAAAAGAAAGTGCAGCACACTAAACTCCCTAAGAGCACAAATGTGGCCCACAGAAACAACCCTGTGAGACAAACTATGGGGATCTGGTGAGGACCTCAAACACATCAACATGTCCCTGACCTATTCTGGCCTAAATGCATAGCAGTAGCTGATCAGTGAAGAAGATGTAGATAGAAAGTGCAGAACTGAGTAAATCTCTTGCTGACCTACTAGTTTCCAGAAGGCAAGTAGGCCACTGACTATTGGTCTGTAGACAAGGAGAAGAAGAATAAGATACAAATTGGTATCCACAAGCATGTGACTAGTAATATTTATTTTAAAGAAAACTAACCTTCCCAGCAAGGTAAATCATACTTGTGTCTGGATCATAAAAGATGAACATTACACCATTGCTTGAGTCAATCTCTTCCATCACAACTGGGGCACTTAGGTCATTCTATTAAAAAAAAACATTTTAATCAAATTAAATTCTTTCCAATGTTTCTAAAAAAATGTGTTAACTACATTTTCCAAACACAATAAATATAATACTTGATAAGAAAAGTAATAAGTGATCAAAATGGAACAAAAGTAATGGGAGATCAGTGTCTTCTAATGTACAGTTAGGAGAGAGGGTGGCCGAATCAGTAATTTTTTTTGCTCCAAACTGGGAAATTGTGGGTTCAAATCCTGATAGGGTCAAAAGTTATGTTTATATCAGGGGTGAAATAAAAACTCACACCTGAACACTTCGCAGCAACTGCACAGGACAAGTGGCCTTTATTCTCTGGTCTTGTAGTTTCCAGTAATGGGAAAATGCCATAAAGGTATTATTTTAAATTGTATAGTTGTAACCAGTATCATCAATTTAATAAGAGCAGAACCCACCACATTAACTCATGAATGTGCTTGCTGATGGCCAATGAAAAATATGGAAACTAGCACCATCTTGTGGATCAATATGTTGTCACGGGTACATTTTTATAATAATAGGTTCAACCAGTGAGAAGTGCACATAGTGATGACAGGTTCAACAGGTGAGAAGGGAACATTATGATATCAACCTGTAGTGATGACAGGGTCACCCGGTGAGAAGTACACATAGTGATGACAGGTTCACCCAGTGAGAAGTGCACATAGTGATGACAGGTTCACCTGCTGAGAAGTGCACATAGTGATGACTGGTTCATCCACTGAGAAGTGCAGATAGTGATGACAGATTCACCCAGTGAGAAGTGCACATAGTGATGACAGGTGCACCCACTAAGAAGTGCACAAAGTGATGACAGGTTCACCTGGTGAGAAGTGCACATAGTGATGACAGGTTCACCCGGTGAGAAGTGCACATAGTGATGACAGGTGAAAAGTGCATATTATTATAGCAGAGAAATAACGGTGGAGCTAGATAGGCTTTGTAATGCAAAAATGTGATTTCTATGGAGACAAATAAAATACAAATTGAGCATTGTTTGAAAAGCAGTAACTGTGACAGTAAATAATGGCAACAATTCAGGCTGACAGTAAACTAACCTTGTGATTGATCACAGTGTGTTTTTGAGTGTGCGTGCATGTGTGTAAAGGTATAAATAATATTACACAAGACATCCTTTACCTTAACTAGCAATCTACAAAACAATTTTTTTCAGCACACAAACCTTTCGACAAGGGGTAGGGTTTGATCCCAACCGACGGCTTCCGGGTTCACCCAGCCTTAAATGGGTACCGGATTTTTCTGGGAAAGTAAAGCGGCGCCGGCTTAATACTGACCACATTACCCCGAAAATCATGTGCCGAAGATATGTAAAATTAATGGTCACTAACACCATATTCCCTATACGCCACTTGGCATGACGGGGGTACTTTACTTTTTACTTTTACACAAACCTTTCATTATTTACCGAGTAACAATGACCAAACACTGTGAGGTCTAACATTTGCAGCTACTAAAATGTCAACATTTACCTCGCTCCATAATGCGTACTGTCTTTCACTCATCTTAGAAAAGCCAGTTGTGAAGACCTGACCATTTTTCAAGTAAGCACTCTGTGCTGGTTTAGAACCCATGTGCCCCTTCCCTTCCTGAAACAGAAAGTTGATGCTATTACAGCCTGCAAATAAGATTTCAGTTGTTCAAAAATGTTACAATGCAGAATAGAAACAGTTAACTACGCATTAACCAGGAATTGTCATTAATGGATGTTTCGTAAAGGAACAGACAGCATCAGAACTAATGAGGAATTTATGAAAATGTATAAGCAGTCATACTTGGCTTACTCTTTGGGGCTTTTAACTGTTAAATGCTCTTTAATGTACGTAAAGTACACATTGGAACACCCATTTTTCTAGAGGGCTAGACATCAAATCTCACTACCTAGAGACCAAAGGAAGGTAAAGCCACAAGGAAACCATGGATTGGAAATGAAAATTTTCCCACCACATGAGACATAATTTAAACCATTTAAACCATTTAAACCTTTCCATCCAGAGGCTGTTGTCTTAATTCCAGACCATCCAGTTTCCAACATGAGAATGAGTATGATCTTGGTCAATTGTTGATGCTGAGTCACTGACCACTTTGAGACCAGATCTCTGTCCCATCAAGAGTTTTTATTGTTTGAAGAAATTGTATATTTAATCTGTGCTAGACTTTTGTCTGACAGAATATGTTCATCTTAAGAGAAAACACTGAGGACTCATTTTAAATGTGAGCTACATAAATGGGAAAAATACCAGACAGTTTAAGAGAATGGCTTGGCAGAAGGTCAACAACAGAAATGATAAATAACTGTCGAGATCAAAAGTTGTGGAGAGACATGATCACCTACGCCAGCAGGACTGGTACTTGATGATGATGATATAAATGGTTTTTTTTTAAAATTATTATTTCATTTAAACTTAACTTCAGAATTATTACTTTACCCAATCCATATTTTAAAAACAAATATATATTGACATGTTTTTATAATGTGCCCAAGATTTAATTAAAAAGATCACTCTGTTAAACCGAGCAAAACATGAAAAAGCCTGATCCTAAATGACAGCCAGAATAAAAATGAAATAATAAATGTTCAGTATTCATGTCATCAAAGTTATGGAGTCTGTAGACCTCTTTTCTCACTTGTTCAACCTTTTATGACAAACCTAAACATTATCCACTTTTCAATGAAAATAGCACCAACTGCATTGCCCTTGTGTAAAACTAATAAACAGTTTATATATATATCATCATCATCATTGAGTGCCGTCTCCACATCGAAGGTTGGCTACAATGGAGCGCCATTCCACTCTTGTCTCTTGCTTTGATGGTTCAGATTGGCATAGGTTGACTTGTCCATCTTTTGATGTTACTCGTCCATGTTAGTCTTGGTCTGTGTCTGCCTCTTTTACCTTGTATTATCCCTTCCTTCCAATATTACTTTTAGTAGGCTGTTGTGTCTTTTAACATGCCCCCAAGAAAAATTTCATTTGTCTTGTTTTAATTGTGTTTAGTAGTTCTCTTTTCATTTTTAGTTGTTTTAAAACTTCATCATTTGCTTTCTTTTCTTTCCATCTAATTCTACCTATTCTTCTATAAATCCACATTTCAAAGGATTCAATTTTCTGTTCTGTTTTCATGTCTAATCTCCATGTTTCTGCACCATACAAGAATATTGAGAAAATGTAACATTTTGCTATTCTTAGTTTTAGCCTTGCTGTCATTTGTTTTGATGTTAGTATATTTTTCACATCACCTCAGTGCAAAATAAAGACAAGTGGAATAATATTGAAACAGGTAAATGAATTTAAATATTTGGAAACTTTGTTAACCTCAGATGTGCAAAAGAGGTGAGATGCAGAAAAGCTCAGGCAAAAGCAGTTTTCCAAAAAAACATGAGGAAGATACTATGAAATCCATTATTGACAATAGAAACAAGAAAAAGAGTTCTTAAATGTTATGTAGAGCCAGTCTTAACATATGGATGTGAATCATGGACAATAGGACAACAGACAAGAAAATCACTGGAGTCTGTAGAAATGTGGTTTTACAGAAGAATGTTAAGAATACCATGGACAGCTAAGAAGAGTAACGAAAATGTTCTGAAAGAGGTCAAAGCAAAAAGAGAGCTAATTTCCAATATTAGGAAGAAACAATCATCATTTTGTGGCCATGTAATGAGAAGAGAACAACTGGAATATATTTAACAACTGGAATAATCGAGGGACGAAGAGATAGAGGGAAGCAAAGAGAAAAAATACCAGACAGCTTAAGAGAATGGCTTGGCAGAAGGTCAACAACAGAAATGATAAATAACTGTCGAGATCGTAAGTTGTGGAGAGGCATGATCACCTACGCCAGCAGACCCAGTACTTGATGATGATGATATTTTTCATGGCATTAAAATTACTTTTTGCCATACTTATTCTTTAGTTTATTTCAGTTTTACATTTTCCCATCACTGGTTATAGTATGTCCCAGGTAAATGTAGCTATGAACTGTCTCCAGATGTATTCCTTCAACTTTGATATTTATTTGTAGATCTTGAGAATTTTTTTTACTTATGATCATAGTTTTAGTTATTTTGATATTCATGTATATATATACACACACATAAAAAAATAGAATGAGTGACATGGTACCTGTAGGACTTCTCCTGTATGTGTATTAAGGATACGCAAGTTTTTGTCTTTGCATGTGCATACAAAACGGCTGCCATCAAAGTTGAAGGAGCCAGAGTAGATTTGATCTGGCATTTCAATATGACGGACTGCCTCTCCTGTGCCAACATTCCACAAGATGATCATGTTGTCTGAACCTAACAAAATATATATGGTCAATGTATAGACACTTTCAGAAACAGTTTACAATGATGAACAAAATCTAACAACAAGCAAGGTTTGATATGTTTACATGCTAAAGAGACTGAGGAGCATCCAAAAAAGCCCCTAGTTTAAAAAAAAAACATGTTTCCTTTAAGCATGATAAAATACAGGCATGGTGCATGAGAGCAACGAAACTGGAGGATGACGGCTCGTGCCAGGGTCAGTAAATCAGAACATCTAGACCTTACTCCACCTCTTTGCAGTGCCTCTGAGTAACAGACTAATCAGTTTAGTGTGGCCAAGCAAGTAGGAATAGAAAAGGGATGGCAACCTCTATGTAGGCACTCAAAAAAGTATGAAAAGGCAGAAATAATGTTTACAGTGTAATGATAGGAGAAGAATAATGAACAAGATGAAAAAAGAACAAGTAAAATGAAATTTTGAGAAGTTGGCTGTATGAATGGTAATGGGCTCGTATGGCCTAATAATTAGTTAGCTGATAAGAAATCCTCACTGTACATTGGACAACTTCATAAGTGCTTGTTTTCCCTCCTCAGTATATTCATCAAAATGTAACTACTGACAGCCCTAGTTATTTCTTGATTTACTAGTCTTCTTCTGCTCCCTGTGTAGTTCTCATGTCACCTCTGTTGATGCTCTTGCAGTCTATTCAGAGTTACAGATTCATATTCAATGTCTGAATAGCTAAACTGCTCTGCTTCCTTGAGGACATTTAGAATGTCAGCCTGGTCCATTCTTCGCAGTCAACTAGCAAATCGGTCTGCTTGTTCATACCAACTTACACCAAAATATCCTGACATAAAAATAAAACAGATTTTCTCTCTCTCTCTGCGATCAAGACTCAATCAGAGTAGGATTCCAGACTCTCTCATGAAGTCAGCTGTCTGTTTAAGTGAATCGATTGCCCCATATATTTTATCTTCCAGGGAGGTGGGTGTGGACCACACTGCTCATCTCAAGAATGTATTCTGGGGGGGGGGGGGGGGGGGGGGGGCAATCATGTAGAACATGTTTTGTAGTCATATTGTCCAGTGTACAGTGGCATATGCTGGTTGTACCTATTTTGAATTTGGTGAACATGTGATTTCTCATTCTATTGTGGCCAGTGCGTAGGCGAAGTATGATGACTTGATTCCCTCCTTGATAGTTGGTGCTATCCGTCACTCTCGTTATGCTTTGGGTGTTCTTGTTTCCATTTTTCTTTTAAAACAGATTTTAATCAGCCTTTACCTCTTCAGAGACTCCAACCATTGATTGGGAGCAAAGCTCATGTTTGATCTTCCCAAGTATACTCAATGAATCAATGAGAAATAAAATGTAGGGTAAAAGCCTATGTCTCAATCCAAGTTAGTGCCTTAGTTGCTGCCATGACATCCATCATCAAAACTACACTGCTAACTTTCTTGACGACTCGTCATCTCCTCCTCTTCTTCCCCCCCCCCCCATTAAAAAAAAGTTTTTGGGGAAAAAAAACTGTGATAGCCACGATGAGCTTCATCTATACTGAACAACAGACTTGTCTATGTAAATAACTACTTCAACCTCAAAACTCTAAAACATCAAAGCCTGATTGCAGTCACTGGGTTTTACTTTCTGCCTTTTCTGTTCAATTTGATATTTTCTGAAAAAACACAGTACTCTGCTAGCACTCATACCCTTTTTTTTCACCAGGTTCTGTGTGTTCAAGTAAACAGATCAGTTTAACAATGTCCTCAGCCTGACTCATCTGAGATTTCTCCCTCTTTAACCAGCTACCTTTCAAGACTCCTGAACTCACTGTGTATCAGCGCTGACTGAAAGACAAGTATAATCTAAACAATTTTTTTCCCCGTCTATCATGATGGGAATATCAAGGAGGCAGCACACAGCCTGCACTGTATGATGTCTATTGTGCATCGAAGAAAAAAAAGATGAGCATAGCATTCTGTATCCTTTCCAGTCTTATTTATTCTATTCTACTCATGGAACAAGTTTCGTTGTAGTCAGAAATTTTCCATATCCGCTCCAGTACTAGTCACAGTATTTCCTAAAATGCGTTGGTAAATTCTGTTGACATGGTCGCTTCACATGCATCCTACTCAGTTACACAAGCAATGATTCCAAACCCCAGTCTATCTACTTGCATATAACTCAAGCAGAGGGTACCCAAACAGAAAGAACCTGTCCCTGGTATAAGAAGACATGGTCATACATTTCTAATGAGAAAAGCTCATCCCATGCTATTGTACTATTGGTTCAGCAAATTAACTAACTTACACTCTTAGAATGTAATATATAGAGTTTTATTTCATCGCCCCAATTCTGTCGTGTTCACACATGTGTATTTGCTAACTGTACTTTTTGGTCACAATGATTTATTACTTATATTGTAATAATACAGTCATTTTATTGTGAATTTAATCTATAAAAATATTTTTTTGTACCAGTTAAAGAGGCATAAATGCATTGTGTCAATATGGCAGGTCACAACGTCTGCCCTTTCGACTCATATCCGTCTTCAGTATGAATCATTTGTTTTTATATAACAATTTTAGCAGTGGCTATTTTGGCCTACTCTTGTCAACTTTTAATTGCCAAGGGTTCTTTTAACTTGCACAAACCACACATGGGACTTCCTGTTTTTCACCATTATCAGATAGGGCTAGGCATTGTATTTTGATATCCAAACCCAGGAGTGTAAAGCCACAGAGAAACCATGAATTTTATGAGAAATCACAGTAGACACTGCAGTTGCATTCTAAACAGGACATCTTTCATTAACAATTTTGGTGTGTCCTTGAGAAAATTTTGTTCTGCCCAACAATGCATCACTTTAAAGGACAAACAATTCACAGCAAAGACAGGCATGTCATTTGCAGAAAGTCGCCCCCCCCCCACACACACACACAAAAACCTACAGCATGGTGTTCTCAAGTTGTACACTCCATTGGTGCAGTAGCTATTTTGTCACTATGCTGCACATGCACACCCAGCACCCCCTACCTAATGGCAACCTTTAGAAACTACCAACTAAATTTTCCTGCTAAGCAGGATCAGTTTGTGGCTTGCTTATTTATTCACCCCCCCCTCCCCTCCCCCCTCAGTTTAAGCTAAAACTTACCAGTGCTGAGCAAGACATTCATGGCTGTTGGGTGCCATACCACTAATGTTGATCTGCGTTGGTGAGATACAAGATCGACCACTGGCTCTGACAGGCTCTCCTTAAGCCCACCCTCTGGTATTTGCCACACTTTCACCGTGCAATCTTCTGAAGCACTAGCTATTACATCATCATTATGTGGACACCAAGCAATGTCCAAAACAGCACTTTTGTGTCCTGCTACCACTGGATGGTCCATATTTACTCTTCCAATCTATTAAGTGTAAGGAAAATATATGTATATATATATATATACACACACAGGCAACTTTAACAAACAAAAAAAAAAGTAAACATATGGTACATGTGACAGAAAGGAAATATAGCACTGAGATTTAAATATTTCTATAACCATCAACATATTTATGAGCAATAAGGTTTCTTTCATGTCGAGCTGCCCTATTTGCCTAGAGCAAATCACAGTCATTAATTTTTAAAAGTATTAATATATACAAAACTTGTCAGCAACTTAAAAGACAGTCCTTTTGTTGATAAATCCTGTGGTTCGCAATTCGTCATAACTTTTGTATGTTTGTTTTCTTTTTCAGCTAATACTTTTTTTTTTCCTGTTATGCATGTCTGTTTCAAAAAAAAAAAAGGAAATCTCAAGAACTGCAACCAACTGGAGAGGTGTGACTTGTATATCATCATCATCATCATCATGTACCCTGCCGGTTGGCGTAGGCGATCATGTCCCTCCACAATCTTCTATCTACAGTGCATCGTATCAGTACTGTTGTTGACTGTTTTCCATGCCATGACACCAAGCTATCCAGTATTTTCTCTCTTTGTCGTCCGCGATCTCTCTTTCCTTTTATTTTGCCAGTTGTAACCAAGTATTCCAACTTTCCTCTTCTCATGATGTGCCCAAAAAATGTTGATTGCTTCTTTCTGATGTTTTTTAAGAGCTCCCTTTTTGTGTTGGCCTCTTTGAGAACTTCCTCATTGGTCTTTTTATCTGTCCAGGGAACTTTCAACATTCTTCTGAGAAATCCCATTTCTGTGGCCTCTAACCGTCTTTTCATTTGTTAGTCTACTGTCCATGATTCGCTTCCATAGGTCAAAATTGGTATCTGACTTGTATATCAGCTGCTTTTAAAGTATTATGCAGGATCATCATGAACAGAATCAAGATGAAGTAGATATTGTTATGCGTGAAAATCAAGTAGGATTCACAAAAAGAAGCTGCCTTGATCACATTTTCATTCTAAGAATTATATTCATCATCATCATGTGGCATAACGGTTGGCGTAGGCGATCATGTCCTTCCACATTTTTCTATCCACAGTGCATCATATCAGTTCTGTTGTTGACTGTTTTCCATGCCATGACACCAAGCTATCCAGTATTGTCATCCACGATTTCTCTTTCCTCTTATTTTGCCAGTTCAAACCAAGTATTCCAACTTTCCTCTTCTCATGATGTACCTGAAAAATGTTGATTGTTTCTTTCAGATGTTATATAAGAGTTCCCTTTTTGTGTTGGCCTCTTTGAGAATTTCCTCATTGGTCTTTTTAGCTGTCCAGGGAACTTTCAACATTCGTCTGAGAAGTCCCATCTCTGTGGCCTCTAATCGTCTTTGCAATTGTTTGTCTACTATCCATTATTCACTTCCATAGGTCAGAATTGGTTCTATATAGCACAGATGAACTCTATCACTTCTATTGACATAGAATTGTTGCATAAGATATTTTTCATTTTCTGAAATGCTATTCTGGCCTGAGCTATTCTGCTTTTTATTTCTGTGGTGCATCTTCCGCCTGATATTATTGTGTTCAAGTATTTCACGCGTTGTACTTGTTTCAGATTTGTCCTCTTTATTTTTATGCTGCATGATTATTTCTTTGATATGACCATTACTTGTTTTCTTACTATTCAGACTGAGGCCCTTTTTGTTGCTTTCTTTTACTATTATGTGTTTGGACATGATTAATCTAAGCAATATAAAAAGGTAGTTAGCATCTTTTCCTTCTTGGCAGTGACTGTACTAGTCGGAAATCGCAGCCATTGTCTCTATACATGAGATTCTCTGCCTGCCATCGCGGATTGGTGACCATAACCGGCACTACTTATCGGCTGCTCCCACAACACCATCCACCACCTGCTCCAATAGCTTGCTTCACATAACCCTGATAGGGGGGCTAAAGATCTCCACCTTGCCCAAGGGTGCCCCGCAGACTAACGGAGGAAAGGAGACGTCTTACTCCTCCTTTGGTAGGGCAGAACTCTATCCTGCTAACAAAACTATAAGAATTATATTAGTGGAATATATAGACAAACAGAAGCCACTTATTCTAAATTTTATAAAAGCTTTCAACAGCACACATTGAGATTCATTGTGAAACATACCCAGACAAAATTGAATACTACCAAAAATTATTAACATCATCAAAGATCTGTATGATGGCTTCTAATGTGCATTTTATCTCCCTTGTTATTTGGAATTGCCATCAACTTCATAATGCAGGAATGCTGTACAGGTAACAAAGGCATTGGATGAACACTTAGATCTCAGTTGAAGGACCTTGATTTTGTGGACAACATACTTCTTATCAATATCAACGTGATGCAAGAAAAAACAAATGTCCTGTCATCAATGGCTAGAAAAATAGGACTTGAAATCAACCAGAGGCAAAAGTAATGAAAAATCAAATTTACCCAGAAGAAAAAGTATACATTGAAAGAAAGGCAGTGGATGATGATGTAGGTCACTAATTTGTATAACTTGGAGGCTGCATAGATCAAGGAGACACAAAGATAAAAATGAGAATCAGAATAGTAAAGGCAGCAATGACTTTCAAAAACCTTGATAAAATATGGAAATCAAAACTACTAAGCACAAAGAGAGTGAAAAGTTTGATATCTGGAATGGGAGTACAAGCTAGCTGACTTTAAGGCTAAGTGACCCAAAGCTAATCATGACCTCACTTCACATCTTCCATGGAGCTATCTAAAACAGATGGTATCACAAAAAACTGCTCAACTAGGTCCAGTCCACCTTCACTTTTTAAAAATAATGTGATAAAAGTCTGCTGTGAGGTCGAAAAGTGTAAACATCGCAGCTACTCTTTAAACTGTGGCAACAAAATAGATACCTTCTACTGAGCAAACAACAATGTTCAAGAATGCTAAAATGTAAATGTGTGTGGGAGTAAAGGGGTTTCAGTCTCTGTGTTAGAGATATCAGTGTTAGTCCTTGCTGTTTTAACTCTCACAGCTGAGCAAATTTATGTAACACACTACAGCTGGACGTGTCATATGATAATCCCTACAATCAACCTGCTTGTGGAATCAAAATAATAGTATATAATAATTATAACATGCTAGCTACAGAGGGCTAATCCTACTCTCATGACACATATGGAAACTATATGTAACAGTGTCTTCATTTGCAAAACAACTCAACAATTTATCACTTTTACTATACCTTTGCAAGAGGCAATACCAAAAAAGATCCACCACCAGCTGCTTCCGTAATTACAGCAACATATTTTGGATTAACAGCACAGTATGTTGATTCCCAAGATGTTCGAGTAACACGAATTGCATCATAGCACTGATCCCTTTTCAATGCTTGACCAAAAACATGCCGAAACTTACTTTTTCTCATAAAAGCCATCGTTCTGATAATAAAAAAAAAATGATTCATTGGTAAATTCAGACTAGAGTTCACATAATGATTCAGATATTGTCAGAAAACTAAGACATAATGATAATTATATATATGAGATAATTGAAAATAGACAGATAATTTTCAGTGACTTTATTATTATCCTTCTTACTATTGTGACTCATGGGTAGTCATTTATTCTGATGCCCGACATTAAATCAATAGCCAAGTTCGTCCCCTGCCTTTTGCCCAAACAACAAAATTAATTACAACAATATTACAAATCATGATTGATATGATGATGATGATGAGAGCGAGTATGTCTAGTCTTTGTGACCAAACCAAAACAGCTAAATGTTTTCCTCTCTAAAACACCAATTTAATATCTTTAGAATATAAAACAACTATATAGTTAATTATGCTAATTAAAAACTATTTGAAAAACAGCAGTACAAACGTTTGCCAACAATTTATATTTCAAATTCTCTTCCTGAATCAAGTGAATCGGGAGTAACTAGCATTAAATAAATTCAATCTACAATTTGCCGAGCAGAATGATATTTCTCAACACTCAAATATGCAGCTACACATTTTTTAACAACACAGCTGTACAAAATTCTGAAGCTATTTTAAATAGTTTAATTAATAATATCATTTATGCAGCATACCTTGCTCGTTTTACTTTATTTTTCTAAAAAGTAAACTTGTGTCGTGCATGAATTTTACTGATGACGATTCGGGCTAAGTGGGTGGAATAATACGCCCTGCTCCCGGCACACGAGGAAAAGGAAGTGTCATTTTGCGCATGCGCAGCAACTCTTAGAAAAAAATCACCAAAATGGAAAACGCTTTTCTTCTTGGGAAAATAAATATTTTTCTCCGATTAGAAAATGCGGATTTGTTTTATTTTCTAAATTATATCCTCAAACAAGATATGACGTATACATTTATGAGTTCAAAACGTGTACTAGTTTAATGTAGGACGTTAAATTACCATTAATTCAATTGCATTGGGCATAGGGGAAACTGAAAGTGAACGGGAAAACCCGGTTGTTAAAATTTGGTGTACTCTACTCTATTCATAGAATTCGTTTCATTGCAGTCATCCCCCATATCTGCTCCATCACCCGTCCCGGCATTTCTCGAAGCATATGCAGACTGATTGTTCCTATAAGATGTTGATTGCATGTATATTTGCTAAACCCACTAAGCACTCAGAATCTACCAAATCCCTTTTCCACCTTCGAGACTCCTCAGTCTCTCAATATATACATCATTGTCCCACCATTTACCCTCATCTTCTCTTAAGGAATGAAGAACAAACTTGACAATGTCCTCTTTGTCCAGAGTAAGTCCACATTCAGTGTCAGGACTGCCAGCGAACTTATTGGCTATTTCATTCCCGTGAACTCCAACATGCCCTGACCCAGGTTAACGCATCACTGTAGAGCCATTCACTCCGGCCGCAGACACTGTCTGTCAATCTTCTACATTAAACGTTGCAAGTCAGACACGAAGACCGTTAACCACATTCTGTGCAACCAACCGTAATATCGCTGCCTCTATTTGCATTATCATGCTAGACACCATAGTGCTACACTTGCCCTAGCCACTTCTCTGCCATGTTGGTATGCCACAAAATCCCAACCGCTGTCCTGTCCCTGTCCGCCGTATCCAGAACCATCCATATAAATGATGGTGCCCTGAGGTGACGACACGTTTCAATGGAATCCCATATTCCTAGTTGCGACACTCCCTGCCGAGCTGAACTATTGCTTTCGTTAGCTGGTTTTCCTCCGCTGTTGCTTCTTCTATCCAATCCTTACCAGCCCTAATGTCATTCAGATCACATATTCTCCTTACGGACTCTTCTACCTCAGCCATCCAGGATTGGCCGCGCCTGATGCGCCTGCCCTTGATCGCACCTAATTCTGAATGCAATGGGTGGTTTATGTTCCTTGCCACGTTCAAATAAGTCCGGGCCTGAGCAGATCTATGTCGCACTCTAATGCTTGGTAAGTCAAGTACAATTTGATAAGTACCGAATAAAATTTGATCACTTTTCAGTTGTGGTGACAATAAAACAGTCTGGTCAATGAATTAACAATGTTGGTTTATGAGACCTGGAAAATAAACAGAGAAGAAAACAAATAATGAAATGGGTGAAAATGAAGACGAAACAATTTAACACCGTTCCTACAAAACAAATACAAATGAAATGTTGGACATGAATGATGTCATGAAGTTAGTCAATGCAAATAAAACGTGACATCATCTTTTAGAAGGGATAATACAACGTAAGCGAGGTGGAAACAGGCAAAGACTGAAGGGAGACACTTCATGCATGTCAATGAGTTTTCTATTGGGTTTCCCCACTACGGAAAACAGAATCGTGGTATCAGGAGCACATGCATATATAAAGATAAGCACTGGTCAGGAACAGCCACTGTATGATATGGACGTTGTAGTCTACACAGATGGCTCAGTGGCTCACCATCAACGGAGTGCTTGGGCATTCACTGCCCGATCCAATAGCAGAACTAGTAACGAGGATAGCGGCGGCTGCGCAGTGCGCAATGACGATCAGTAGTTTGACGATGGAAAAAATGGCAGTGACGGATGATCATGATTGGTTGGAGACTCAAGAGTGTACTTATGCGTGTGTGTGCTGAGTGACTCAATGAACATGATCCAGAATATAGGGTCAGGCTTAATTCGATGTCAATGGTTGGCATCAATATAGAGATCCAAGATTTGCAGTATCACCTTAATGTTTGTCCCGGGCCATGCTGATATGGAGGACAACGACAGAGCGGACAGACTGCTAGGTTCAGCAATATTAGCTCCTGGACAGCTAATGGATTGGGCAGATATCTTTAACAATCTGCGAAAAACGGGCCGAACAAAGGACTTTGACAGAAATACAAATACTTGACTATCTAGACTGAGCGAATAGTAGTAAAGACGTGTTGTCAGAACAGAGCGATATTCTGGACGAATTAGTGGATTTATCAACCACCACCGAACTGACACAATTAGTCGATGTGTACTGATGAACATTTTATTGAGAAGATCAAAGCACCTATGGGTGTGTCCAGAGTGCTGTGAATTTGATCCTACTTTAATATAACATAACAAAGACTAAAGTGGACAGTCGATATCAAGAGATATGCAGGAAAACGTACTAAGGTGTATCCCAAAAATACAAGAGTTAATGTTAGATAGGGTTCCTTAGTAGCCTGCCTTCGATTCCGTGACGGCAGAAGATGATAATAATAGTGATAAAACAAACAGAATAGACGTTATTCATTTCACAGAAGCAGTTTAAAATACACTTTTATAATTCTTCTGTATATGTAGAAGAGAACGAAGCCCACTCTCACGCTAACAAACTGCCACATTCGTGTTGGCGAACGCTTTCTTCCAACTTATTTTTTTTTTTATAGTATTGACAGACACCGAAAGGAGTTAGTAAAAAAAAAAAGTAAAGTACCCCCGTCTCGCCAAGTGGCGTATAGGGAAATATGGTGTTAGTGAACATATATTTTACAGACCTTCAGCACATGATTTTTCGGGTAATGTGGTAGGTATTACGCCCGTGCTGCTTTACTTTCCCATAAAAAATCCGGTACCCATTTAAGGCTGGGTGAACCCGGGAGCCGTTGGTTGGGAGCGAATCCTACCCCTTGTCCTTTGTAGTCCAGTTCACTGACCACTGAGCTATCGCGGCTCCCTTACCGAAAGGAGTGCACAAAAGAAATGAACAATCTACTCGTATTAAAATTGTAAAGTTTTAATTGTTCCCTAAATTATAGGTGTAAATCACAATCGACTCCATAGTCACATGTATACAAAATTCAAGATCGGCACCTCAACTACTTGTACATGTGGACAGGCGCCCCAGACTGCTGAACACATACTTCAAGACTGCACTGAATATAGTAGACTCAGGAAAATCCATTGGCCCATAGGTACAACACTACAGACAAAACTATATGGGCCACTGCAAGAATTACAAAAGACAGTAAAATTTATACAGGAAACGACATTGCAGATATAGACAATACTTCAGGCGAACGAAAGATAGATAGATAGGTATAAATCTGGAACAATGTAGATTTTTCGAAGGAAAAGACAATAATAATGTAATATACTCGTACATCCTGAGAACATTGATAGAAAGAGCTGTAAAGGTAAATAAAGAACTATATATGTGCTTTATAGACTTCTTAAAACATTTGACAAAGTAAAGCATGTGGAAATAATCAATATGGCTGGAGAAATTAAATATTAACGGCAAAGGAACCATAAAATAACATGTCGTGGCAACAAACTGCAGCCATAAGAATTAGTAACCAAATCGGACAGTTGCAATATATAAAACAAGGAGTCAGACAAGGCTGTGTTCTGTCGCCGGATTTGTTTTCATTTTACAGCGAAAATATTATGGGATCAATAGTAGACAAAAATGGAATTGAAGTCAACTGTCACAACATAAACAATCTGCGATATGCGGATAACACAGTCTTAATAACAGAGACAGAGAATTAAATACAAGAAATGATAGACATAATATTTAAAAAAAAAAAAAGCAACAAAAAAGGTCTCAGTCTAAATAGTAAGAAAACAGAAATAATGGTTCTATCGAAGAAACAATCTTCACCATCATGCAGCATGAAAATAAACAGGACAAATCAGAAACAAGTGCAACACGTTAGATACTTGGGCACAATAACATCAAATGGAAGATGCAACAGAGGATCAGATTATCAGGATAGCTCAAATCAAAATAGCATTTCATAAAAAATGAAAAACGTCTGATGCAACAAGTCTATGTCAAAGAAGTGAGAGAGAGAGAGAGAGAGAGAGAGAATGAGAGAGAGTGAGAGAGAGAGAGTTCATTAGTGCTATATAAAGCCAATTGTGACCTATGGAAGCGAATCAAGCACAGTAGACAAACAAATGCAAAGACGATTAGAGGCCACAGAGATGGGATTTCTCAGAAGAATATTGAAAGTTCCCTGGACAGCTAAAAAGACCAATGAGGAATTTCTCAAAGAGGCCAACACAAAAAGGCAGCTCCTAAATAACATCAGAAAGAAACAATCAACATTTTTCGGGCACATCATGAGAAGAGGAAATTCGGAATACTTGGTTACAACTGGCAAAATAAAAGGAAAGAGAGATTGCGGGCGACAAATAGAGAAAATACTGGATGGCTTGGTGTCATGGCATGGAAAGCAGTCAACAACAGAAATGATACGATGCACTGTGAATAGAAGATTGTGGAAGGGCATGACCGCTTACGCCAACCGGTGTGGCACATGATGATGGAATTATAAGTATTGACGTTATGTAACTCATTTTTGTAAACGGAAGTAATTTAAAGCAAGAAGGATTCTTTGGTATTATGTGGAGCAAACTTAACATGTTAAAGTGAGTCTTGTGCGACAGATAAACAATGTTTGGAGTCCTCATACATCTCGTTTTACAGATGTAGGTTGATAAAACCATGTCAGCTCAAACGACTGACATTAAATAACTGATAAACCTACATGAATGTTGGTCACCATAAACGTATGTCATTGAATACCAGAGGGAATTCCCGTGATTTGTGATTTCTGAGAATTATGTGTGACAAGCCTGAGGAAAACAGTTTAAGGAATGTTGACTGTCATTTTTTCAACGGCCAAGTGTTCGTAATGTAGGTGATGTGTGTTGATTGTGTGCTGATTGTGTGTTGATTTTATGCTGATTGTATGATGATTCTGTGCTGTTTGTGTGCTGATTGTGTGCTGATTGTGTGCTGATTGTATGCTGATTGTTTGCTGATTCTTTGCTGATTGTATGCTCATTTTGTGCTGATTCTGTACTAATTCTGTGCTGATTGTGTGTTTATTTTGTGCTGATTGTATGCTGATTGTATGCTGATTCTGTGCTGTTTATGTGCTGATTGTATGCTGATTGTGTGCTGATTGTGTGTTGATTTTGTGCTGATTGTATGATGATTCTGTGCTGTTTGTGTGCTGATTGTTTGCTGATTCTGTGCTGATTCTGTGCTGATTGTATGCTCATTTTGTGCTGATTCTGTACTAATTATGTGCTGATTGTGTGTTTATTTTGTGCTGATTGTGTGCTGATTATGTGCTGATTGTTTGCTGGTTATGTGCTGATTGTATGCTGATTCTGTGCTGTTTATGTGCTGATTGTATGCTGATTATGTGCTGATTGTATGCTGATTATGCGCTGATTGTTTGCTGATTGTGTGCTGGTTGATTGTGTGCTGATTATGTGTTGATTGTATGCTGATTCTGTGCTGATTCTGTGCTGATTGTTTCCCCTCTACTGTTTGAGACTCGCCGTTGCGTTACTAATAAAAATTGTATAAACCACAGAAAAGAAAATAACAAATGGTTGGCACCGAACGGTCAATGGGCAAGAAATGAAAGGTCACTTTTGACCTAGTGTCTAATATGTCGCCATCAAGTGAGTCACACCTGTGGCCATAGCTACTTAATTGTTCATTTGAAAAAGAGAATAAAACGAAATGTGTACAACACATATTCTGCTGGGGACAAATCTATTCTATCTTTCGTTCACCTGAAGTATGGTCTATATCTGTAATGTCGTTTCCTGTTTAAATTTTAAGTGGTCTTAGTTTTGATTGGCCAATAGCTCTATTCTCTCGCCCTCTGACTCCACGAGGCGGTTGAAAAGGACATTCAGTAATAGTGGGTGGGCCCTTTAGAGGCTGAGGGTTCGACACTGCACCTGCTTGAGTGTCCATCACAGGGCGAGTGTCATATCGATTCGCAGTTATAGACAAACTTCCCATTGGCGTGAGTACGTGGCATCCTGATTGCTGTGGTGCGCCTTTTGTCTGGCTGTCTTCGTTTTCAGCACTTATACATGCTAGAGCAGACCATTGTCTTGCTCGGGTGTCGGAAGGCCTGAGCAGTCTTGGTTTTCAGTCACTCATGACTTTTAAGCCACATCCCCACAACAAGGAGCTGGTCTTGATGAGTTGGGGACAAATAATAATAAATGAATATTTTTTGGAGGGAAACTTCCGAGACGATAGATTAGCGAATCATTACATGTGAAGAGGTATGTTTACAACACTCGAAAAAAAACACACAAATAATCATCAACAGAAAAAAAGAAATAAAGAACAGTAGTCAGTCCAAATCAGGAATGAACCAGAACTCTTCGACACAGCACTTTGCCACGAGAAAGAAACGCTAGAGAACACCGCCAATTAAGCTACCGAAAAAAGTAGCTATCATTGGCGATGTCTTTCACGCATGTGTACACGTGACTATAGCACATGGTTGCGAACACAACTCGAAAATAAATTGTATGTCTGTAGTTTCCTATCCAGACAAGTATTTCCTGGATAGGGTAGGGCTGAATAATTGCTTTGCAGACAAACAGTTGTAGGACGAAACAGCACGAGTAGTAGTTTCTAGTGGTTTAGACTGGAGACCGGGGACTGGTTGGTCTCGAGGCAAGACGCCGGCCTGGAGACAGAGAAGTTGTGGGTTCAAATTCCGGGTTACACCGGTAGGGATTTTTATTTGTGATTTCTCTCTGTGCAACCACCCCTGGTCTTAGCACTGGTCTTAGCACTGGTCTTAGCACTGGTCTTAGCAGCGAGGCCCGGCTTGAAACGTCAATTACTTATCGATGGAAAAAAATATGAGTACCTCCGAAGTTCGAGTTTTTTATATGCCTGTGTGGCGAGGGACCCCTGTGCACACGACTGGGAAAATGGATTAACACGCAAAATTCAGTTCCTAGTCTCTAGGGACTTCGTCAGAGGTAAAAGCTTGCGAACGAAAAGAAATACTGGAGACAAATAATAATAAATACAAATTATTATAGAGGGAAACTTCCAAAGCGAGAGATCAGCGAATCTGTATATGGGAGGAAGTATGTCTACAACACTAGGGAACAAAATCAACAAATAATCAACAACAGAAAAGAAAAAGAACAATAGACAGTCTGAGGCAGGATCGAACCCATACTCATCGACACAGTGCCATACATACTCGGTTATCTTTCTGAGGGGAAGATAATTACAGTGTTTGAGAATTTTAGGATACGTTTTATACGATTACTCCCCCTTAATAATACTAACATTGACGAAATAATATAAACACGGAGAAATTGGGGTGAGGGGGATAGAAAAAAATGGCATGACTAAAGCTTTGCGTAATTAATAGACGATACAAATTTGAACGGCATTTCAGCTCAATAGGCCTTCAGCAGGAACAACAAACAACACGTAGTGTTGAGCTGAAACCCCGTTCAAATTTGTATCGTCAATTAATTACGTAAAGCTTTAGTGTGTATCATTATAGGGACTGTGTTGATATGATACAACTGTAACAATTAATTAAGAACGAATGAAACACAAGAAACGTTTTAAAACTGTGACGGTTGAAAAAGATAGTTGTAGGAGGCAAGGAGTCTGACAGTAACAGAGCTGGAAGCTGTCAGCGACTCATAGCTGATGACTTTCGCCAGGATAGGTGAACCAGAACCACACAGGCCATGTTCCACGTATTCTCGGTTTCTCTGGTAACAAACTAAACAGTCTAGTTTGGCCAAGCGATTGTGCATCGAAGAGGGAAGGCAACCCGGTACTTAATAATGCGGTGCTGAAGTCGGATGTTTGACCGAAGGGCGCAAATAAACCACAACACAACACTTCAACGCCCACTTGACGTATTTTAAAGGACGGATGATGAAGAGGACCATCAATCCTTTTAGTAATCATCTGGTGAACGCCAGAAAGAGGGAGATAAGAAATGTTTAAAAGTTGATAGTATCAGTTAAAGATATACTATGATAATTAATATACACAGCGCGAAAAAGACATGAAAAACATCTGAAGAGACACAAAATAAATTAGATCTAATGCACACACACAAATGTCTCAAGGAAATACGTTATTTTATCATGGAATGTATTGAAGGCTAGCGCAGAAGTAAGAGAAGTGGCCATGTATCCAACAATATCGTGTATAATCAAGAGAAATGGCCATTAATCTAACAATATCATATATAATCAAGAGAAATGGCTATTAATCTAACAATATCATATATAATCAAGAGAAGTGTCCATGTATCCAACAATATCATATATATAATCAAGAGAAGTGGCCATGTATCCAACAATACCTTATATAATCAAGAGAAGTGGTCATGTATCCAACAATATCGTGTATAATAAAGAGAAATGGCCATTAATCTAACAATATCATATATAATCAAGAGAAATGACAATTAATCTAACAATATCATATATAATCAAGAGAAGTGGCCATGTATCCAACAATATCATATATATAATCAAGAGAAGTGGCCATGTATCCAACAATACCTTATATAATCAAGAGAAGTGGCCATGTATCTAAAATTATCGTATATAATCAAGAGAAATGGCCATTAATCCAACAATATCGTATATATAATCAAGAGAAGTGGCCATGTATCCAACAATATCATATATATAATCAAGAGAAGTGGTCATGTATCCAACAATATCATATATATAATCAAGAGAAATGGCCATTAATCCAACAATATCGTATATATAATCAAGAGAAGTGGCCATTAATCTAACAATATCATATATAATCAAGAGAAATGGCCATTAATCTAACAATATCATATATATAATCAAGAGAAGTGACCATTAATCTAACAATATCATATATAATCAAGAGAAGTGGTCATGTATCCAACAATATCATATATATAATCAAGAGAAATGGCCATTAATCTAACAATATCATATATATAATCAAGAGAAGTGGCCATTAATCTAACAATATCATTTATAATCAAGAGAAATGGCCATTAATCTAACAATATCATATATAATCAAGAGAAGTGGCCATGTATCCAACAACATCATATATAATCAAGAGAAGTGGCCATGTATCCAACAATATCATATATATAATCAAGTGAAGTGGCCATGTAGCCAACAATACCTTATATAATCAAGAGAAGTGGCCATGTATCTAAAATTATCGTATATAATCAAGAGAAATGGCCATTAATCCAACAATATCATATATAATCAAGAGAAGTGGCCATGTATCTAAAATTATCGTATATAATCAAGAGAAATAGCCATTAATCCAACAATATCGTATATATAATCAAGAGAAGTGGCCATGTATCCAACAATACCTTATATAATCAAGAGAAGTGGCCATGTATCCAGCAATATCATATATATAATCAAGAGAAGTGGTCATGTATCCAACAATATCGTATATATATAATCAAGAGAAATGGCCATTAATCTAACAATATCATATATAATCAAGAGAAATGACCATTAATCTAACAATATCATATATAATCAAGAGAAATGGCCATTAATCTAACAATATCATATATAATCAAGAGAAGTGGTCATGTATCCAACAATATCATATATATAATTAAGAGAAATGGCCATTAATCTAACAATATCATATATAATCAAGAGAAATGGCCATTAATCTAACAATATCATATATAATCAAGAGAAATGGCCATTAATCTAACAATATCATATATAATCAAGAGAAATGGCCATTAATCTAACAATATCATATATAATCAAGAGAAGTGGTCATGTATCCAACAATATCATATATATAATCAAGAGAAATGGCCATTAATCTAACAATATCATATATAATCAAGAGAAATGGCCATTAATCTAACAATATCATATATAATCAAGAGAAATGGCCATTAATCTAACAATATCATATATAATCAAGAGAAGTGGCCATGTATCCAACAATATCATATATAATCAAGAGAAGTGGCCATGTATCCAACAATATCATATATAATCAAGAGAAGTGGTCATGTATCCAACAATACCTTATATAATCAAGAGAAGTGGCCATGTATCTAAAATTATCGTATATAATCAAGAGAAATAGCCATTAATCCAACAATATCGTATATATAATCAAGAGAAGTGGCCATGTATCCAACAATATCATATATACAATCAAGAGAAGTGGTCATGTATCCAACAATATCATATATATAATCAAGAGAAATGGCCATTAATCCAACAATATCGTATATATAATCAAGAGAAATGGCCATTAATCTAACAATATCATATATATATAATCAAGAGAAGTGGCCATGTATCCAACAATATCATATATATAATCTAGAGAAATGGCCATTAATCTAACAATATCATATATAATCAAGATAAATGGCCATTAATCTAACAATATCATATATAATCAAGAGAAATGGCCATTAATCTAACAATATCATATATAAACAAGAGAAGTGGGCATGTATCCAACAATATCATATATATATAATCAAGAGAAATGGCCATTAATCTAACAATATCATATATAATCAAGAGAAATGGCCATTAATCTAACAATATCATATATATAATCAAGAGAAGTGGCCATGTATCCAACAATATCATATATATAATCAACAGAAGTGGCCATGTATCTAAAATTATCGTATATAATCAAGAGAAATGGCGATTAATCCAACAATATCGTATATAATCAAGAGAAGTGGTCATGTATCCAACAATATCGTATATAATCAAGAGAAGTAAGTGAGCAAATACCGGCCGTATGATGAGAAGAGACTGCAAGAGAATCTCAAAATGGTCCCTCCAGTCGGGGGGGGGGGGGGGGATTAGCGGGAAAATTAATAAGAGGTAGACCTAGAGAATTACTAAAAGAACATTGAGGTGAAGCCGCGATAGCTCAGTGGTTAGAACTGGACTACAAAGGATAAGAGGTACTCCAGGTTTACCCAGCCTGAAATGGGTACCTGATTTTTTCTGGGACAGTAAAGTGGCACGGGCGTAATACCGACCACATCACCCCAAAGATTAATGTTGTTTCCTTATATATTCTATGGCGGGGGCTATTCCTAGCTTTTTTTCCCAGTTCTACATTTCTGATCTTATCTCTCAGACTGTTCCCTGTCATTCGTCTAACACATTTCATCTCAGTAGAGGTTATTTTTTCTTATTGTTCTTGCATCTAGGGTCCAGGTCTGGCATTGGTAGCACAACGTTGGGATGAAGATTGTATTGTATAGTGCTCGTTTTGCCTCCAGAGTTATTTTCTTGTTGGACAATAGTGGTGATAACTGTCCGATGATTTGACAAGCTTTGTTGCATCTTGATTCTATCTTTGCTGTTTGAGAATAATCGTTTGTCATTAGACTTCCTAAGTATTTGAATTCATCTACTTGTTTTAGCTGCCTACCTTCTATAGTTGTGTTGATGTTCTGTTCATTTTTGGCGACATTTATGACCTCTGTTTTGTTGATGTTGATTTTCATGTATTTTGTGCCTGAGCTGTTGAGTTTGTTTAAGTGTTCTTGTAGGTCTTCTATTGTTTCATGTATTAGTGCCTGATCGTCTGCAAATAAAAGCTCGTTGATCTCCTCTGTCTCTGATGGGTTGGCTAGCTTGCATATATGGTCCATGTATGTAATAAACAGTAGGGGGGATAGTACGCACCCCAGTCTTAAACCTGATCTAACTTCGAAATGGTCTGTGTAGCCTGCTGCTGTCCTGACCTGCAGCTGCTGTTGGCGTAGAGACTTTTAATAATGTTGATTAGATGTTGGCTTACCCCGTATGTTGTTAGTATCTCCCACAGTTGTTCTCTGTTTACTCATTCGAATTATTTTTCCTTGTCAATGAAAGCTATGTATAAATGTTGATTGTGTTCTGGGGTAGATGCTTGAACTTCACAGCACGGCATGGAACCCAGTTATTATTTAATGTTACAAGATGGGCAGGGTTTTTTCTTCAATAGGACCATCACTTTTATCTTCTTACTGTTGAGGCTGAGACCTTTCAATTTGATTTTCCTTACTGTTATATCTAACATTTTTGTGTAGTTCATTCTCTGTCTCTGCCTTAAGACTGTGGCGTCTGCATATTGCTGGTTGTTTATATTAACTCACTCCATATGCTTTCCTTAAAATATTATTTTTATGGTAACTTTCCACCACTTCTAACTTACAATGAGTGACCAGGTTTGGCAACTGTAGCATTGTATAGGAATAGAAATGCTTTATATTCCCTTGTGAATCCATTAACTGTACCTGCCCATCAATGACCAATAATAGCGATTAGTGACTCCGCGATCAAGTGTTAACCAGGTCAGTGGTTTATAGTAACAGTGTTATCTTGCTTTATTGATCAATTACTGATTAGGAATACGAGCGAAAAGTTCATTCTCAATAATAGCAATTACGTAAATCGAAATCTTCATGAACCTAACTTCTACATTTAATATATTTTCAATCATAAAGTCCTTGTAAGTTCACTTCAATTGCACTACAAACACTTGTAAAAGTCCTTAGTTCGTGGTGGCATTGCCTTAATCCGGAGCTGCTCTATAACTGGTATTCATTCCTGTATACATTTCTTGTGAGTACATGAACTTATTTAGATTCATGAAATTAACATATAATGCTATCAACATCTACATCAGGGTTTCATTTCTTTTACAACTATTTGTACATTAGTTTAGCTTAGTCGATGGATCACCGTCACTGCAGCACATTAGCACGTCCATAAATGCTCAGATATCGTCCCCAGTGTTTAGAGACTGACGATTCCTGTTCTCTATTGATTTCAATCATTCCTGTCTCCCCGCAAAGCGCTAATTTCTGGAATCTCCAATTTTGACTTGATGTTCGTGCAGTCTGGACATGGTTGTAAATTCATGATCATAGGTGGAATTACTAGCGTATCCTACTTCCCTAAGAGCATTCAGAATGTCAGCTCGGTCCATGTACACCCACCATCCACGGCAGCCGTTCCAGCCAGGCTGTCAGATCGTTGGTTTTCTTTCAAGTTCTAGTGTCTAGGAACAAAATGAAACAGATCACAGTCAGTCCTAAGGTATTTATTTACTCCAATAAACGCCTTCTAGCCCAGCTTCCTTCGATTTCACCGTGCATCTTCATAGAGTCACTCATAAAACAAATTCGGGTAATTTCTACGTTAATGTCTGCTCACAGCCTCTGAACCTTCCTAATCCAAATAAGACACCAAGTACTATCGTATGAATATTTACCAATCTACTATCATATCATTATTAAAGTCACGCTTCTCAGTAAACAATCTGTCACTTGTCCATATTCTATCAACATGTTAACATATATTCTAACAGTTCTAGTGATCTATATTTAAAATCTTAAGGTGATAACCTTCAGTTTGTCATTTCATTAATAATAACCTTCCCTTAGCGAGGCCGGATCTAGTAACTTACTTAACTAAGCTCTGTCTACTTCTCATTGTTTTTCTCACTGATCTTCACTTTTCAATTGCCAATCATCGTCCCCCAGATTATATTCTACCATTTATCGTTCACTTTCCTAATCATTCCCAGCTCGCCAGTGGTAATTTAATTTGTATCTGTTTTTCTTTCAAGTGTCTCAGTAATTCTCACCCCATACACCTGATTTTCTCGTTTCGTCTTTAATCATTCTTCTTTATGTAGACACACACACACACATACACACACGCACGCACGCACGCACACACACACACAGACACACACAGACAAAGACACACACACACAGACACACACACACACTCACACACACACGGGGACGCCACAGTTAATGGACAATAAATACTATGTAGATCTCTTAAACGAACTAAGAATAACTGCGACCATAATAAGAAGGATAGCCCGCACACAAAATCATCCTTTCTTTACGACAGCGCACCCTCTCACAAAGCATTGCTTTATAAAAGAAGATTGTAAATTCTGACCCGGTCTCCATTCTAATACAGGAAGCTATTATCATAAAAACTACGTTTTGATTGGTTAATATTTCATTTTCACATCAGCTGAAAACAACAAATAAACTTGTTTGCCTAAAAAGTAAGACTGAAGTGGAACTCAGTGAGCCACAAACAAGTGCCACGAGAAATATATATTTAAATTAAAAAAAAAAACGGACAATGAAAAAGGCGGGTTAATGAAACATTAGAAACACAAGGAAACAACAGGAGAGGCAAGAAGAAGAGTAGGGTCGAGGCAAAGAAATGTACTTAAATGCATCAAAATATATCTACTTAAGAAAGAAATTCCTTCTTGCCACATCGGAGTATACAGGGAAGACTTTTTATTGTTAATTTCCTTTTATTTCTTCTTCTAGTTCGAAATTATTATATTATTTTTTTATTATTTTTTTTAACATTTTAAATACATATTTGTAAGTGTGTTGTATGTGTGTTGTATGCTTATTCCAACTGAAGACCTGTTGAGCCAAAACGTCGTTCTGGTTTGTTCCCCCCCCCCGCCCCTTAAAAAAAAAGAAAATTAACTGAATGACAGCATAAACGACAAACATACAAAAAGAAGAAATATTTTTTAATGTAATCGGACAGCAAGCCCCACCTTAGAAGACCATACGAGCAAGGAAATTCTTCTAAGGCTTGAAGTATCTCAAACATAGGCGTAGCGTGAACGTAGGAAACCAGCACCTGGGGCAAGGCAGCTATGTTTGATGGCAGCGAAAGGCGGAGTGTAGGTGTTACGCCCCCATTCTGCTATTTTGAATTCATTATTATAACTATTTTATTTTTGTTTTGCCTCCCTTAGAATTTTGAGTCCAGAACGACCGCTCCTCTGACCCTTCACCACGTCACACCACTGTCACAAGGGCTTGGTTTTGTCCCATATCATATTCCTAGTTTTTAATCACCAATCACATGATGTCAGAGCCACTCTATCAGCCGGTGGCTTGTCAGTCAGTGTATAGAACATGTAACAATCATCATTAATAGATTACTATTATAATGTCAGCATGTGTGTAAGAAAATGTACAGGCCTGTATTTTGGGGTAAAACGGAGAGAAGTTACCAGCACTCTTCATGCTTTCAATTAAATACAATGCAGAAGATATAAGATCAGGAAATATAAATACACAAAGGCAGAATGGGAATTGGAATACATTGAATTTTAACAAAAATTAATTGAAAATTAACAAAACAAGAACAGAGGTTAGATCAAGGAGGAAACTCGCCAACATTTGGAAAATAGGAGTTTGAATTTGAGGAACCAATGAAGCTACTCTTCTTCCCCTTTTCTTCCTCAATTGTCTTTCAATGTCGATGGGAGATATAATTTGCGGACTTTTGCTTTTCTGTTTGCCCGCTGCTGCTGTTATGTTTCCTAGTGTTTCTAATATTCCGTCAATCCATCTTTTGCTTGGTCGGCCCTTGGGTGTAGAGTTCTCGCAACGTTTATTGAAGGCTCGTTGCGTTGTGTTTTGATCTTTCTGCCTTGTCACGTGGCATTTTAATTGTTGATTCTTTATATATTCTATGGTGGGGGTTATTCCTAGCTTTTTTCTCAGCTCTTCATTTCTGATCTTATCTCTCAGGCTGTTTCCTGTCATTCGTCTAACACATTTCATTTCAGTTGAGCTTATTTTTCTTATTGTTCTTGCATAATCCAGGACTGGCATTTGTAGCACAATGTTGGGATAAATATTTTTTTTTCGTTCGCCAGCTTTTACCTCTGACGAAGTCCCTAGAGACTAGGAACTGAATCTTGCGTGTTAATCCATTTTTTCCCTGGCAGCCGTGTGCACAGGGTTTCCTCGACGCACAGGCAAATAACTCCGACTTCGGAGGTACTCATATTTTTTCCGTCGATGAGTAACTGACGTTTCAAGCCGGGTCTCACTACTGAGACCAGGAGTGTTTGCCGCAGAGAGAAATCATAAATAAAAATCCCAACCACGCTGTCTCGAGGCCGGCGTCTTGCCTGGAGACCAACCGGTCCCCGGGATGAATATTGTATTGCACAGTGTCGGTTTTACCTCTATAGTTATTTCCTTGTTCGACAATAGTGGTATTAGCATTCCAATAAATTTACGAGCTTTGTTGCATTTAAAACTTAACCAGCGTCCTTAATTAGTAAGTCTCATCATCATCATCATCAAGTACCGGCCTAGTGGCGTCGGTGATCATGTCTCTCCACAACTTTCGATCTCGACAGTTATTTATCATTTCTGTTGTTGACCTTCTGCCAAGCCATTCTCTTAAGCTGTCTGGTATCTTTTCTCTTTGCTTCCCTCTATCTCCTCGTCCCTCAATTTTCCTAGTTGTTACAATATATTCCAGTTGTTCTCTTCTCATTACATGGCCAAAAAATGATGATTTTTTCTTCATAAAATTGGAAATTAGCTCTCGTTTTGCTCTGACCTCTTTCAGAACATTTTCATTACTCTTCTTAGCTGTCCATGGTATTCTCAACATTCTTCTGTAAAACAACATCTCTACAGACTCCAGTGATTTTCTTGTCTGTTGTCCTATCGTCCATGATTTACATCCATATGTTAAGACTGACTCTATATTACATTTAAGAACTCTTTTTCTTGTTTCTATTGTCAAAAATGGATTGCATAGTAAAAAAGTAGAGCCCCCGTCACGCCAAGTGGCGTATAGGGAATATGGTGTTAGTCACCATACATTTTACAGACATTCGGCACATGATTTTTTGGGGGTAATGTGGTCGGTTTTACGCTCGTGCCGCTTTACTTTCCCAGAAAAAAAATCCGGTACCCATTTAAAGCTGGGTGAACCCGGAAGCCGTCGGTTGGGATCCAAACCTACCTCTTGTCCTTTATAGTCCAGTTCACTAACCACTGAGCTATCGGGGCTCCCCGGATTGCATAGTATCTTCCTCATTTTTTGGAAAGCTGCTTTTGCCTGAGCCATTCTGCATCTCACCTCTTCTGTACATCTTCCGTCTGAGGTTAACAAAATTTCCAAATATTTAAATTCATTTACCCGTTTCAATATTGTTCCACTTGTCTTTATTTTGCACTGAGGTGATGTCTTTTTCTTTGTTGTTACCATTACTTCTGCCTTTTTGCTATTAAGGCTGAGTCCTTAATTTTTGCTTTCTTTCACTATAACGTCCAACAATTCTTGTAACTCATTTTCACTCTTAGTGATTAAGACTGTATCATCAGCATGCCTTAGATTATTTATATTATGACCTCCAATTGTTATTCATTAGTAAGTCTAGCTCAACTTGATACTATAGACCATTCTTAATTTTTATACCAGTTTTCATGTTATCTCATTACTGATCTATTTATATATATATATATATATATATATATATATATATATATATATATATATATATATATATATATATATATATATATATATGTATATATTTATAGTGTAAACTTTTGATATTATTCTGTATAAATTTAACATCAAAAGTGTGTAATCCTATACTATATGGGCTGTACACATGCACACGTTTTCATGTGGCTATTTCCTATACAGTATCTAAGGTAAGTTATGTCAATACCATATGGTGGATTATTTCAAACATGTTAAACAGCTTACCCCCACTCATTAGTTTGACATAATGTATGGCACTAATACATTACAATCATAAAAAGTTTAGTAGAACGTGTTCCGGCTAGTTCCGGCTGATAGAAACCCGTATTGTTATTACTTTTATTACTAGGAACACTAGGGAATATAAAAGCAGGAGAGACAAACATAAAAGCAAAAACAACAAACTATACCTCCCCCTTGACACGGGCAGGGAAAAAAAGAAGGAATAAAATAAAATAAAAACAAAATGTCGATAAAAGCAAAAAAAAATACAAGAACACATCATTGCACCAAGCGCACTCAAGAGACTTAGGGATCTATTGCTTAGGACGCTCAAAAATAATAATTGTGTACATCGATTAATTAAAAAAAAAAGAAATTGATCAGAACCAACAAATATCACTATCAGAATCAACAAAGATAATTACCAGAACCAATAAAGATTTCTACCAGAACCAACAAAGATCACTACTAGAACCAACAAAGATTTCTACCAGAACCGACAAAGATCACTATCAGAACCAACAGAGATCACTACTAGAACCAACAAGATCACTATCAGAACCAACAAAGATCACTATCAGAACCAACAAAGATCACTACTAGAACCAACAAAGATCACTATCAGAACCAACAAAGATCACTATCAGAACCAACACAGATCACTATCAGAACCAACAAAGATCACTATCAGAACCAACAAAGATCACTACTAGAACCAACAAGATCACTACTAGAACCAACAAAGATCACTATCAGAACCAACAAAGATCACTATCAGAACCAACAAAGATCACTACTAGAAACAACAAAGATCACTATCAGAACCAACAAAGATCACTATCAGAACCAACAAAGATCACTATCAGAACCAACAAAGATCACTATCAGAACCAATAAGATCATTACTAGAACCAACAAAGATCACTATCAGAACCAATAAGATCACTACTAGAACCAACAAAGATCACTATCAGAACCAATAAGATCACTTCTAGAACCAACAAAGATCACTATCAGAACCAACAAAAATCACTATCAGAACCAACAAAGATCACTACTAGAACCAACAAAGATCACTATCAGAACCAATAAGATCACTACTAGAACCAACAAAGATCACTACTAGAACCAACAAAGATCACTATCAGAACCAATAAGATCACTACTAGAACCAACAAAGATCACTATCAGAACCAACAAAGATCCCTATCAGAACCAACAAGATCACTATCAGAAACAACAATGATCACTATCAGAATCAACAAAGATCACTATCAGAACAAACAAAGATCACTACTAGAACCAACAAAGATCACTATCAGAACCAACAAAGGTCACTATCAGAACCAACAAAGATCACTACTAGAACCAAGAAAGATCACTACTAGAACCAACAAAGATCCCTATCAGAACCAACAAAATAACTATCAGAACCAAAAAGATCACTATCAGAACCAACAAAGATCACTACTAGAACCAACAAAGATCAATATCAGAACCAACAAAGATCACTATCAGAACCAACAAAGATCACTACTAGAACCAACAAATATCACTATCAGAACCAACAAAGATCACTATGAGAACCAACAAAGATCACTATGAGAACCAACAAAGATCACTATCAGAACCAACAAAGATCACTATCAGAATTAACAAAGATCACTATCAGAACCAACAAAGATCACTACTAGAACCAACAAGAACACTACTAGAACCAACAAAGATCACTATCAGAACCAACAAAGATCACTATCAGAACCAACAAAGATCACTACTAGAACCAACAAGAACACTACTAGAACCAACAAAGATCACTATCAGAAACAATAAGATCACTACTAGAACCAACAAAGATCACTATCAGAACAAACAAAGATCACTATCAGAACCAACAAGATCACTATCAGAATCAACAAAGATCACTATCAGAACAAACAAAGATCACTATCAGAACCAACAAAGATCACTATCAGAACCAACAAAGATCACTATCAGAACCAACAAAGATCACTACTAGAACCAACAAAGATCAATATCAGAACCAACAAAGATCACTATCAGAACCAACAAAGATCACTACTAGAACCAACAAAGATCACTATTAGAACCAACAAAGATCACTACTAGAACCAACAAAGATCAATATCAGAACCAACAAAGATCACTATCAGAACCAACAAAGATCACTACTAGAACCAACAAAGATCACTATCAGAACCAACAAAGATCACTATCAGAACCAACAAAGATCACTATCAGAACCAACAAAGATCACTATCAAAACCAACAAAGACCACTACTAGAACCAACAAGAACACTACTAGAACCAACAAAGATCACTATCAGAACCAACAAAGATCACTATCAGAACCAACAAAGATCACTTTACAGAATGTATTAATTTTAGCCGTCTGGTCTTCCTTGCTTTTCTGGAGCTGTCCGGTTGTGTTAAATGTCTATCACACAGGTGCATATGAAGGTTGATTAGCGTTTAAAGCACAACAACCCTCCATTTCAACAAAACCCTGACCAAAGAGGGAATAGGTTATTTGGAGACTGTTGAATTTGGATCACCCAAGGCATCCATCTTTCGGTTGGTTACCAAGAGGTGCAGTGTAGTTGAGGTTAGCATAAGCTGATAAAATATCATCTCGCATCCCAGGTAGCGTGATAAATTCCTCTCTTGAGACTGTTATGCCAGTACTCGTAGGAAACTTTAGATGACTTTCACCGCGATATGTCCTTATGTTTATCAATGGTCTGTTACGAAAAACACAAACTGAGACTGCCTTAACACCGTTCTTTGACAATGGAATTATATTCTTATTGCCACGGGACATGAAAATCCGTAGATCACAGATATCCAAGGAAGCTGGCATATTCAGGCTACACGATTCCATTTTCAAACTGATATTCTGTGTGTACATGGACACTGATCGAGTGTCCTTTATACCACACTGTAATGGGGACGTTGTCCGTCTATTTATAGTAACTTACGCAATACATTATTAGAATTGTTGAGACATGTGTAAGGACCCGCCGTTTACGATGAGTCAGGTGAAGTTTGTCCCAGAAGTCAATATATCCACGGCGTCTGCAAACGATAAATGATGCGGTTGTTAGTATGTTGTCTCATCGAAAATGGCACGAGAATTCTGTTAATCCTCGCACAAGGACACAGTGTTATACTAAAGCCCACACACTAACAGAAGTTATAAATGAAGTGGCTAAGCTTAAACTTCCCAATCGTCCCATCGGCAGCATTCTTAGAGAAGTGATTGCTGAAACAATCAAAAAATAAACGCGGATATTATTGACATAAATAAGGACGATGATTACATCCAAAGTCCAAAAAATTAGTCCAAAAGACCAAATAATTTAGCCCCAAAACACAAAAATTTCGTCTCATAATAAAAAAGTTGAACTCAAAACCCTGACAAATTAGGCCCTAAGTAAAAATAGTTTGACACAAAAAGCCAAAAAGTTATATCCAAAATCTAAAAAGTTAGTCCAAATGGTTAAATTGTTAGACTCAAAACCCAAAAAATCTTAGATGCATACTCAAAAAACGAATCCCTCAAAATAAAAAAAATCTTAGACTGAAAGACCAAACAGCTATAAATAAAGTGCAAAAACATAGTTCCAAACGTAAAAAAGCAAGCAGGTTAACGCCCCTAACATGTTACGCCCCCTGTCAAAACCACACTAATAGAAAGTACTACTCACGAAGGTTACACCTCTGACATAACGCTACTAAAAGAAAATCGTGCAGCAAATAATGAAAGTGCTGCCCCTGCTATAAATCTATTAAAAGAAAGTATTACCAAACACAAAGGTTACACCTCTGACATAACGCTACTAAAATAAAATCGTAATACAAATCATAAAAGTTACGCCCCTGCTATAACTCTACTAAAAGAAAATGGTACCCCCAGTCATTTTTATTTATGGATAAGCCTATGAAATCGTTTAAAAAATTTATTTTAACGGATAGGATTACCCCAAACATTATATTAGACACCCCCATATAAAAAGTTCTTTGCTGTTTGGAACGGTGTTATTATCGGTAGAGAATTTGGAGACTGGGTACTAAAAGAAGGCTGTTGGGAACATTTTCTAGACCTCTCTAACGAAGAAAATACAACATTGTGGACTCTACTTCGCAACTGACTTTGTTCTTCGGGAGCTTTATATAATATTTTTGATATGTGAGAGTTTTTATATTTCCCCTAGTAAAAGTTTTGCAACGTTGATCGATCTTGCGACTCTACACTGTGCTCGCGAGTATCAGCTCTCCCCTTGAAGGTCGCAGTATAAGACACCCCATAGTTGCTGCCTGAGTCACTCGTGTAGTTCAAGGTTACAAGAGTGCAGCAATACACTTTCATTCATCTCACGCCACCCCTCGCAATGCCTCCTCAGATTGTTCTTTTTGCTTTTGAATTATCTTTTTGATAATATCTCCTCTCTCTTGCAATCGAATTAAACCTAGTCAAATAAAACAAACAAATATGTTACTTACTATATAATTTAATTTCACAATTATAAATGTACAATGATGGTTTAAAGCTCTCAAACCGTGCATTTATAGTAACTAACGCAATACATTATTAGCCGTGTTGAGATATGTTCAGTGTTGATGTGGGCGATGACACCGGAAGTGACCTTTCAGACTGACCCAGGCGCTGATGTTGGAATTATTGGCAGATGGGTTGTTTATGTGTGTAAGAAGGTGGTGTCAGGCATCACGAGGGCTCGGAATCCCCCCTTAGTGTTTATCTGGGGTGACCTCGTTTTCGTAATGTAGTTTTTAAAATAGGTGTGTGTTATGCAGTGAAACCTCGTGCGCTGACCTAAAATCACTTGTCTTTGTTTCATCAATTGGCTTTCAACTTCGAGGGGGGGGGGGAGATATTTTGGCTTAGTGTTTCCATCCATAGTATAAAATCTTATAAGACATATTTTAAATAGTTAGATGCCTAGTTTATAAGTATTAGACGACGTATTTTTATTAGCAGAAGACGTCTTTTGGATTAGCAGAGGAAGACTTTTGAATTAGCAGGGGGCGCCTTTTGAATTAGCAGAGGACGACTTTTGAATTAGCAGAGGAAGTCTTTTATTAGCAGAAGACGTCAGAGGCTTTCTGTTCCATGGACTAGGCCTCACTCCAATCGGCAATGCCCTTACAACACTTTCTAATGCGGTGTCCGAGGGACACTCACTGTGTAGCAATGAGGTATCTTCCTTACTTTCTAAATATGGATGAGAGAAAATCAAGATCTGGAGGGCACGGGCATACCTAAAGATAACTGCAGATAAAGAGTAGCTATTGCAGCACGAACTCATCGCAGGCGAACGTGGGAAGGACATAGGAAGAAAGCAGCATCTAAGGTTAACCAGTGTCCCATGTTCTTGATGAATATAAAATGTATTCACTCAGTAACATCCATTCATTTTTCTTTACCACAGTAATGTCTTGATTTCAGCTATGGTACAAATATTGTACAAATATTGAACAAGAAATGTTGGACATTATAGTGAAAGAAAGCAAAAATAAAGGACTCAGCCTTAATAGCAAAAAACAGAAGTAATGGTAACAACAAAGAAAAAGACATCACCTCAGTGCAGAATAAAGACAAGTGGAACAATATTAAAACAGGAAAATGAATTTAAATATTTGAGAACTTTGTTAACCTGAGACGGAAGATGTACAAATGAGGTGAGATGCAGAATGGCTCAGGCAAAAGCAGTTTTCCAGGAAAATGAGGAAGATACTATACAATCCATTTATGACAATAGAAACAAGAAAAAGAGTTCTTAAATGTTATGGAGAGCCAGTCTTAACAACATATGGATGTGAATCATGGACAATAGGACAACAGACAAGAAAATCATTGGAGACTGTAGAAATGTGGTTTTACAGACGAATGTTGAGAATACCATGGACAGCTAAGAAGAGTAATGAAAATGTTCTGAAAGAGGTCAAAGCAAAAAGAAAGCTAATTTACAACATTAGGAAGAAGCAATCATAATTTTTTGGCCATGTAATGAGAAGAGAACAACTGGAATATATTGTAACAACCGGAAACATTGAGAGACGAAGAGATAGAGGGAAGCAAAGAGAGAAAATACCAGGCAGCTTAAGAGAATGGCTTGGCAGAAGGTCAACAACAGAAATGATAAAGAACTTTCGAGATCGAAGGTTGTGGAGAGACATGATCACCTACACCAGTAGGCCCAGTACTTGATGATGATGATGACAAATATTGTAATTTTCAAAACATTAGATTCACACAAAATATTCATACTTCTCACCAAGATGTTAAACGGCCGACCACTCTAAGACAAATCCAGGTTATGAAAAGACAGAACCTGTATTTCGCGTGTGAAGATATATCTCCACATACGTCAGAAGGACCAATCATATGCATGTATTAATTCGCTCATGCTCAAACATATACCATTTCATCTATATTCAATACTACCTTCTTCGATCATATATTCTTCTTTCCCAGGCATTACGTTATTAATTTGTCTAGCGAACATACTGCGCTCCCATTGGTTGGAATCGACTCTATATACAACCAATTAACTCTCTTCCTTCCTTTCTATCGTCGTTCATGTTACTCTTACTCTACCTCTAGAGCCAGTCTTAGGTCAACACCTATTTAAGCGGGATAAAACAAAAGAATAGACACTTAGCAGAGGTGTAACGCCTAAACATCAAACTTATGCAGTGTGGCTCAACTACGTTTTGGAGTAAATTCAAGTTCAGAAGACGAAGAGAACAATGAAAGCTCTGATTGTTCATTGAAATAACAAACCGTCACAACTTGGATGTCCCCTAATGCTGATTGTAAGAATGGTTTAACTTTAGATTCCATCTTCAAGAAGATAAAGTTTCCTGATGGCTTGTTAAACACAAAGAAACCTCTGACCAAAATGCTACAAATTTTCATTAAAGTTTAAGGATCTGCTCTCAAAAACGCACCGCTGGTGAACTGGAGAATGTTCCTGTATTAATTACAGACCAGTCAGCGAGTGATATTAGAGGTATAGAGAATTCTGATCAGGAGACAGATCACGAGCGAATTAACGCTCGGTGGAATGAAAATTAACCCGCTTTCATCACTTCCACTCACAAGACGATGCAACAAAAGATAGAATTAACAGGGTATGTATTTGTTCACTGCACATTTCTTGGTTTAATTTAGTATTAGATTTGTTTTATTGTCCGATATAACAACATGAAACCCCCAAACACTGAAATGTACCGTGATTAACTATGTTAATGATATTTCATAAAACATAAAATACGGCATTGTGAAAGATTAGTGTTTGGTTACTGATTTAATAATGTACTTTGTCAAATAACGATATTTATTTATACGGTGTTTTCATTTGGAGTTATTCTTTCCTTATCGAATGCGTGTATTTCTTTTCCTTAGGTTCGATTTGTCGAGGACTCTGCGAATATATCAAAATCTTGATCCGGAAGAGAGGGACCCCACATCAGCGCCTAGGTCAGTCTGAAAGGTCATTTCCGGGGTCATCGCCTACATCACTACTGAACATATCTCAGCACGGCTAATAATGTAATGTGTTAGTTACTATAAATACACGGTCCGAGACCTTTAAACCTTCATTGTACATTTATAATTGTGAAAAAAAATTACATAATAAGTAACATATTTGTTTGTTTTATTTGACTGGGTTTAATTCGATTGCGAGAGAGAGAGAGAAGTGAGAGTGACAGATCATCAAAAAGATAATTCAAAAGTAAAAGGACAATCCGAGGAGGCATTGCGAGGGGTGCCGTGAGATGAATGAAAATGTATTGCTGCACTCTTGTAACCTTGAACTACACGAGTGACTCAGGCAGCAACTATGGGGTGTCTTATACTGCGACCTTCAAGGGGAGAGCTGACCAACCTGCGCTTCGAAAAGCTTATACTCGCGAGCACAGTGTAGAGTCGCAAGATCGATCGACGTTGCTAAAATTTTACTAGGGGAAAATATAAAAACTCTCACATATCAAAAATATTATATAAAGCTCCCGAAGAACAAAGGCTGTTGCGAAGTAGAGTCCACAATGTTGTATTTTCTTCGTTAGAGAGGTCTAGAAAATGTTCCCAACAGCCTTCTATTAGTACCCAGTCTCCAAATTCTCTACCCATAATAACACAGTTCCAAACAGCAAAGAACTTTTTATATGGGGGTGTCTAATATAATGTTTGGGGTAATCCTATCCGTTAAAATAAAATTTTTTATCGATTTCATAGGCTTATCCATAAATAAAAATGACTGGGGGTACCATTTTCTTTTAGTAGAGTTATAGCAGGGGCGTAACTTTTATGATTTGTATTACGATTTTCTATTAGTAGCGGTATGTCAGAGGTGTAACCTTCGTGTGTAGTAATTTCTATTAGTGTGGTTTTGACCGGGGGCGTAACATGTTAGGGGCGTTAACGTGCTTGCTATTTTACGTTTGGAACTATGTTTTTGCGCTTTGGATATAGCTTTTTGGTCTTGAGTCTAAGATTTTTTAGTTTAGGGATACGTTTTTTTTAGTATACATCTAAGAATTTTAGATTTTGAGTCTAATTATTTCACAGTTTGGACTAACTTTTTGGACTTTGGATACAACTTTTTGTGTTTAACTTTTATGACTTTGGGCCTAATTTTGTATGGTTTTGAGATCAACCTTTTGACTAGAAAAAGAAATTTTTGTGTTTTGGGGCTAATTTATTTTGTCATTTGGACTAACTTTTTGGACTTTAGATATAACATTTTGACGTTTTATGTTTAGTTATTATGACTTGGGACTACATTCTTAGGGTTCAAGTTATGAGACGAATTTTTTGTGTATGGGGATTTGTTTTTGAGTATGCATCTACGTCACCGTCCAGGTTAGCCCAGATTTCTCAGGTCATCGTCGAGGTCAGCCTTTTGCTCTCGTTTTATATATCATCGTCCCTATTATCTCAATAATATTCGCGTTTATAATATTTTATTTCAGCTATCACTTCTCTACGAATGCGGCCTATGTGGCGATTTGCAAATTTTAAGCTTAGTCACTTCATTTATGACTTTTGATAGTGTGTGGTTTTAGTATAACACTGTGTCGTGGTGCGAGGATTAACAGAAATCTCATGCCTTCTTCGAATAGAGACCGTATTAACGGCCGTATCAGTTATCGTTTGCTGACTACGTGGATATATCGGCTTCAGTGATGTTGGGGTGGGGGGGGGTGGCAAACTTAACCTGAATTCATCGTAGCCGTGGGTCTTTACACATCAAATAATATATTTTGTTAGTTTCTATAAATAGATGGATCACGCTCCCCATTACAGTGAGGTATAAAGGACACTCGATCGCTGTCCATGTACACACAGAAAACCATAGTCTGTTACCGAGTGGTGTGTATTTGAAAATGGAATCGTGTAGTCTGAATATGCCAGCTTCCTTTGATATTTGTGATCAACGAATTCATGTCCCGTGGCAATGAGAATATAATTCCATTGTCAAAGGATGGTGTTAAAGCAGTCTCAGTTTGTGTTTTTCGTAAAAGACCATTGATAAACATAGGGATTATCGCGGTGAAAATCATCTAAAGTTTCCTACGAGAACCGGCATAACACAATCGAAAGAGAGGAATTTATCACGTTAGTTGAGATGCGAGATGATATTTTATCAGCATATGCTAATCTCAACTACACTATACCTTTTGGCAACCAACCGAAAGATGCTAGAGTCATGGATGTCCTGGGTAATCCAAATTCAACAGTCTACAAATAACCTATTCCCTCTTTGATTAAGTTTTTGTCGAAATGGAGGGTTGTTGGGCTTTGAACGCTGATCAACCTTCATATGCACCAGTGTTTGGTAGATATTTAACACAAACAGACAGCTCCAGAAAAGCAAGGAAGCCCAGACGGCTAAAATTAATAAATTCTTCAGCCGGACAGTAATATTTTTAAAATTTACACATGCCTATATTGTGTAATTTTTCAGTCTTATATAATTGTTAAACCTTCATTGTGCATTTATAAAATATCTGTTCTCGACGTTGATAATGATTTAAATCAATTTTTATTGTGAAAATAAAAGTATATACAAAGTAATATATTTGTTTGTTTTATTTGAGTTGGTTTAATTCGAGAGAGAAAGAGAGAGAGAGAGAGAGATGAGATAGAGAGAGGTATGAGCGAGAGAGATAGAGTACCAATAACACAGAGGAAGCCATAAAGGAACACAACCCCAGTCCTAATGAGGAGAGAGAACCAATAACACCGAGAACGCCAGCAGATATTTACATTAAAAATTTCAGCCCGAGGAACACGGCCCCTCCTCCATTTAACAACGACGATATTTAAACTTCAAGATTTAATAAGTCAGCACACACAGAGGCTGGCCGCACTACAACAAACGAGGTGAACGACGTCAGCAGGCAACATAAAATAAATCACCGCAGGAGTCATGTATCCGCCGGATCAGCTCAGGCCCCGCTTTGGTCACCGGGGCCCCGACCTGGCACCGGTGGCGCAGTCTAGGGGTACCTTTTTTTATTTAGGGAATAAGAAGAGCACCTGTGGGTGTACACTTTTTATATGAGGTAAAAAGAGAGGGGTGATTTAGAAAAAACGCATGAACTGCCCCTATATTACTACTAACGGGTACAAGAAAACGTGAAAAAAGAAAGAGAACACTATCACAGTAATATTAGGTCAGGAATATCTATGTGGTTGTTGGGCGTTCCAAAAGTGCGAGGTTCATATCGATATATATAGAGAGAGACACGGGATGAGTGGTCTAGATGTAAGATATCGGCACTAGGACAGGAAGGTCCTGGGTTCGATTCCTACTACAGGAGGTGGGAATTTTTCAAAAACCGAACCCGCGGTTTCTTCGTGACCTTGGTCTCTGGGTTGTGAGAACCATTGTCTTTTCCTCTTGAAATACAGCTAAAAATGGAGGTCCCGTGTGAACTCTCGCACGTTAAAGAACCTTTGGTAGTTTAAAGTCGAAAAGAGCAGGTCATTATGACCACTGCCCAGTCAAAAATAAGTAAATCTACCCATCCATACGAAGACGGATATGTCGGGCCGAAACGTGTAAATATCGCGGCTATACCGTAAACTAGCGACACAACACATAACGTCATCTTAAAGGGTGAACGCTAAAAAGCAGAAGATATATAGATACGCACCAGAATCCATTTTGTATCATTGGACTTAATAAAACTATAGGTGGATGTGGGCTACATGATTTACAGTGTTAATGAACGTAATAAGCGAAAACTCTCATAACTTATCACTTCACATTTTCATAGTAGTAAGGGCAAATCTGGGAGCCGCGATAGCGCAGTGGTTGGTTCTGGACTACAAAGGACAATAGGTAGAGTTCGATCCCAACCGATGGCTTCCGGTTCACCCAGCCTTAAATCGGTACCGGATTTTTTTACCGGAAAGTAAAGCGGCGCGGGCGTAATACTGACCACATTACCACAAAAATAATGTTCTGAAGGTCTGTAAAAATTATGGTCACTAACGCCATATTCAATATACGCCACTTGGTGTGACGAGGGTACTTTCCTTTTTTTTTTTTTTTAAGGGCGAATCTATGTTAATAGAAGTGAGAAAGAGAGTTCATCGGTGCTATATAGATCCAATTCTGACCTATGGAAGCGAATCATGGATCGTAAACAAACAAATTAAAAGTCGTTTAGAGGCCACAGAGACAGGATTTCTCAGAAGAATGTTGAAAGTTCCCTGGACTGCTAAAAAGACCAACGAGGAAATTCTCATAGAGACCAACACAAAAAGGGAGCTCATAAGAACATTTGAAAGAAACAATAATTTTTCGGAAACATCATCAGAAGAGGAAAGTTGGAATACTTGGTTACAACTGGTAAAATACAGGGAAGGAGAGATCGCGGGCGACAAAGAAAGAAAATACTGTATAGCATGGTGTCATGGCATGGAAAACAGTTAAGAACAGAACTGAACACGATGCAGGGTAGATAGAAGTTTGTGGAAGGACATGATAGCCTACGCCAACCAGTATGGCACATGATGATAAAGACGGGCGAATGAAGCCCATAAAGAACAAAGTAAGTGACTCATGGCTACCTGTGGACATAGTGGTCAACGAGCACTAGATGACTAAGGCGAACTTTCTCAACGTCTTCCAGGCTAACCGACCTGTCCGTTTGAGGAAGGGAGGCCACCCAAGGCAAGAAATATCTCGCGAAGAAAGTTGGATCTGTCCGGTTCGACAGTCGGAAACATCACAACTTCGCTGTTAATTGAAACGTAAAATAAACATACATTTCAGGGGAAACGGAAAACCAGAAATAATAGAGACAGGCAGAAAGTTCTTGACGTTCATTGGGGGCCTATCCTCTAGCACCACATCCTTAATTTTCGTAAACCTTCACTATTTTGGTTCCCCGCCTTTATTTGCGCACGTCTCCTATTTCTAACATATAATTCTTTTCTTTGAGGAACCATTATGACTGTGTGTCACCAGTGACGAATAATTTTTCTCTTCCTCTAATATAATAGTGACGCACTTAATATAAGTACACTTATGTATATGATATATATGTGACGGGGGTACTTTACTTTTTTTTTTAAAGGGCCAATCTTTCTACACTGAATGTACATACCTTAGTTAAACAATAAAAAAGTAGGCTTCTGCATTAAAGCGATTGAATTATACAGTGCTAATTTACATAAATTTACCAGTCAATGTAAGTCAGGAAATGTACCAGTCAAATGCCAGTGGATAAGAGATACAGCGAAGACGATTGCGCAGGATAGGACACATACTGCGGAAGCCAACTGAGAGTTTTACACAACAGGCCCTTTTTTGGAATCCCCAGGGAAAAAGACAAAGAGGAAGACCAAGGAATTCTTGGAGAAGACATATAGAAGCAGAGATGAAGATGATGGGAAAGACATGGAACGATCTTAATGACAAGAAACAGAAAGGCTTGGAAAGTGCTTGTTGAAGAACTATGCTCCACAGGGAGCTGAAAGGTAGAAGAAGAAAAAAGAAGGATTTACATAAATTATTCGTTCATGTAAACAAATCCTCCCCACCAACTCAATAAAATATTGAAAAAAGAACGAAGCTTTCAGTTAAATAGTAAAGAATAGTTTTTGGAACAAGTTGACATTATCATAACCTCGAGAAACTAAACAGCAAAATAACAAAAGAAGTAATTGATTAACATTGTAAGTCACATGAAAAATCGAAAACAGAGGACAATAGTCCACGATAGAAGCCAGAGCATTCATTCTATACAGAAAGAAAAAGAATAATTAAATTCTTAGTGAGCACCAACCACATTTTCTTATGATTAGCGTGAAACCAAGACGAGGAAAGCTAATAAATTTGCAGCATTGTCCACTTGTGTATACGAGTATGTATACTCTTTTATATATATATATATATATATATATATATATATATATATATATATAGATTGTATATATATATGTGTGTATGTGTGTGTATAATGTTTGGCACACACACAGCGAGATAGATAGACAGAAGATAGATAGATAGATAGATAGATAGATAGATAGATAGATAGATAGATAGATAGATAGATAGATAGATAGATAGATAGATAGATAGATAGATAGATAGATAGATAGATAGATATATAGATAGATAGATAGATAGATAGATAGATAGATAGATAGATAGATAGATAGATAGATAGATAGATAGATAGATAGATAGATAGATAGATAGATAGATAGATAGATAGATAGATAGATAGATAGATAGATAGATAGATAGATAGATAGATAGATCACGAAATTATAAACGCAACTAAGCAATGTTTCAAATGTCAAGAAGTCATATCACATGGTATTTAGGTAGGATTGTAACGAAAAAAGTCATTCAGTGTTATCGTCTAAGGAGTGGCTGCTTTAAAAAAAAATCGTGTTTCTTTTCTATTTGAAGTGACTATAAACTAATTCAATTATATAATATAACTTGACAAAAATAAATTAACGTATATATATATATATGTGTGTATAATAATAATTGACTGCTTGTATAAGATGACATTAAAGTGTACAAATTAATGTTTCCACAGCCTCGTCTACTTAAAGATTGAATTAGACAAGATTTTCTCCCAACAAAGTTAGTGGGTGAAAAATGTATTCTTAACACCGCAACTAGTGGGCGGGGCTAAATGCGTTGTGACACAGTTATACCGGCGAGCCAGCAAGAGTGATTATTTTAATCGCATCTCTTTCCTTTAAAAAATACAGCAATTGTAGAAAAGTTTATTAACATTAATATGCGCATATTTTGCCAACAGCTACAAGAAACCAAGTATTTTTCTCTCTCAGTAATGACATATTTGAGTGATGCATGTCGGAGTAAAGCCTAGTTACACAGAGCATTATGGGAAGCGTTTAAGGCGTTGTCACGTGACTTGTTTCTTTGTCTGCTGCTGGCCCGGTCGCATGTGGGGCTGGAGCTGTCCGCATAGGAGCCCTGATCTTTCATCAGTTTAGATCTTTAGGACTTTGATTTTGCTATTCAGAAAGGGTTGAACCCACACAGGAAATATTTATCTGAATGTTTCAAAGAATATTTGGCAGAAAAGTGGGAATTCCTTCCATATTTCCAAAAAAATTTATGCGGGCACTCTGGGCTCGGCTGTGTTAGGACAAATGGCCATGGCGGTGGTGGGGCAGAGAGCTGCTAGTTCAAGGCATGTTATGGCTTTTCACAACACATCCTCAGGCCCCAATGTCACCAACAATCAGCATGTGGGACTTTTGGCTATTCCTGTGTCAGGATCAATTATTAGTCCCGTTACGTATGCTTCTGAAACCCCAGACAGACCGATTGGATATGGTGCATTCGGCGTTGTGTGGTAAGTCATCACAAATCTTGACACACTTTGTTACTTTGTAATTATTGTTTGTTGTGTCAGTCACTCCTCTGCCTACTCAGCTGATTCTTTCTGTATTAGTCAAATTAGTGTATTCTCTTGTCCGGGATGGAAATTATTTTTGAAAAAAAAAAGTGGCGTATGAACCACATCACTTTTTTTCTGGTTTCTTCAGCAAAATAATATTGTAACAGATTTGGTCATTAAACAAAAAATGAAAATGTGTCTGAACTTACGCACGTCTAAAGTATTTTACGACGTCCTCCTTAACACTATCACATATATACTATACACAACTTTAAATTCAAAACAAGTCATATGTATTTTTTAAATATTTGGCTAAGCACAACCTTGTCTAGTATTTTAGTAATTACACCATACGATTATTCCGATTAATATAAAAAAACACACGTCAGTGAAGGTTATTTAATTGATTTAACTAGACTACAACTAAGATCATGTAAGCAACAACTTGTACACGAGCTCACAACTACTTGTAATAAAGATCACAGTAAAGCGCAGAAATATTGGAATAATTTTAAAAATCTAAATTGCTAAATGATTTTGATATTAATTGTGTTGCAGCTGAATCATTGAATTTTCTATCACTAATATGTTACTTATATAAATAAATGTTATATTTAAGTAGAGTAGCTAAAAAATAAATGTTATATTTTAGAGTAGCTAAAAAAATACATTAAATGCAACATTCTTATAAAATAAGTGATGTAAGTTGTAAAAGTTCAAGATTAGATCTATATATTTAATATAATTATAATATAATATTATAATAATGTATTTTTTTGGGTACAGTGTATATTATATTATATATTTTGCAGTAATTTATTGTAGCAAGTATAAGTCATAACCATCTATAATAGATTTCCAATTTATTAAGATGGCTATTAAGTATCTATCTATTTATTGTAATTTCGAGCCAAAGACGGCACATAGGGCAGAACCACAATCTCAAAAACAGAAACCTTGAATGCCAAGATGGCACATATTGCAGAGATCACTGCTTCTAAAATCTATGCCTCTATTTCCATAACAATACTTTTTATAATGTTAAGTATAGTATATATAAAATATAAAACATTTTAATATATCTAGAGATGAAGCAATTTTAGCAGTCTAATCTCTCATTACCGTTCATTACCAAAGTACAATATGATTGAATAAGTGAATATGTCAACTTATATATTATTAAGTGAATTAAACACACAATATTTAAATATTTGTTTAAATAATCCGTTGAGCAACATTTGTATGAGTTTATATTTTTGCTCTTAAAACTGTTTCCAGAGAATTTAAACGACAGTATTCTCTTTCTTCTGAAACTAAAATAAGAGAGAGCAGTCTTCTTATAAGTATTATCTTTGCCTCTTACCTCTAAAGCCTGTTTCAGGATGTGAAGTATTATTAGGTTTAATTTTGCCTTTTTGTTCTAAAGCTAAGTTCTCTTTCAAGATGAGTAGTATTCTTATAGTTTTATTTTGTCTTTCTGTTCTAAAATCTGTTTCAGGACAAATAGTATTAGTAGTTTTATTTTTGCCTTTTCGTTCAAAAATCTGTTTTCAAACAGTGAGTATTGCTATAGTTTAGTTTTTCCATATTTTGTTCCAAAATCTGTTTTCAAACAGTGAGTATTCCTATAGTTAATTTTTTCCCTATTTTGTTCCAAAATCTGTTTTCAAACAGTGAGTATTCCTATAGTTTAATTTTCCCCCTATTTTGTCCCAAAATCTGTTTCAATACAAGTAGTATTGTTATAGTTTTTTCCCCTCTTTGTTCTAAATTCTGTTTTAAGAGAAGTATTTTTATATGTTTTGTTTAATTTTTTTTGTAAAATCTGTTACCAGAGCAGTATTTTTACAGTTTTATTGTTACTTTCTTGTTCAAAAATCTTTTTTCACGATGAGTATTCTTGTAGTTTTTGTTTTGCATTTTCTAAAGTCTGTTTCCACAGCAGTATTTGTATAGTTTAATTATTGCCTCTCTGTTCTAAATCTGTTTTCAGGACATGTGGCAGTATTCTTATATCTTTATTTGTACCTTTTTGTTCTAAAATAATTTTCAAGATGCTTAGTATTCATGTTTTAATTTTTCTATTTTGTTCTAAAATCTGTTTCCATTGCAGTATTCTTATAGTTTTATTTTTGCTTTTTCTTTTAAAATCTGTTTCATGACAAGCAGTATTCCCATAGTTTTACTTTTACCATTTTGTCCTACAATCTTTTTCAAAAGAGAGGCATTCTTAAAGTTTTATTTTAGCCATTTTCTAAAATCTGTTTCAAGAGTATTCTTATAGTTTTATTTGTACCTTTTTTGTTCTACAGTCTTTATCAAGATGAGTAATATTCTTATATTTTTATTTTTGCCTTTTTTTTTTTTTTTTTTTTTTGTCCTAACATCAGTTTCAGGATGAGCAGTATTCTTATATTTTTGAAATTTTGTTATAAAATCTACTACCAGAACGGTGTTCTTAATAGTTTTTGTGTTTGTCTTTTAGCTATAAAATCTGACTAAAATAAGTATTCCTACTGTTTTATTTTTGTATTTTTGTTCCAAACCTCTTCTGTAACAGTGCTCCTATATTTTTATTTTTATTGTTAAAGTCTGGTTCCTTTTTATTCTTTTATAGTTTTTTCTTCTGCGTTTATGTTTTTTTTTTTAGTTCTTAACATCAAGATTATTTAGCAATACTCTTATATTGTTTAATTTATTTTAAACTCAGTTTCTGTAGCAGCATTCTGGTAGATTTTTCCCTTTCCTACAAAGTCTGTTTCAAAAGTTCATAATTAATTTGCACCAGTTCATTTTTGTTATTAAATCTGTTTCTATAGCAACATTCCAGCTTCTTTTGGTTCCAAAATCCGCCTGATAACTTGATATGTTTTAAAAGAAGTTTATTTATATTGTATCAAATTTAATAACACCAAATTAATAACATCACGGTTAAAACTGAGAATAGCAAAACACTATATTATCTCAATATTCCTGTATTGTGCAGAAACATGGACATTAGACAAGAAAATAAAACACAAAATTGAAGCCTTTGAAATATGGATTTATAGAAGAATAGGAAGAATTGAATGGAAAGAAAAGAAAAATGATGCAGTCTTAAAAACAACTAAACATGAAAATAGAACTACTAAATACAATTCAAACAAGACAAATGAGAATTTTGGGGCATGTTAAAAGACACAGCAGCCTACTAAAAGTAATTTTGGTAGGGAAAAAAAACAAGGTAAAAGAGGCAGACCAAGACGAACATGGACCAGTAACATCAAAAGATGGACAAGTGAGCCTTTTACATCTTGCATCATCAAAGCAAGACAAAGCAGAATGGCGCTCCATGGTAGCCAATCTTCGATGCGAAGACAGCATGATGGCGATGATGATTATATGAATGTTGCGGTTTAACATTATAAAAAATTGTTCCTATCTAGTGTAGCATTTTGCATTTTTATAAGGGTTTGCTATTTATTTTTGTATTTAAAAATCTAGTTCTAGAAGTTTAATTTTAAGAAAATTGTACACTATGTTTGTCATTACAATCACGTAATATGTGATGCTGATTTCTTTTAGCTGTTTAGTGATTGCTCAACTCTTTACAAATGTATTGTTTGTTTGAGAGCAGCGTACTGCTCATATCTATAAACATCACTGTCAGAATTTATGAATTAATTTATTTAAGTAGAGAATAAATTGCTGGTAAATTCACTTTAACACACACAATATGTATAAACATTGAAATACTGAACAGGAATGCAATTAACAAAAGAAAAATAAGTTTAAGAAGTCATAAAAGTTATAAAAATATAAGGGTTTCTTTGGTTGGCTGCAAATTAAATCTAAAGGAACTAAATAAATGAAGACTCATACCTCTAATTTATTTTTTAAAATTCAAACCTCTACTCCAGACCAAAAGTCTTATCAATGGAAGAAGAAAAATCTTACTATGTACATTTCTTTTGCTTATTTGATAAGAATCACGATTCGTTCAGCCTCTTACGCTGTCTTCTAGGTTATGTTCCGCAATTATCCTAAAAACGACACTTTTAAAAATTGCCGTTGTATTTGCCCATGCAGCGATTTAGTATTTACAGTCCGCTTCAAATTTGGTACTTTTAACGGCCAGAACACTTATCAAGCCTTTTCCTCAATTCTGCACAAATTTCAGTTTCATAAAATGTTAGATGTATATTTATTTTAATTTAGAGAAAAATTGGGATGTAGCAAATTGTACACATCCCTCACTTACAAATTGCCATTTAGACGTAAAAGCCCATTTTAAAGAACATTCCTCACAAATGAAATCCCTTAATATAATATATGGAAGGTATGAAGACCTAAACATTAATTTAACTCTATACCAAAAACCAAACATACAATCTAGTTTGTTGTTTATTTTGTTGAATGCATGTTACATTCACAGAATATTCTCAACAATCAAGATAGTAAATTGAAATGTGATTTATAACTTGTTGGTAATTTCAAAAGACAAGTGTCTGTTTTATAGACATATTTTAATATAGGTCCAGGAATTATGTCAGAAGTTTAAGTTTATTTTAATAATTGTGTTATTGTTTGCTTGGATCAATGATTAACAAGAGGTGTTTGATTAATTTATAATACATTGCAAGTTTATTGTATTTTGAGTATTATGAAAACACGTAGTCACGGACTTTTTGCTCTTTGTTTTTATAATTTGAGATTAATAGCTGGGAACCGCTTAAGTTAGTGCATTGTTCATATCCTTTTATGTTTATCGCCAACACGATTATTACGGCTTGCGTATGTTGTTATATGTGTACGTGTGTGTGCGCCGTATAGTCTTTACCTGATAACGAATTAGAACAATATTGTATCTATAAATACATTCATTAATGGAGAAGGCCTAATACCAAATTTATCCTTATTCATGACCGTTGACAGAGGGGGGAGATGGAGATGGGCCTTAATTAAATGGAGATGTACATTTCTTTGCATTTTATTACGTTTTAATTTGTAAGATATTCACTTTGTGGTAAGTTTAACAAATATCTGGAGTTGTTTTAGTGGTTACAGGACATTGTGATTGGTCTCTTCATAGGCTGTGTCAAAAGGCATAACCGAATGATTGCGTTTAAAGAAGGAAATGCTCACACACAAACGTTGACTTTCATAGTTACAGTTGTCGATTGACAACTACTGATTACACTTCCTGTCCAGACTGCTTATTACTCTGTCTAGTCGGTTGTATTGTGGATCTGCATGTTCGCCGTTTCCTTGAACTTACAAAACTTCAAAACACTTGTTTATTCTTTGAAACTAGTCCTCGAGTTTCGTCCAATTATCGCCTTTATATTATGAAATAACGTTGATCCTTCCGTGTAGAAATCCTGCATCCAACACACTTATATTGTTTGTTTACATGATGGTGGGGGATAAGGCAATGTAGTCATTCGGGTTTGAAGTAGATGTGTTCCGCAAACCTTATTGTAGTCGTCGTTGTACCGGGTCCACTGCACAGAATGTGGGCTGAAAGCGATCTGGTTTGCATAAGGATCGGCGAATCACATCTGATCAAGAACTTACTGCATCCCACCGTGGTGGGTCTGGAAACAGACTGACCAAGTTAATAGAAATCTTGAGGAAAGGCAGCCTTTTGTTCCATAAATGACATGTTGAAAATGGATGTGTTAGACTGAGAGGCGAAAATATCCCATTAACGACGTAACGCATCTATGCCACTTTAACGACGTCCCTTCAAAGTTGACGAGGAGGAACTTCATATCAGATCTGAGGTCTTATGGACTGATTCTGCCATGTCTAACTAAAACAACTACAGAATGATGGCTACAAATGTTGATGCCAGTTACCCTGTGGTCATTTATTAATTACGTGATTTATTTGTACTTTCTCTGGTGTAGTTTTATATTGTAAAACAGTAGATAGGAGAAACAAAATAAGTAATAAATAAAACAAATTAAAAAGGGAGGCTGGTCTAGACGTCGACCTCTTAACAAGGTCACAGGTTCGATTCCCACCACAGGCGGTGATAAATATGTATAAGTAAAAAGTAAAGTACCCCCGTCACGCCAAGTGGCGTATAGGGAAATATGTATAATAAATAAAATTGAATCCATGGCTTTACACTTCCAATGGTCTCTGGGTAGTGAGATCCGCTGCCCGGGCAAAATTAATAGGATATCTGCCTGTATTGCGGGAGACACCCGAGAGTGTACGACTGCCAGGGTGAAAAATATGAACAAGTGATTTTCATGCAAAATCAGCCCCTCGGGACTTCACTAGTGATATCAAGCTGGCGAACGCAAACAAAGAATCAAAATTTGGGGGGGGGGGGGGGGGGGGAATGCAATTAAATTTATGTTAAAACGTCTTGTTAGGAACAATACAATTACAAAATGAAAGCAGTTTAAAAGAAATATATTTTTATAACATCAATTTACTCATCCGCAACGGCTAGCATTACTTTACACACAAAAAGTACAAAAGACCGGTAATGTTTTCCACCGGTTCTTTTTAGCTACGATGTAGATCTGGCAACTGATTATCTCTTAGATTCAGAAGAAAGAATGAAATAAAGTAATTGTGTTGTTGTTGTTGTTGCTTTGAGTCTGTCTAATATTGTGTTTATTATCTTGAATCAAGTCCTCTTAACCGCAACGTAGCTTTTGTTGACTGCTTTATCATTTGCACGTGTAAAACTTAATCTTGATCTATAGGTCCTGTTATAATTTCTAGTTCTTTAACTTTCTAGTTTATTGAACCATTTCTGTCTGGAATTTTAGATTCACAATGGTTTAAATGTGTAATTTTTGGTTAATTTTTCATATAAGAGAGCTGTACATCACGAGCTTGTAGGAAAATAAGTGCTTGGCCACGATACCTCCCTTGTCCAAAAAGAGCCTCTGGCCAAGTTATAATTTTTTTTGTGACTTAAAAGGTACCTTTTACCTCTTGATAAAAAAAAAAAAAAGAAATTTAGTCTTTTTCTTTTGTGTGTGTGTGTGACCCCGTTGTACAAAGAATCGCTCGCTCTATGATGAGCTATACTGCTTATCCGTTACTTACTGACGCATTTTAAATCTTGTTCTTTTATATGTGAGCTTTCGGCGAATGTATCACTTCAGATTCTCTCTTACTCCCCTTTCCCCCCCCCCCCCCCCCCCCCCCCTTTCTGAAGTTACTTCAGTTCTCCTTGTCCTCTCCTTGCTTAATATCATCTGTGTTGTTGTGCCTGTACTAATATTTGGTAATTTATTTTACAATCAGCGGCTGATGTTTATTTTACATTTTAGACGTGCAGCTTGAAAGAAAGAAAGAGATAATCTGCGGATGAGTCCTCGTGCATTCTTCTTTTTTTCATCATTTGCCTTTCAGCGTCGTGCATTATTAGTTTGTTCAATTCTCCACCTTTTTAAATGCTGTTATTTAGTTTTATTCTACGTTTTGCGTGTAATTGTGGTCATTTTAAATGTAACAGTAAACTTTTGGCACCGATGTTGTAAAACCGCGTGCATGTGGCTAGTAATTCTCCATAAACGTTATATCTCATCTTATAAACTTTCTTCGAGAAGATACTAACAAAAAACAGTGGAAGAAACAGTAATTTAACACTGTTGTCTAGCAGAGTAGAAAGACAGTATCGAATTTAAACAAATGAACAGCATCATCAAGTACCGGGCCTAGTAGCGTAGGCGATCATGTCTCTCCACAACCTTCGATATCGGCAGCTATTTATCATTTCTGTTGTTGACCTTCTGTCAAGTCATTCTCTTAAGCTTTCTGTTATTTTTTCTCTTTGCTTCCCTCTATCTCTTCGTCCCTCAATTTTTCCAGTTTTTACAATATATTCCAGTTGTTCTCTTCTCACTACATGGCCAAAAAATTATGATTGTTTCTTCCTAATATTGGAAATTAGTTCTCTTTTTGCTTTGACCTCTCTCAGAACCTCTTCATTACTCTTCTTATCTGTCCATGGTATTCTCAACATTCTTCTGTAAAACCACATTTCTACAGACTCCAGTGATTTTCTTGTCTGTTGTCCTATTGTCCATGACTCGCCTCCATATGTTAAGGCTGGCTCTACGTAACATATAAGAACTCTTTTTCTTAAACAAATGAACAGTTTACGTTAAAAAAAAAAAAAAGTAGTGTCCTTGCGATAAATTAGAAAAGGAGTTCTATAACTAAGTCACAAATCGCTATCAACGAACTTCTTTTAATAATACGGGACTTATGGTTTGAAATAGCTCAAAATATGAATGCTTACAGAGACTGGACAAAAACAGAACAGAAAATGGAAGCCTTTGAAATGTGGATTTATAGAAGAAGTAGAATTGGATGGAAACAAAAGATAACAAACGATGAAGTTTTAAAAGAACTGAAAATAAAAAGAAAACTACTAAATGCAATTAAGACAAGACAAATGAAATTTTTGGGGCATGTTAAAAGACGCAGCAGCCTACTAAAAGTAATATTGGAAGGAAAAATACAAGGTAAAAGAGGCAGATGCAGACCAAGACTAACATGGACGAGTAACATCAAAAGATGGACAAGTCAGTCTATGTCAGCCGGCACCATCAAAGCAAGAAACAGAGTAGAATGGCGATCGATGGTAGCCAACCTTCGTTGCGGAGAAGGCACGCAATAATGATGATGACAGAGACTAGATATTGTGTTTGGTTTTCTGAAAGTATAAATCAGCATGCAATTATTCACATTAAATATTCTCTATTTGCTTTATCAAGATGTGGTTCTTTGAAGTTTGCATTGTCATATTAGTTAGAGAATGTCTATGCTTTAAAGATGACTATCTCTCAATATCTCAAATGTTCTTGGTGAGACATAAATAAAGTAGCTTTTACTTCCCTGCTGTCATCGTAACCGGTTGCTTGTTCTTTGAAGTAAATGTTACATTGTTACCATCACAGCCCGCTCCAAGAGAGGGTCTTGTCTCTCTCTCTTATATCTTCTGTTGTCAAGTTCAATGTCTCTTTGATGTCTTGAAACCACCTTCTTCTTGGTCTGCCCCTGTCTTGTCTTCTCGAATCCATGCCTTCCATTACTTTGTTAATTGTTGCACACTTTATTATTTCTTATATTTGCATGTTTTTCATTATTTATACCAGATCGTTGAAAAAAACAACGGTGTGAAGTTTTGTGTTAATTAATTAAAAAAAGAACATATTTGTTAATAACTAGCACCCCTAATGTACAAGTTAGCTGTCGACTGTATGTTTGAAAGGATGTTACTCGGGCCACTTAAGGTTTCATCTTCTTTAACCGAGGCACGAATTGGTGAACCACACTTTGTCTTAATACTACATTTACCTGTAAAACTAAGGCCTGGTAGCTTTGTTGAATATACAAGTAAACAATTACAGTGCACAATATCAAGACGATTATCAAGAAAAAGAAGTAATCAGTATTTAAATAAATAAAATTCAAACATGAAAACGTTTCACCGTTGGATCGCGAAAAAAAAACAGCTTCAGAACTAACAAACATGAAAACAAAACCTAATATGTGTATATTTTAAAAAATGTATTTCTTTTATGTTAAGTTATATATAATTATATTTATTACGAATCGTTGTATAGTTATTGTTTTGTTCTGTGTTTTTCTGTTTATTTCTCATGTGCTTTAGAGCGTTGAGTGAAAGAAGTACCCGTGACAGTTCTTTTACAATTGGCACATTTAATTTTGTGGACAGTTTGAAAGAGATGTCGCCATTTCATCTTGTGGGTTGATCTTCATTTTCCCTTTGTGCTATCTCATTGTCAATGCTTGTTGTTAAATGCCGATTGCTGAATATTTAAACCTTTACATTGTTTGAGTAACATCTGCTCTTCTTGTCGCATCTTCGCTCCTGATTTTATCACTGTTTACTGTGTTCAATGTTCTTATTGCGAGGCTTCATTTTAATTTGTGATTTGGTTGGCCCAACTCTTGATGCATTTCTTTCTTTTTGTTTGTTTAGTTTTAGCGTGCATATAACTAGTTTAAACTGTACCTGATGCTAAACTACACAACTTCTTATGTCTTGTCGTTTAAATCCATGGTTAGTAAATAACATAATGATATATTTGGTAGCAGTTGAGCATTAGTCATACTGAAATTGCTCGTTTCCTGTTACATTGTCGGTTGCTCGCTTCATCTCAAATGGTGTTTCACGTAATAATAATTTTATTTATTATTCCCTTGTCAGGATTCAGCTAAACATTGTTCTGAAGTCTCGCTTAACTAACGATCCTTAATATATATAACAAAAAAAATTATAGCTTGGAAATGCCACAACAATTGCCAAATATCACAAAATTATGTCTGGAATGTTTGTCCAGCAATTCGCCATGCTAGATAATTTGTGTGGGTTTAATCAACTGTCTGTTATGTTCAGACGCGCTGAAGTATCTTTTGTACTGTTCGTCTGTTTTATGACCAAAGAATATGTGCTGTGACCACTGACGTAGTCGAGCATATTTATTTATCCGGTGTCCCCCCACGATTTTATTTATTTTTATTTGACTTAATTGGAGGACCACGTTAGGCTGTCCAGCTACGCGTCATTTCAAGTCACACTGACACACATCTTTAATGGCGAGCTTTTTTTTTTTTAATTATTTTTTATAATCATTGACTACAGTCACGAGTCGAACTTAGCTGTAGGCTAAGTAAGCTACAGTTTAGGGCCTTACACTCCGAGGGGACCTCAAATGTGTTTATATTGTTGTAATCTATACCTTCTGGTGTTAATTTAACCATTTTCTTCAAATGATTCCCATAGCTCTTACGGCCTCAAACGTGTTTATATTATAATCCACGTAGAGACTTTCTGATGTTCATTTTTTAAAAACACAATTTCAGCACATCTGTTTTTTTTTTTTTGCATCTCAAAAGTTCTCTTTAGTTGTGTCCTGATTGTTCTCTAATAGATTTATATCTGAAAAGAAAATACCTTTTTTGCCGGAAGAGATTGTCAAGACATTCTTAGTTGTATATGTTCGGACAGACGGGCGGGTCATGCGAGTGATAATTGTATTATTCAAAACGATTATAATTTGTATATTTGATCTTGCGCTTATTTTTAACCCTCCCACCTATGCCCTTTTTTCGAAATTTTGTAGTATAATTATTGTTAAAGCTATGAATATAATTATTTTATTAAAATATAATCAATTTTATGTGCTCATTTAGTGGAGTTCAATCTCTCAAAATCTTAAGTAACTTAGTGAGAAGTGAGCAATTGTGAACACAAATATCGCAGCATTTGTAGGATTTTTATTCTTAAATGACTTATTGAAACCTCTGTCAAGATGAACATATTTTATTTTATTTTAAGTCGATCCGAGATAAAGAAACGGCTAAAGATTGTGTTCAACATTGAATCTGTCTTGGTCTCTTCTTTGTTTTATCGCAAAATTGATTCTAACAATTTGGTCGTGTTCCAAGTGATGGATGTTTTATTTCTCTCTCTTACTTCAGTTGTTCCCGAAGTGGGCGTGCCCTACTTTTATTATTCTGTAAATCCCACAGCTGTTTTGTTGTTGTCTTACTTTTTCCACAATTCATTCTTTGTCATTACTTCTAGCCATCGACACACACAAATGGTACGGAGACATCTGTTGGTAATAGAAAGACTTGAGTACTCTACATATACAGTTAGGACAGAACAAGAGAATTAGCGATGATTCTTGTCTAACGCTATTATTTTGTTTCGTAATTGTTGTTCTTGCTATTATTCTATATGTTTACTTTTTTCCGTTCTTGAATACTTTTGTTTTATCCATGGATCCTGTCCCAGACGAAAAGCTGATCCAAGAATTTGTTAAATCCTCGGCCAGTAACATTGATGTTTTCCAGCTGTCTCAATACATTGGCAAGTATCTACTAACAGAGCAGGGCGTGACATTGGCGATAGACAGAAACGATGGGTGCCAAAATTATGATCGTCCCGCGTTACGTGTTCTTTAAGACCGTTTGATTATACATATCGGCATAGATTTTGAGTCTACACAAGCGTGACGTGACAAGCAAGTGAAGAAATAGAGACGGTGGTGGCACTGTTTTTCTAACTGAGGAACGGTTTATTTATTTGGACCTGAAGCGAGTGAACTGCGAAATTATCATAAGTCATTCGCACTATATTCTCGGAATTTTTTTAATAGTTTTGATAACATATCGGGGTGAGGGGGGGGGAGTGGAGAAATTGTAAAAATAATAAATAGTGCACGTCGTGAGAGTAGTAACAACGTTGACATGTACACCACGTTGCGACTACATTCAGTATATGTGGCCTTTATTCTTCATCAGTTTCACATAAATCGTCTCTTCCTTCCCTCAACATACCTCCCAGAATGTCGTAATAATAGTTTCTCTTCCTTCCCTCAACATACCTCCCAGAATGTCGTAATAATAGTTTCTCTTCCTTCCCTCAACATACCTCCCAGAATGTCGTAATAATAGTTTCTATTCCTTATATAGAAATAGGTATATTGGTTATATTTTTAAGTTGTTAATATACTCACCGGTTCCACATTCCAGTGCATATTGTTGGTTTATTCGTCTTCTGAAAATGAGTACTGAATGCTTTCTCTGTGCGATTTGTGTGAGTGGTGCATATCACAACACTCGAATACTGTTCTGATTGTCATGGGAAAATATTGGCACCAATACCACATTTCCCTGACATCTGTGTCTCTTGGCGTATACTTTAAAAAAACAAAACATACTTACATCATTCTTCTAATATTGCAACTTCGTATTCAGCGTTCAAATCGTATGGTCATGCGAACTAGACTCTTTGTCCTAATTCCTGATGGAGGGTTAAGAACCACATCATGACATACAATGGACTGGTCGCATGGTCGATACTTGTATGTGCGTGTGTGTCCTGATTTTCCTCCTAAACCTCATCTGAGTCTGACACTCCGTCTAAGGCACACTGGGTCGTAGTTTGACGTTGGAGTTTTCCTTCTCGTGGGATAGATGCCAACCAGTGCTCTTTGGCCCACCCTGTCCGGGCAATGCAACGATATACAAACCATTTAAAGCTCATGAAAGTAAAGAATCAACAACTCCCACCACCATCACTTCTCAGACAGAAAAATATAATAAACTAATTAAACCTGCACATGGATTTCATTTATGGTTTCATTTTGTTTTGTACATTTTGAAGTATTGTACGTGCATTAATGTAGTAGTAGTAGCCTCCGTCTTTCATAGTTGACTATAGATTTTTCAGCACCGCTAGAAATGCTGTATTTTTATTTTCTTTCACCGTGTATTCACTTTTTCTATGTATCTGTCTGCTTCTTGTTTGAGGTGGACCTATTAGAGTGTTTCCAGAGATTGCGGTCTACAGCTATCTTTCTTCCCAGACTGCAGGATTTATGTTGAGTCTTCATGACGTGTTTACACACGTCTACAAATCGAAGTTTTGGGCGCCCCTTAGTCCTTGTGCCAGTTGTCTGTTGAGTATTGCAATATTAATAGATCTAAGTACAAATACACATCATTACATATCAGACTACAACAACAGATCATACATTAACGTGTAATATCTTCCTCATTACCTCGCATACCGAGGTCACTGTAGGATTGCTATTTGTACGTAAGAACGGGAAGCTGATGCATTTTCAATACTTACAGACACCGACTGCTGGAATTACGCAATGAGCAACCACAGTAGGAGAAGACACTTGAAAAGTGCGTTCACTCAGTTAACAACAGAATGAGGAGCCAGAATCTGTGTTTTCGCTCTTCACCATCTGTTTCACGGTTAATTAAAAAGAGGGAGTGAGAATAGAACCCACTTTGTCATTCATACTTTACTTTTGTTGACTTGTTAATTTATGTCTTTTCCTGGAAAATAAAACACACATCGTGGTTATATTATTTATTTTACATTCAAAGTGATTAGAATCTGTATCTTAAAATTTACAAAGATTTGTGGTTACAAATGGAAGTACACAACCCCACCCACCCGATATTTAGATTTGCCAAACATTGATCTTTTAGTTGTAAGCATTAAGTTCTATAAATATCGTTCATTCATAAACATTTACTTTAGCTAAACATTGTACTTTTCGTGTCGGGTGTCACAAATTGAAACCAATCCCATACATAAAGTAACCGTTTTAATAATGATAGAATGTACCAGACTTAGGGTGTCTTCATCCTTAAACTCTGCAACGTTTCCAAGACTAGAACTAAAAATGTCACGTTGAGATGAAAACAAACAACTGTGGTGGGAGGGGAGTGGGGGTAGTCACGAATAGATCAGCTGTAATGGGTTTCTAGATGAGAAGAAGCAGGACATGATAAAGTAAGGTTATTTTGTAATACTTCATATAATAATGATAAGGTAAATGCATGTCCTGGCACATCTTTAAAACAGGGTCATGGTCGGCGAAATCCTGACGCCGGGTAACATTGCTATTGGGGCCTGTCCTAGGGTGACGTTCTCGATTCTAGCAGTGAATTAACTTTCCGCTTTCCGGTATCAGTCCATGAAATGTTTTGTTTCTGCCAACTTAGAAATTTGATATCTCGCTCGAGCCAAATATGTCACGGACTCTCGTGTTTAATTGTTGAGCTCATCCCCCTTTTCTATAACGATGTCTGCCATAATTTAAAGCTCTTTATTCTATAGAAGAAGCCTTAGAATGGGAATATAAACAAATTATGTAATCGCGAATTGGTTTGAAGTCTTTATGTACTACTAGGCTTCTGCGCCTAGAGTTCGTGTTTTTATTTTTGTATTTATTAAAACAAAAATCAAATGCATGTTTTATAATTAACTTGAAAACTTCTTAGCTCTGATAGCAATGTGTCAATTTTTGTTTGTTTGTTCATATAATGTGATTTTGTGGGAAACTTGAAAAAAAAGTTTCTTGTATAACACTGCCATGTGCCTGTTGTTTATTTGAGCTTATTGTTGTTCTTCTCTAATTCTGTTAGTTATGTACACATTTACAATAAGTTTCACATGGGTGTGCTGTTTCACTTGGTCTCCTTCATGTAGTAAGTTACAACGTTATAATCTATTTCACCTGAATCCGCTGTCTATAAATTCAGTTACTAGTTGATAATTTTTTTCCAGTGCTGTTTATAAATTCAGTTACTAGTTGATAATTTATGTTTTTTTTTTCCAGTGCTGTTTATAAATTCAGTTACTAGTTGATAATTTTTGTTTCCAGTGCTGTTTATAAATTCAGTTACTAGTTGATAATTTTTGTTTCCAGTGCTGTTTATAAATTCAGTTACTAGTTGATAATTTTTTTTCCAGTGCTGTTTATAAATTCAGTTACTAGTTGATAATTTTTGTTTCCAGTGCTGTTTATAAATTCAGTTACTAGTTGATAATTTATGTTTTTTTTTACCAGCGCTGACTGTTTATAAGTTCAGTTAATAGTTCATATTTAATGTGATTGATTTTGAAGTAAATTATTATTTTATGTGCAGCTTTATTTCACATCACATAGTAGCTGGGGTGTTTTTGTTTGTTTGTTTTGTTTACACATTGTGCAACTGTCACTTTGTTATGGACTACAGTTTAATGTAAACATTTGTACAACACGTTCTCGCTACCTTCAAATTGAGAATTTGAGAAATTGGAATCTCTCCACTCTTCTAGTTCAGGGTTCGGCAACATCAGCACTCAGGGTATTATCTCTTTTCCTTAAAGCATCACAGGGAATAAACCAAACCCATCTCTTGATCACTTCCGTTAACTTGTCGCCCTTCAGCTTTTACCTTGTCCTTATCGTCGTGAACCATAAGGAGTGTGGAAGGTAATAACCAGCACTGATAGATTGTCTTCGAGGCGATAGCTTGGGGATCGGGTTTGGGCGAACTTGCAGGTAGAGGCCGGCATGAGTTGCTACATTTTGTGTGCACATAGCTGGGTGTTTTATATTCTGTGCTGGAAAGGGATTGTGTATATCCTTCTGTAATGATCTTTTTTAAAAATAAGAATATCTGTGATACAGATACATGAATTGTACCAGTTCTGGCCAGTGCGCTACATCAATCCCGGCATTATGTTCTTCAGTCTACCGAGCTCTAAAAAAAATGCACCCAACTCATTGAGTAAGAAAATGTATTATTATTATTAACAATGAAGAAAAAGCACTGACCTCCTCATTTCCATATAATTCGACGTAATATTGTGAAAATAAAAATACCTACCTCACACTTCCGTATGACTTTATATAGATTTTATTTGGCATCCTTTACTTTTTCAAATTGTCGTTGACTTTCAGTCCCGTCTGTTATTCTTCTATGAATTCTTCTATCTACATGTTCAGTAAATACAAGTTTTACTCCCTGTGGAATTAAAAATGAGTACATCATGGCATTTTAAATGAAAAAGAAAGTTTCACTTAAGGGTATGATACCGTGTCGCTCATTGTCAGTATTCTATATAATAAGGTACATTTCTGGTTGGTCGCAGGACACACACACACCATCCCCTGCGAAATTCTGACGTTTGATAATCCTACCTTTTCCACGTCTTGTTACTATGTACTTGGAACAGTAATACTAAACGCATTTTTCCGTATTTAACTAGCTAAGCTTTCTGTGATGTAGTCAATATCTCGCCAGTTCACCTTTATTTCCAAGAAACATATCCTGTACAAATTCTTAGAGACTGGGTGAACTCCACCTCTTTTGAGAATTGAACGCGGACACTTTTGATTCGAGAACACTAACTACTTAACCACCGCTCGGGATTCAGGAGCAGTCACAACATAATGGTTGACTTTGTAAGGAAGGTGAAGGAAAGGCAGACCAAGAACAACCTGGTGGAGAGGAGCAATGTTGGCCAGACTGGGTGAAGAATGAGGAGTGGGCACCGATTGTGCAACGTAGAAGAGCCTGGTTGCTGCACGAAACGTCGTAGGCGGTGTTGGCCATTCAGTGTCGTGTCGGTCACGTTTGTTTACTATTCATACTTTATTTGATTTGCTCATCTGTGACTTTCCTTTTAGATAAAATACATTTAATAAGACAGATTTCATGTTGTTAAAAATAAAAAAAAATCCCAAAACTATTGGATCTGCCAGTTTTTTTTTTTCCTTAGGATAAACTTGTAAAGATTTTCATACTTAAATATTGACTTTAGCTGCAATTTTGTATATATATATGTCCTGTGTCATACACTGAAAACACTGCCATAAGAATGAGAGAGATGTACTTGGCTCAGGACATCTTCATCCAAAATTGTAACAAATTTTCAAAAAAATTTAACTGAAATACCACTTCAAGTTAAAACAAACAGCCGTACCGTGCGAAGTCAAGAAAAACAATCATAAGACGCACATAACTATGTGCCAGTCAGATTATTTGATAAAAATAAGCTGGTACATTCCTTTCTCTATGTATCGTAACATTGATAGTTTGTTCGCAACTGTTATCAGAAAACCGTCATTCTATTCTTATTATTACTACAAGACTTCAGCTCGTGTAAACCATATTAACGAAAATAATTATATCATGATAATTGTGTGTACTGGACTAAAGATAAAGATTTGTACTAGAGAAATAAAGGCTCTCTCTCTTTCTGCATATATATATATATATATATATATATATATATATATATATATATATATATATATATATATGGTTATCAATCACAGTTATGCAAAGTACAATGTAGGTAATGATGGAAATGCATTCAAGGCCGGATTTAAAATAGCTAACTCTGGAAGCAGATGATATTTTTCATGAATTCTCTTCTCCAGTTTCTGAAAAAAAAAAGAATTCTCACACAGCCTCCCTATGACCCTCACAGTTGTATTAAAATATACGTTCAGCTTCTTCCATTTTGTGTGATGCCGTCATATTTCTTACCTTTTGTGTATAAGTTCATCACGATCGATCTTCGACTAAGGGATGTACGTGTTTGTGGCAGTATATCAAACTCATTTAAATACCCGCCAACGTCTAGTTAGTCTGTAATACTATGTAAATCCCTTGTAGATAACGCTAAAGCAATAACTTGCAAACATGTTGAAACAGATCATTTTCTGATATAACTTATTGTTTCTGCACATATATTTTCTCATATTTACAGTATCCTTTTTCCTTTTGGTGTTTGTATTTGTCCGTTGTTTGCATCTTTTTATCACTGTGATATAAAATGATGTTAATATTGTTTTTGATAATGTCTTACAGCAAACTGCTATTTCGGTTCAACACAATCAACTTTCAACACCACGGCATTACGCATTTAATTTATCTTCATGTTTTGGTTATCGATAAAATAGTAACGCAAATAACGTGTTTTTTTTTTTTTTTTTTTTTTTTTTTTTTTTTTTTTTTTTTTTTTTTTTACAAAAATTAAATTACCAGCTGTAGCAGAAATCTAGAAGTCTGTTTTTTTTACGTGTCGTTGCATACGGCAGTTACGTTGTATGATTGTTTCTTCCTGTGTGTCTCACTTTGGAAGTCTTCTAGTCTAATGACTTTGTCAACGTGGACGTCTTGACTGTTTTGTTGCAATAGATTGTTAGACTAGTGTTGACAAATTCTAAACACATTGATATAGAAAAGACTAGTTAAACAGATTTTTATTATCTCTGTAAAGTTAATGAACTAACATGGACGAGTAACACCAAAAGATGGGCAAATCAGCCAACCTAAAACAACCTGCACCATCAAAGCAAGAGACAGAGCAGAATGGTGCGGAGATGGCACTCGATGATGATGAAAGTTAATAAAATGACATGACGTTATATTAGGTTAAAATGTTAATTAAAAAAAAGATTAGCTCGAAGCGTTGATCTGTTTAAAAAAAAAAAAGAGGTAGACAATTCTTTTTTTTTTAAATGAAGACTATGACTGTAACCTACGTTTTTGTTTAATTTTGCTATATGTAAAGTTACATTAAAATTGTCTTCTTTTCTTTATTTTCATAATTTACATATATCCCAACCTCTTTTATTTTGGTTTACCAATCCTGCTCAGCCATCGGTGGTGGCAAGTCGTACATCAACCAAAATAATGACTGTTGTTGGAGATATTTACAAGAAACTATTTAACACTTGTTGTTTCCCCCCACTCGATGACGTAATTATGTTTTGACAACTGTCATTATTTACGTTGTTCACATATTTATTTGATCGGGCGAGGTCATTTGCGGTTCTTCCTAAGTTAGATTTCGCTATTCTCCCATGTCTCAAATTAGAACACAATTTTGTCTACTCTCATATATTTTTCTTTTCGCGATTAACCTGCATGTTTAGCGTTGTTCCTAGTTTCATGCCATGGATAAGTATTTAAGTAATTTTTGCTTCAAAATAATCAAGGTATATTCAGTTTTAATGTCACAGAAAATTATTATTTAGTAGTATGCATTTGAACTCTATCACAGTGACTTCAAATCCCCCCCCCCCCCACCCCCCCCAAAAAAAAAGAAAGAAAAGAATAATTACTTCATTTGTAATTTCTGATCTATTAGTTTGCCGTTTATCTGTACTTAAGTTTTCTAAAGATCTCAATGTATTATGTCACAAATAATTTTTGTTTGTTTGGTAGTCTGCAGAAATAGACACAAGATGCAAAAAAAAACGTGTCAGATCATCGGGCAACTATCACCAATGCTGTCCAAGAAAGGGGAAAAAAAAGAACATTGGATGCAAAACGGGCACTCTACAACACAAACATTATCCCATCGTTGTGCTCCCACTACCAGACCAGGACGCTAGACTCAAGAACAATAGGAAAAATAACCGCTACCGAAATTAAGTGTTAGATGCATGGCAGGAAATAGCTTGAAAGATAATATCATAAATGAAGAAGTGATAAAATAATCTAGGGGTATTTTCCGTCATTGAAAACAACGCAGACAAAATGGTTTAGCCTGGTGATAAGACAGAAAGATTAGCACCAACACAACGAGCCGTCAATAAACGTTAGAAGTGTACCCGACCATGGCGTCGACCACGAAAAAGATGGATTGATGCACCGTTAGAAACACATGGAAACATAACAGCAAGAGAAGACATCAGGAGAGCAAAAGACCGCAAACTATATCTTCCGTAGACGCTGAAAGGCACATCAGGAAGGAAATAGAGGATAATTTGCCTTCAGTCTACTTCAGTTCGAGTAGATATGTTATACAACAGGTTGTGTCACTTTCATTCCTGAATTAAATTTCAAAGTAAACCAATGTACAATGTTAATTAATATCACAAATACTTCTTCTTTTTTCAATTTCAGTTTCTAATTGCACAGCCTAAAAAAAAAAAAAAAACACTCTTATACTGTATCAATTTTAATGTCTCATTTTTGTATAGTTTGCCTTCAGTGTCTGTTTTTATAAACTTGCTTGAACTAACCAAAATGTAATGCCATATTTAATATCACAAATTATTGCTAATGTTCCTTTTGTCGTTTATCTTCCATTTTTTTCTTTGAAGTGAAATGAGATCACTAAGTCTGTTGTCTTTAATACTTACGTTTATCGAAGTGTTATGTATCGCTCCAACACCGCACAGTTTTTTTTTTCCAGTGTATAATAATTCTTTGTACTTCTCTTAACTTTAGTGCAAGTTGTTTCATCTTTGAACACGTGTTATAATTTTTCTGGTGTTTAAATAAAAACACAAACGTTTACAACATTTATTGCTATGTATGTTATACCGGTGGATATCAGTGAGTCATATTTTTTAAATGTTTTCCCTCAATAAATATCACGGTTGGGGATTATGTTGCGGAAGTTATCCACCTCCTCTTTCTCTCTCCCCCCCCCCCCCCCCCCCCCCGATTCGGTCTAACATATTTGGATTTTTGTTTTAAAGCCGTTGTTAAGGTGTACACCCAGAGAGATCATTTTGGAAACTTGTGTGTCTTTTGTTTGTTTCCAAATTCTTCTTCTTCCTTTCAGCTCCCTGTGCAGCATAGGTCTTCAACAAACACTTTCCAAGTCGTTCTGTTTTTTTGCCATTCTTTTAAGATCATTCCATGTCTTCTCCATCATCTTCATCTCTGCTTCTATCTGTCTTCTCCAAGAATTCCTTGATCTTCCTTTTTGTCATTTCCCCTGAGGATTTAAAAAAGGGCATGTTGTGTAATACTCTCAGTTGGCTTCCCTAGTGTGTGTCCTATCCAGCGACATCGTCTTCGCTGTATCTCTTTACCCACAGGTAATTGATTGGTACATTTCCATAATTCTATGTTAGTGAATTTGTCCTGCCATTTCCATCCTTTTATTCTGTGTAAGCATCCATTAATGAAAGTCTGTTTCTTCATAATCGTCAATTTTGTTGTTCTCCATGTTTCACAGCCATATAATAGGACTGATTTAACATTGGAGTTGAACATTTTAATTTTTGTATTTAACCTAATTTCTTTGGACTTTCATATCATATGTTTCCTTGCGCAACAGAAGCTCAGTTTACTTTTGATATCCTTATTTTGGTATCATTTTCTGTTCCTCCCTCTTTATCTATATTACTACCCAGATATATGTAAGATTGTACGTCTAATGGAGGTATTTATCCTAATTTTATTTGGTTATTGCCAACTGCATTAATTCTCATAATGTTGATCCTATCTCTATTAATTTTCAGTCCTAGCTGTTGTGGTCTTTCATCAAATATGTTCATTTTATCCTGCATCTGTTGATGGCTGTGTGTTAGGAGAGCTATATCATCAGCAGTCTAAATCATCAAGTTTCTTGGTCAGTGACCACTGGAATCCATTTCTGTTGTTTTGAGTTATCATCATCATCATCGTGTGCCCTCTCCGCAACGAAGGTTGGCTACCATGGATCGCCATTCTACTCTGTTTCTTGCTTTGATGGTGCCGGCTGACATAGATTGGCTTGTCCATCTTTTGATGTTACACGTCCATGTTAGTCTTTGGTCTGCCTCTGCCTCTTTTGCCGTGTATTTTTCCTTCCAATATTACTTTTAGTAGGCTGTTGTGACTTTTAACATGCCCCAAAAATGTAATTTGTCTTGTCTTATTTGTGTTCAGCAGTTCTCTTTTTATTTTTAGTTATTTTAAAACTTCATCGTTTGTTATCTTTTGTTTCCATCCAATTCTACCTATTCTTCTATAAATCCACATTTCAAAGGCTTCAATTTTCTGTTTTGTTTTCTTGTCTAATGTCCATGTTTCTGCACCATACAGGAATATTGAGAAGATGTAACATTTTGCCATTCTTAGTTTCAGCCCTGGTGTTATTTGTTTTGATGTTAGTATGTTCTTCATGGCATTAAAATTACTTTTTGCCATACCTATTCTTTTGTTTATTTCAGTTTTGCATTTTCCATCATTGGTTATAGTATGTCCTAGGTAGTTGTAACTCTGGACTGTCTCCAGATGTGTTCCCTCAACTGTGATATTTAATTGTAGGTCTTGAGAATTTTCTTTGTTTATGATCATAGTTTTAGTCTTTTGATATTCATTTCTAGTCCATATTTTTGCTTGTTTTGTTTATCACATTAAGCAATTGTAGGTCTTTAGGATTTTCTGCTAGTAGAACAGTATCATCAGCATATCTCAGGTTATTGATTATCTTTCCATTAATGTTTAGACCTGGTATCTCTGAGATGTTTTAAAGATTTGCTCAGTGTATAGATTGAACATGCTTGGTGATAGGATGCATCCTTGTCTTACTCCTCTTTTTATGTCCATGGGTGTAGAGTTCTCCTTGTTATATCTTATTATTGCTGTTTGCTCCCAGTACAAATTACATATTAGTCGTATGTCTGGGTCGTCTAGATTTATATCCTTTAGGCAGTCTATAAGTTGGTTATGGTGTGTTCTATCGAAAGCTTTGGTGTAGTCTATAAAGTAGGCATATATTGGTTTGTTTACTTCTGTGTACTTTTCAATCAATGTTCTCATGCTGAATATGGCTTCTTTTGTCCCACTGTTTTTCTTGAATCCAAATTGTTGCTTCTCTAATTCAGTATTGATTTTATTCTGAATCCTTCCCTGTATAACTTTTAGTATGATTTTTGCTACCTGGCTCATTAGGCTTATTGTTTTGAAGTCACCGCATTCAACTGCTCCAGTCTTTTTAGGCAATGCAATGAAAGTTGATGTTTTTTAGATAGTTTGGTATGTATCCTGTATGGTATATGTCATTGCATATGTCTGTGACCACTTCGACGCCAAACTCTTCTAGAGCCTGTATCATCTTTATCTGTATATTGTCAGGCCCTGCTACTTTTCCCTTTTTCATAGTTTTTTATCTACTTCGGATTTCAGGATTTTATAGTTGTATGTACATTTTATGTCTGGCTTTTTGTCCCTTTCGTCATGAAATAATTCTGTTATATATTCTTGCCATCTATCTATTATATCTTTATTGTCTGATAGCATTCTTCCCTCTTTGTTTGCTATACATCCGATTCCTGCAGCTTTTTTGTCTTTGAGTTATATCCGATATGAAGTGGGGATTTTAGTTCTAAGCGTTGCTCAGCTATTTTACATGGAGTAGTTATTTGATCAGCACATGATCTGTTCTTCCTAAAACCTGCTTGTTCATCTCTCAAATGTTTCTCTAAGGCCTCTTTTGGCCTCTCCAGAATGATTCTGCATAATATTGTTCCTGGCACTGATAGTAGCGTAATTCCCCTATAACTTGTGCACTCCTGTAAACTTCCTTTCTTTGGTAGATTAATCATATAACCTTCTTTCTAGTCTTTAGGGTTTCTAAATTAGAGCTACTAATAAAGCAACAAAACTATTAACGGCTTTAATCTCGAAACGGTTGTATAAAAATACATTTAAATGTATAACAATTTAAACTTGTAGCACAGTTTTGATTTATGCATATGGAAAATAAACATATGGCGTGTGAAAGCCGTAGAGAGAAGCGACAAACTACAAACTTGCAGCACACGTCTGCATCAAGCGGTCCCGCATGATATTCTCTTCTAGAGCCTGTATCATCTTTATCTGTATATTGTCAGGCCCTGCTACTTTTCCCTTTTTCATTGTTTTTTATCTACTTCGGATTTCAGGATTTTATAGTTGTATGTACATTTTATGTCTGGCTTTTTGTCCCTTTCGTCATGAAATAATTCTGTTATATATTCTTGCCATCTATCTATTATATCTTTATTGTCTGATAGCATTCTTCCCTCTTTGTTTGCTATACATCCGATTCCTGCAGCTTTTTTGTCTTTGAGTTATATCCGATATGAAGTGGGGATTTTAGTTCTAAGCGTTGCTCAGCTATTTTACGTGGAGTAGTTATTTGATCAGCACATGATCTGTTCTTCCTAAAACCTGCTTGTTCATCTCTCAAATGTTTCTCTAAGGCCTCTTTTGGCCTCTCTAGAATGATTCTGCATAATATTGTTCCTGGCACTGATAGTAGCGTAATTCCCCTATAACTTGTGCACTCCTGTAAACTTCCTTTCTTTGGTAGATTAATCATATAACCTTCTTTCTAGTCTTTAGGGTTTCTAAATTAGAGCTACTAATAAAGCAACAAAACTATTAACGGCTTTAATCTCGAAACGGTTGTATAAAAATACATTTAAATGTATAACAATTTAAACTTGTAGCACAGTTTTGATTTATGCATATGGAAAATAAACATATGGCGTGTGAAAGCCGTAGAGAGAAGCGACAAACTACAAACTTGCAGCACACGTCTGCATCAAGCGGTCCCGCATGATATTTAGTATATTCTTTATTTTATAACTGTGCTTATCTCCCTCTGATTTGTGTGAACGAATTATTACTGTATGAGAAGTGTAAGATATACAGTTATGCCTACTTTAGATCTATGCAAAATAGATGGGTGAATACATATTTAAAACATATATGTAGTGTACCTACCATGGATTTGAAGTCATGTACATGTTAAAGTGCTACATAAAGCACGGTACAGGAATATCTTACTGACAGTGTTGAATGTTATATTAGTTGTAAAAGATATCTTCGTTTATATCTTTCTCTATATCTCCCACCTCACCCTCTCCCTTATTAAAGAAAATATATATCAATCCAAGGATTGAAATATTTTATGAAATGATTATACATTCCAATCATAACTCTTCATAATATTTCAATCATAATGACATGAAGAACGTATAACCTAAAGGCTTGAGTAGCAAGTAGAATGTTAGGTTACCTACTCCTGCAGTGCACATAGTTTTCTTTGACTGACACAATTTCCCCCCTTTACCTGCTCCAGCGCTACACATATTCTTCTTTCATTTACACGCGTATGTTGCTCATATTTTAAAGATACAAATATTAAAAAGAAACTGCAAATGAAATTACTGATGTCAAGAAATGAACAGATGTAAATAATAATAAAATAAATATTGTTATCGTTAGTGGGGCTATAGGGGTATGGATGTGAACATTATGAAGTGAAGTTGCTTGATGTGTAAAAATTTTATTTTATTTTTTATTATTATTTTTTTTCTTTTGCGTTCGCCAGCTTTCACTTCTGGCGAACTCCCTAGAGACTATGAACTGAATTTTGCGTGTTGATCCGTTTTTTCACTGGCAGCCGTGTGCATAGGGGTCCCTCGCCGCACAGGCAGATAACTCCGACTTCGGGGGTACTCTTATTTTGTCCGTCGATGAGTAACTGATGTTTCAAGCCGGGCATAACTGCTGAGGCCAGAGGTGGTTGCCGCAGAGAGATATCATAAATAAAAATCTCAACTAGAGCAGCCGGGGTTTGAACTCACAACCTCTCTATCTCGAGAGCGGCGTCTTGCCTCGAGACCAACCAGTCCCCCGCCTGATGTGTAATGAAGATGCGGATGTGTAGATTAACTAAATGTTGAATTGTGTGCCTTTGTCTAATATTAAGGGTATGCAATGTAAAAATGGCCATGTAATGAGAAGAGAACAACTGGAATATATTGTAACAACTGGAAAAATTGAGGGACGAAGAGATAGAGGGAAGCAAAGAGAAAAAAATAACAGGCAGCTTTAAGAGAACGGCTCGGCAGAAGGTCAACAACAGAAATGATAAATACCTGCCGAGATAGAAGGTTGTGGAGAGACATGATCACCTACGCCAGTAGGCACGGTACTTGATGATGATGGGATGTAAAAAATAAAAACAGCGAGGCCAAGAAATATACTGTTGCAAAAAAAAAAATAAAAAAAAATAACAAGGACTAAATTATAATGTGGTGCCTATTTTATTTGTTAAAAAAAAAAAAACTACTGTAGCTATAAGTGAGTAATGTTAATCAGTTTTTAAAAAAAATGCTTGTTTAGAAGATGTAGAAAATACCACAACTTGGCTCCATGTTATTGATTATAAGTTATGTTTGATGTAGGCCTAATGACATAGTCGTCTTTATGTTGTGTTATTTAATATAAAAGGTGCACTTTTTGTGAAAATGAAGAATTTTCCAGTGTGATTTTGATCTATTCTGAAACAAGTGATTTATTTGTTGAGGCTCTGGTGGATCCTTCATTGTCTTTATGTTGTGGATTTTATATTGTCTTTATGTTGTGTTATATAGATCTCCTTTTTCGTGGTTCTTGTGGATTTTATTTTGTTTTTATGTTGTTATATAGATCTACTTTTTCGTGGCTCTGGTAGATTTTACATTGTCTTTGTGTTGTGGATTTTATATTGTCTTTATGTTGTGTTAGATAGATCTACTTTTTCGTGGCTCTTGTGGATTTTATATTGTCTTTATGTTGTGTCTCATTTAGATCAGTTTGTTCCACTCCAGTGGATCTGATACTGTCCCTATGTTGCGTCATATAGTATAGTAAGTATTGTTTGTGATTTGAAGTAGTTTTGCATTGTTTTCTTTGTTACAAGTCAATTAGAACATTTATAGTTCTGGCAGCCGAGTTTCTCCGTGTTAGGCTTTATGTAAACACTACATACACAAGAGGTTGGATTCGGTATTCATCAGCGGCCTCCAGGTTCAGTAGCATTAGCCTCAGTTAGTCATGCTTGCCTATGGATTTTTCAGCGCCCCCCCCCCCCCCCTGTTATTTTTTCTTTTCTTTCGCAGTGTATTCTCTTTTTCTAAGAGTCTGCTTCTCATTTGAGTTGGGGCTTCAGAGTGTGTTTCCAAAGATTGCAGTCTGCAGCTATTTCTCTTCAGGCTGCAGGGTTTATCTATCTATCTATCTATCTATCTATCTATCTATCTATCTATCTATCTATCTATCTATCTATCTATCTATCTATCTATCTATCTATCTATCTATCCTTCGCCTGAAAATATTGTCTGCATCTGCAATGTTGTTTCTTGTATAAATTTTACTGTCTTTTGTAATTCTTGCAGTGGTCCGTATAGTTTTATCTGTAGTGTTGTATCTAAATGTTATGTAGAGCCAGTCTTAACATATGGATGTGAATCATGGACAATAGAACAACAGACAAGAAAATCACTGGAGTCTGTAGAAATGTTGTTTTACAGAAAAATGTTGAGAATACCATGGACAGCTAAGAAGAGTAATGAAAATGTCATGAAAGAGGTCAAAGCAAAAAGAGAGCTAATTTCCACTATTAGGAAAAAACAACCGGTATTATTTGGCTATGTAATGAGAAGAGAACAACTGGAATTTATTGTAACAACTGGAAAAAAATTGAGGGACGAAGAGATAGAGAGAAGCAAAGAGAGAAAATACCAGACAGCTTAAGAGAATGGCTTGGCAGAAGGTCAACAACAGAAATGATAAAGAACTGTCGAGGTCGAAAGTTGTGGAGAGACATGATCACCTACGCCACTAGGCCCGGTACTTGATGATGATGATGTTGTATCTATGGGACAATGGATTTTCTCAGTCTACTATATTCAGTGCAGTCTTGAAGTATGTGTTCAGCAGTCTGGGGTACCTGTCCACATGTACAAGTAGTTGATGTGCCGATCTTGAATTTTGTATACATGTGACTATGGAGTCGATTGTGTCCTGTTCTTAGGCGTATAATGATAACTTGTTCATATCTATTCATATTATGAAAGGCATCATGATTTGGGCTTGTGGTCTTCTGATTGATTTGATTATCTGTTTCTTATGATGGTATGTAATCGGTGTATCTAGTTGTGTGCCTGTTGAACCTTCCTTTACCAACTGATCTGCTTTCTCATTTCCTGGTATTCCACAGTGAGATGGGATCCACTGCAGGGCAACCCTGTGGTGCTTGCAGAGTTTAGTCAATAAGGTCTGTAGATGTGGTGATTTTCTAGACTGTAGTGCCTGGAGTACTGATCTTGCATCTGTCAAAAACACTACAGGCTGTGGGCTAAGATTACTGTTCAGTAATTTTTCTATTGCCCACATTATTGCTTGTATTTCTGCATCATAATTGTGACAATATTTCCCTGTTGCTATTTTATTCATATCCCTAGTGTTATTTGGGTACTCTATATATGCACCTGCTCCCCCACTCTTTACTGCATTCTGTGCTGATCCATTTGTGTACACACGAATCCATAGGTCTTGTGGGTATTCTTCATCCAGGAAACTGAGAGTTATTGTTTTTCGCTGTAGACTATTCTGTTCCTCTTTGTCAACTATTCCTTTCACTTCTGTCCGTATTTGTATTGATAATCCTGATTCCTCTGTCCACGGAGTCTGTTCTGGTATGAGCAGTAGGGGGTTAACAACTCTTGGCATGTCTGGTGTTTGCCTACTAATGCGCTTGGCTTAGTGGATAAAACTGCTTCTCTTAAGTCGTCCCAATGCAAGATTTTGGAATCGGTCCTTCATTGGATGTCTCGGCATGCATGCACATTTTTCTGCATGTATCAGCACCTTTGTGTCCCTCCATTTTCGCAGTGCTGGTATCCTCCACAATTTCTCCATCTCCAATATTGGTGTTGATTTCATTGCTCCTGTGATGACCCTAAGTGCCTGGTTTTGTACTTTATCCGGTTCTTGCAATGTGGTGTTTGATGCTGAGCACCATGCGGATGATCCATATTCTAAATGTGGGCGTATACTCTGTTGGTAAACTTTACTGAGTATTTTCCCACTCGCACCCCATGTGGTTCCACACAACTTTCTTAGAATAGCCAATTTCCTCCTTGCTTCTTGGGTTGCCTTATTTATCTGCTGTTTCCAAGATTATCAAATGTAACTCCGAGATATGTAGCTTGTATGTCTTCTTTCACAGGCTCATTGTTTATGTAGATGGCTCCTGCTTTTGTTTTGGGGAGAGAGTGTAAAGTGTAGTTCTGCATTTGTCTGTCTTGATGCTGATACACCATCTATTTGTCCATGAATTAAGTGCATTCATAGCTCTTTGTAGCAATTTGGAGGCCACTGTTGCATACTCCTCTGTGCACCACATTACCAAGTCATCTGCATACATTGCCACTTTGATGTCATGTGGTAGTTCAGTAACTAGGTCATTGATGTAGATCAGAAAAAGTGTTGGAGATAGTACCCCTCTCTGTGGAACCAGTTGCACTCTGGCTCTCCTGTTATGCTGGTATGCTTTGACCCATTTGTACATCCTGCCATTTACTCCATAATTTCTCAGTTTCTTCAACAGCCCTTCCTTCCATACCTTATCAAATGCTTTCTTTAGGTCTATCCATGCTGCTAGTAATACCAGTTTCTTTTCTTGAAACGCATCCTCAATTTTCTGGGAAAGATATGTTGCCTGATCTTCGGTAGAGTAACACTGTCTAAAGCCTGCTTGTTGTGGGACAAGGAGATTTTCACTTTCCAGGAACCACTGCAGTCTGAGATTGATTATACGTTCCATTGTTTTACACAAACAGATTGTAAGGCTGATTGGTCTATAGCTGGATGTCATTGAACTATCTTTTCCTGGCTTTAGTAATGGTATCATAATTGCTTCTCTCCATGCCTGTGGCACTCTACCTGCGATCCAGAAAATGTTGTAGATCTGCAGTAGTTTTGGTTTAGCTGCAGTTCCCAAGTTCTTAATCATTTCATTCGACACTCCATCACTGCCTGGTGACTTTTTCATTTTTAATTTGGATATTGCCAGCTCTAGCTCTCTTTGTGTAATGGGTATTTCCATGACTTCATGTGCTGTCGCTTCTTGTCTTGAATTTTGTTGTTTTAAACGGGTCTCTTGTCGTTTCTCTAGGCTAATTTCAATATTATTGTCATTTGCAAAGGAGTCTGCAAAGTGATTTGCTGCATGCTTACCTGTTAGGATGTTTCCATCCTTCTTCAGTGTAATGTTGGTGTTCCTTTCTGTACCCTCATCATTCAGCTGTTTTACAAGCTTCCACACTTTTCTTGTGTCTCGTTCAAGATTCAAGGACTCTGTTTTCTCTTTCCAGCTTCTCCGTCTGGCTTGTAGTTTAACCCGTTTAAATTTGGCTTTAGCATGTTGGTAGTTATTGTGGTGTTTCTGGCAAGGGTTATTTTCTGCTTGCTTTCGAGATATTTCCATGTCATTGTGCAGTTGCTCTAGTTCCACTACTCCAGTATGGTTTGTAGTGTTTCCGTGCCCCTTTAGGTATTGTTTCACTGGCAGCTTGTATTATTAGTCTACTGAATTCATCAACTATTTTGTTGATGCCTCTGTCTGTATTTATATCTTTAGTCAGTACACTGGTGTAGTGTTGATATATTTTCCAGTCTGCCTTTTTGTAATTCCATCTGGAGAGAGTGCTGCTCTCCCTGATGGCCTCATTTTGCACCACTAAAAAGACTGGTCAGTGGTCGCTGCATCCAAGTTGTTTCCCAACAATTCGTGTGATATTCCAATCCAAGTCTGGTGAATGGAAAGCAAGGCCTGGTGTAGATGTGGTATGCCATGATCTGGAGTAGAATGTTGGTGGATCTGTTTCCTGGTTTAATAGTATAAGCCCATTGTCATCCTGCCAATTTTCAAGCTCTTCACCTCTCTTGTCCATATGTTCATAGCCCCGGCTCTGTGAATGGCTGTTGGAGTTCCACATACAATTATTCTTTCTTTAAATGTAATTGTGTCTAGTGCTAGTGGGCGGTCACTCGGACAGTAGTAGTTAAGTAGATGCAAGTCTGTATTTCTGTCCTGCGGTGCAGTATTTGATATTCCGCCCCATCCATATACACTTCAATCTGACATGCATTGATGTTGTTCTTTACAAGTGTCAATATTCCACCCTTTTGTCTGTTCTCTCTTCTCTTCTCCCCCCCCCCCCTGTTATTGCTTCTTTTCTTTCGCCGTGTATTCTCTTTTTTAAGAATCTGCTTCTCATTTGAGTTGGAGCTTTAGAGTGTGTTTCCAAAGATTGCGGTCTGCCGCTATTTCTCCCCAGGCTGCAGGGTTTATGTTCAGAGTCTTCATGTCAGGTTCACCCGGCCTTAAATGGGCACCGGATTTTCTGGGAAAGAAAGGCGGTACTGGCGTAACAGCGACTACATTACTTCAAAAATAATGAACCACATGTCTATTTACAGATACACATACTAACACCATAATCATTACACGCCCACATATGGTGTGTTTTTCTGTGTTTATCTTCTGTAACAAATTATCTGTTTGTTGTGGGGTAATTGGTTATAATTAATATCTTAGTTCTCACTGCTCATTTCATAAATGTAACCGCTATATAGCTCTTCAATGGTACATACTAGTATCTTAGACTCAACTTAGAAAGTTGTTTACATTTTCATGACATGTCTCGTTTAGACATCTTTTTAACAAATGAACGTGTTATGTTGGTTGATCTTTAGTAGCCGTAGTAGCACATCGCTGCTGGCAGTAATTGTTCAGGTTCATTTCTCAGATGATGCCAACTTTTGTCCGAACTAGACGTCGTAGGGGTTCACTCAGCTTCTGAGAATGCGTAACAGGATTTTTTTTTTTTTTGGGGGGGGGGGGGGCAGTGGTCTAACGTGATACCGACCACATCACTCATGAAATGAGTCGTTGTTTATTTAAAAATATGGTGCCTAACACATATACCATGCGCGGAGAGCGCTGTAACCTGTTCTTGTTTTTATCTTATGCATTTCAATAGTTGCAGTTTATGTGTGGGGTAGTGTCTTCATATTGTTGTTCTTGTGTGTGTGTGTTTCTTTTTTTTTTTTGATGGTTGCGCCGTGTTTATATTGTGTGCACCCATAATGTATGTAGCAATTATTGTTTCTTCTTTCTGGTGTTCCAAGGGGTGTATCTGTGTGTATCGTTACCGAACATTTCATTTATTATCTGTCATGTGACAGTCCATGTTTGTCGTCGCTATGGCTTCACCTGATCTTATTACTGGCTCGGGATATAGACCTAAAACTATTGGCGCAGAGATGAAGTATTTGGCTAGGTTTGGGAACGGAGGGCACCCAGTGGCCTGAGGGGTGGCATTATTTCCGGGCCACAATGGGTTCTTTATCTTTGCCTTAGTTACACTGTTTGTTTATTTCAATTCAAATTAGGGTGAGGGCGAAGATAAGATTTTAAGATTTATACTTTTCTGTCCAGATACATGCAGCAGAATTGTGTCGTCTCTCTCTCTCTCTCTCTCTCTCTCTCTCTCTCTCTCGTTTCTCTTTTTTCTCTCTTTTTTCTCTCTCTCATTCTCTTTCTCCTTCCTTTCCTGCGTTCAGTGGTTTAATATTTGAAACCTGAATTTTTTTAGCGAGCAAAAGAAATGTATGGCCATGCGACCTTTCACAAGTTTCAAGCCGAGTAGAAGGTGCGTTTTTCCCCCATCGGTGTACCCTATTTTTTTTCTTTTTCTCATTAGCCCAGGGTATTAACATACACACGCTCAAGTCAAGTCTTTGGTCGATGAACTTCGTTGGCCATCGCGTGAACCTTGACCTGCAAGCCAAGGGCCAGCAACTTCACATCCAGATAGTCATAAGTAAGAAATTTAGAGGGTGCGTGAATAAGACTGACTTTCTCTGACGATAGCTTTCTGTATTTGAGTGATGCCTTACAATGCAATTATATACATTTATATATATATATATATATATATATATATATGTGTGTGTGTGTGTGTGTGTTTGTGAGAATAATAATAGAACGATCCATATCTTGATAGTGATATATATTCATGATACATATATTGATGGTGATATATATTCACGATACATATCTTGATATGATATGAATAGATATAAGGTAACAAAAGCTAATAGTAATACCGCGCGTAGTATTGTATTACCTACAAATAAATATCAAAGTTGAAGGAATAAACCTGGAGACAGTTCAGAGCTACAACTACTTGGGACATACTATAACTAGTGATGGAAAATGTATAACTGAAATAAACAAAAAAAAAGAATAGGAATGGCAAAAAGTAATTGTAGTGTCATGAAGAACATACTAACATCAAAACAAATAACAACAGGGCTAAAACTAAGAATAGCAAAATGTTACATCTTCTCAATATTCCTATATGGTGCGGAAACATGGATATTAGATAAGAAAACAGAACAGAGAATTGAAGCCTTTGAAATGTGGATTTATAGAAGAATAGGCAGAATTGGATGGAAAGAAAAGAAAACAAACGATGAAGTTTTAAAACAACTAAAAATGAAAAGAGAACTACTAAACACAATTAGAACAAAACAAATGAAATTTTTGGGGCATGTTAAAAGACACACCAATCTAATAAAAGTGATATTGGAAGGGAAAATACAAGGTAAAAGAGGCAGAGGCAGACCAAGACTAACATGGGCGAGTGACATCAAAACATGGACAAGTCAACCTATGACAATCTGCACCATCAAAGCAAGAGACAAAGTGGAATGGCGCTCCATGGTAGCCAACTTCGATGCAGAGACGGCACTCAATGATAATGAGTATTACCTCCGTTATGAATTGTGTTATAGGTTCCTCTACTTTCAGCACATTATTAAGGGAAGCACGGCTGCAGTCAGTGGCTTGTCGTCTGTCAGACCTTGAGAGTGGCGTATGTGAAACATGTTCTTAGAATCGATATTTTCTATAATGAGCACAATTTAGGTCATTCCGGAAGCACTTTCGTCCTCGCATTACTCGGACCTGAAGGGATATGTGTTGAGAATAGCAAAGTCGTGACCCTGTGCCGTAGACAGCAACTAATAATGACGTATAGAGGAGGGAGTGATAGTATTCGTGTCCATATGATTTTTTTTCGACTATAAACATAATTGTGAACACTATGTACTCTAGCCACCTTTCCTCTTAAAAAAAAAAAGCACTTCTGGTACCTATTTAATGTTTGCTAGATCTAGTTTGGAACAAAAGCCGCCAATCAAGATAAAGCTCAGCCTCATATCCTTCCATTAACTGCCACTATATTTCACGGTTACCATGGTGATGACTTGGTTATGCAGAATAAATCTTTCTGATATCTCCCTTCGTTATGCGCCTTTAAAGAGCGTTACATTTACTAAATGTGTCATCTTTCTTTTACAATGTGCGATATTATTAATCCCTCGTCCAAACACATCAGACTTCTCAATGCATTTTTTTGGGGGTACCAAATTTGCATTCTTTCTTCTTTTCCAATTCGCTTGGCCAGAATAGTTCCTCCATTTCCATGCACCACACGGGGAGCAGAATTTCGTAGTAGAATCTTGATCACTTCACTGATCCGAACACAAGCATTCGTTGACCGTTACTGACCCAGCTGGTCTTGTGTGTGTATGACCATATAAAAAAATAATAATAGCTGTATTTCGTCTGTCAGAGTTATAATCAATAAATGTTTACACGAATTATGAGTACTTTAACAAAAAAAAAAAAAAAAAAAAAAGGCGCTGTCTTTTCCAACATGATTTCATGCCTGGGGATCTATACAGGGAGCTGACTGAGTTTGTCGGGCACGACAGTCACATGGTGTACATACGGGGATTGCGTTCTGATATCAACTTCCTACCTTGATAGAATACACTCTCGAAACTACCGGAAATTGAATTAGCCAACGTTACCTGCTTGACAAACGACCAGTCTAATTCTCTCAGCCACACGCGGTACCATCAATAAACTAGTAACAACAAATAAAGCTTCTTTGCGTCATCCCGATAACGGACACTAGAATATATCCCCTCGCTTCTCTTTCTCTCCCCCCCCCCCACGCCCGTTAACACCCCATTCACCCGACTGACTCAGATCAACTCTTACTGTGTCACTGATATTGTTACTAGAGCGTTTTGGTTGTGGCATTTGTTTTTTAAATAGCGTTTTGGTTCTGATATTATTTGGAACATTTTTGGTTCTTTTTTTTGTGTGTGAGCATTTTGGTTTTGAAATTTTTTTTAGGTTTTGATAAGGTTCAAAGTTACTAGAATATCATTGAAAATGATTAAGTAAGCATTTATTTGTGCATTATGCATAAGTGTCCAGACTTACAATGATCGTGTCGGAAGAACTATAGAGAATATCTGAAACCTAGAGGACATGCATGATCAGCCTCCTTCACCTCCATTATTATTATTTTTTTTTTTTTGGGGGGGGGGGGTTGACTGATTGCATAATAGTTAAGCGGTGTGATAAAGCAAAAAATAACATCTTTACAATTCTAGACCAAGGCGAGAGAGGGCGGGGCCTTTCCTGGCTTTTACTACCTTACCTCGAACCAGTTGGGTTGGCCTGAAGGAAAGAATCATTTTGTTTGGTCTTGTAATGAGAAGATGTAGTAAAAGTAAAGTACCCCCCGTCACGCCAAGTGGCGTATAGGGAAATATGGTGTTAGTGACCCTATATTTTACAGACCTTCAGCACATGATTTTTGGGGTAATGTGGTCGGTATTACGCCCGTGCTGCTTTTACTTTCCCAGAAAAAATCCGGTACCCATTTAAGGCTGGGTGAACCCGGAGCCGTCGGTTGGGATCGAACCCTACCCCTTGTCCGTAGTAGTCCAGTTCACTAACCACTGAGCTATCGCGGCTCCTACTAATTTTTAGGGAATTAGTAAAACCCAGGTGTCCTCGCCAGGATTACGAACCCCGGCTGTTGCCGTGGTAAGCCAACCGCCTATCGATTGCGCTAACCGGACACCCTAGAAGATACAGTAAATAAATATATTGTAGCAACTGGAAAATTTGAAGGAAGTGAAGACAGATGTAAAAGGGGGAAAACATACCATGCGTTTTTAATACAATGTTCTAGTAAGAAGGTAGCAATATAAATAATAAGCAACTGTTAAAATAGAAAAGCTATGGTGAGACACAGTCACCTTTACTAGGGGGCGCGGTTTTTTAATGGTGATGGATTGAGCTGGGAGTAGCCGTTGGGAAAACGGCCCTACTAATAATGTTCGATCTCCACTATTCATTATTCCCACTTTTCAAAGAGAGAAAAGTTGTGCTAGATAACGACTCATCAGGCGCATAATCTTGTGTGGCTTTGGTGGGCTTTTCTCTACACGCCCTTGAAACTGTTTATTTCTCCCTGCGTTACTAGGCTTCTCGTGCTATCCCATCATTCTTGTCGTCGATCGGTTGTCCAAGCCCTCTATCGTGTCAGTCAATCAATTAGTGCGTTGTTGTAAAGATTAAGCGGATGTACTTCTCCTTACGTCTCCTGTCTGGTTATTTATATCGCTGTTTGTTCATTATGCCATCTGGATAATCCGGTCAGATAATATTCTCTTGGTTCTCCTTTTCTTGTCATCTCAAATTACCTGCGATATTAAGTATTTAACTTTACCTCTCCTGTTAGAATATCCAAAGAACTATTTAACTCATACTCACGGCCAGGGGTCAACCTTCCATATTCTAATCCTAGATCTATTTTTTTTTTAATGTGCAGAGGACTGGATGCTTTCCGATTATGAACTATATACATATATATATTTGCATGATGATACTATTATAGAGTAGAAATTATGTTATTGATGGAAAGTGGAAGAAATGAGGAAGGTGTGGAGTGTTTGTTGTTTGTGACAAAGACAGGGATATGTAGCCGAAGGAAAGGAAAACAAAAGGAGGAGACTAAACGAATAATTAATTATTAATATCACATGGAGAGCTGACCAGTTTAATGAGAAGGTTGTGTTTGCTTCCACTACAGATTATCGCTATACAGAATCAAGAAATAATCAGACATTCATCCTTAACCGTTCCAGGATAGTACAAAATCCTTGACCCACTTTTCTTTCCTTGATGTGTAAACTAAGTCGTGACAACTGGTTACCATCTTTCAGTGCCTTTCTGATTAAAATCTACATACCATCCACCACCACGATACCATTTCCTACACACACCAATACTAAACACAAAGCTACATCATTTTTTCCCCGTAGAATTTCCATAATAGATTGCCACAGTCCACGAGGACTGCTAAAAATCCCAATTATAAAATATACTCGGGCACTCTGCAATACTATCTTCATCACAACGTTGTGCTACCATTGCCAGTCCTGGACCCTAGATGCAAGAAGAATTATAAAATATACTCGGGCACTCTGCAATACTATCTTCATCACAACGTTGTGCTACCTACCATTGCCAGTCCTTTACCCTAGATGCAAGAACAATTAGAAAAATAACCACTAGGGAGATGAAATGTGTGAATGACAGAAAACAGCCTGAGAGACAAGATCAGAAATAAAGAACTGAGAAAAAAAAAGCTAGGAATAACCCCCACCATAGAATATATAATGAAACAACAGATAAAATGGTTTGGCCACGTGACAAGACAGAGTGATGAAAACACAACACAACGAGCCCTCAATAAACGTTGCGAGAATACCAGACCCAACGGTCGACCACGAAAAAGATGGATCGATGGAATATTAGAAGCACTAGGAAACATAACAGCAGCAGAGGCGAACATAAGAGCAAAAGACCGCAAATTATATCTCCCCTCGACGCTGAAATGCAAGTGAGGAAGGAAAGAAGAATAAGATAAAAGACGCGTCTTTGGATTTTGCACAATCAAGGATTTGACATAGTCATTTTTCTTTTACTGACACTGTAGTGTAAAGCAATCATTTTTATAATGTTGATTAAGCAATATTGTGCATATGCTTTGATGTTATTTTATTCTCAGTCTAGTGACCTGAGTATACAGGCGCTCCAAGAAAATCAGCCTAGGGGTCTGAGTATACAGCCGCTTCATGAAAATCAGCCATGGGGCCTGAGTATACAGGCGCTCCAAGAAAATCAGCCTTAGGGACCTGAGTATACAGGTGCTCAAAGAAAATCAGCCTACGGACCTGAGTATACAGGCGCTCAAAGAAAATCAACTTAGGGACCTGAGTATACAGTAAATTGTAAACAGCCTTGTGGGCCGATCAAGATTGCTTGGTTCTGGGCCTGCTCCTTGGTTACCCACCCCTGATCTGTTTTTTTCTGATAGAATTCCCAGTGAACTTCAGTCTTATTTCTTCATATAGTGTCTCTAAAGAACTGTGGCCACATTCTCCGTCTAGTATTCACACAATATGCTTTGTCTAACAATTCTCCCAGTATTTTTTCGTCCTTTTGTTTGCGTTAGGGGATTTCATGCATTTTTTTTTCTCGTGAAATAACACATCCGTTGCTTTATTTCTGTTCTCGTCTGATTGTCCATGCTTCGAACATGTTCTGTTCTTGTGTGCTTTATCTGTTCTCTGTGCTTCAGAGTTTGTTGTAAAATGAGTTCAATTCAGTAATGTAGAAGCTTCCCATTTTTAGGTTGCTTAGGTGGCCGTATGTTCTAGCGTTTGTTTCTCGCGGAAAGGCGCTGTGTCGAGGAGTACGGGTTTGATCCTGCTTTCTATTGTTGTTTGTTTTTCTTTTCTCTTGTTGATTATTTGAGATTTGTTTCCGAGTGTTGTAATAGACATAGCTTTTCCCCTACCTGACGTTGTCCGCGTTTGCTTGCTTGCTTACGTTCGCCCGATGACTAAAGTATTCTAGAGTATTCGTAGACTGTAGAATTCCTCTTCGTCATCCGTCCTTAAAAGGACGTTATGTGGACGTGTCTGCATTGTGTTGTGGTTTGCAGTATAACTGTTATATTTGCGCCTTTCGGCCCAACACATCCGACTTCAGCACGACATTTTTGAGTACCGAGTTGTCTTCCCTCTTCGATCCCTGCTCGCTTGGCCAGACTAGACAGGTTAGTCTGTTACTGGAGGCACCGCGGAGAGGTGGAGAAGGGTCTGGATGGTTTTGGTTCACCGATCCTGGCGCAAGCCATCAGCTGTGGGTCGCTGACAACTTCCAGCTCTGGTGCTGGAAGGCGCGCCTTCGCCTCCGTTTTTTCGCCTTTAATTTAGTTCCTTTTCCTGTTAATTTGAACAGTTATGTTTTCACGAATACCTTCCCCTTATCCAGGGCCGTGAGTGTCGTAGTAGTTAGTGAGGGGGTGGGGTGGGGGGCGATACATTGAACGTTAGGAGCTGAATCCGCTGTCTGACGCTCTCCAGTCGACTCAATTGAAATAAGAGAATGTGTACTTGACTCACTCGGCCAGATAAGGTATCGAGATAGATCACAACTCCATTCTTTCTTCTCCTCTCCCCTCCCCAAAAATAAATTAATTAAAATTTAAAAAAAAATACCGAATGCTATGGCCTAGTAGGAGAAATGTAATACTTCACTTCCCTTCGACATTATATGTTTCCAGACGTCCATTACCACAACCCTACCAAACCTTCACATCATAAAGTGCCGCCTTTGATTTTGCTGATCTTACTTGGATTTTCTGTGTGCATCTTCTTTCCGTTATTACTGAACCTATGAATATAACACTTTTCAACTAATGCATTACCTTTTCTTGAACACAAATTTGCCTTTGCATGTGTGCACATTGAATTGTGAATATCTTCATTTCTTGTTCGTTATTAAATAAGGGCGTTGGTAGCGAAAGAGATTGGCCCGGATTACTAGATCTCTATGCTCATCCCTTTGATTGCGTTTTGTGTTTAGGTAATTATTGTTAAAATATTAATTTTGCGTTTTGAATTTTTCCATTATAAATTCGTTTCACCGTTTTGATCAGAATTTTCATTTGCGGTTTAATGTTTCTACGTTTCACACAATAAGAATACGTTTTATTTATTTCTTCCTTTGTAAACAACAATTATTATAAACATTTTTATTTTCTGGTTTAAGTTATAGAATTTTTATTTTTCGTAGTAAATTATATGGAGGCTCAATTGGTACAACAGCTACACACGCTCTGCATATTTCAGGTTATAATGATGTCCTATGGCAGACCCTTACTGCAGGCAATACTGATGGACACGACCGGGGTCATAGCCTTAATTTGTACCGATGACCTGGCAGCCCATCCCTCTCGGGTACAATACATGCCTCAGTCGACACCCGTCATGGTGACTGAAAATTTATAGTCGGTGCTGACCTCTCACCGCGGTCAGACGAGGGTCAAAGGTCTGGGGGAGATAACCAAAACCATCACGGCTATTTGCAATGAGTGGAGGATATGAGTGGAATATGCAAGTTTCTGTTGTTAGTGAATATGATATGTTTTATCCACTTCCATGGCCTTACTCTCTTTATGGGACCATCACTATGGTCTTACATTAAAAAATATGACATGTCCTATATATTGTAAAAAAAAAAAATATGCTGTCAAAATGAAACACAACTCGTGCATTCATTATTACGAAATTTCTTTCAATGTTTATTGTGTTGCGCTATGTTTATTTATATCTTGCGGTTCAGTGAATCCAAAATCATCTTCAACATAAATTATTCGGTATTAATTTCCTTACGTTTAATTTTTTTTTCTCGTTTACCTTTCTGCCAATCAGAAGCTGTTTGTAGTCAGATTTGTCTCCTACAAAATCTCTCTGAACGCGGTATGTGTGTACTAGGTCGCAACGTTGAGTTGTTTTGTGCCGTTTATTGTCTACGTAAAGCTACGACCACACATATTCTGGTTTTAATTTGTAAAAATTCGCTATTACAAGACGAACCAATCTTTCTTACCCAGCTTTGTATCAGGTTGTTCTCTTTTATGAGGTACCAAATAGGAACATTCTGCGTGGATTTCTTGAACATAATCGTTATCTGTCTGTCTGTCTGTCTGTCTGTATGTCTGTCTATCTAATCGTTCTTTCGAGCCGAAGACGGCACATAGGGCAGAACCACAAAAACATAAACCTTGAGTGCCAAAATGGCACAAATTGCAGAGATCACTGCTTCTAAAACCTACGGCTCTATTTCCATAACAACACTTGTTTACAATGACAGCTTGTCAAGCCATCAATCAACCTCCTTAGTCGCCTCTTACGACATGCCTGGAAGGTCACATTGTTACTATTCTTTACTTCCCTCATAATGAGGCCCCGGTAACACACGGGAAAGAGAGAATAAAACGTAAATTGTGAAGATATGCCCCTGATTCAGCTCACATAAATGGTAAAATACGTCATCTCCCACAACAATAAAAGTAGGATAAGTGATATAAGAATCCATTATCTCACACAAAGCAGAACAAGTGATATAAGAATTTATCATTTCCCACAAAACAGAACAAGTGATATAAGAATTTATCATTTCCCTACATCAATAAAGGCAGAATCATAATCAAGTAGCAAGCCTGCTGGCGTAGGTGATCATGTCTCTCCACCACTTTCGATCACGACAGTTATTTATCATTTCTGTTGTTGACCTTCTGCTAAGCCATTCTCCTTAGCTGTCTGGTATCATTTCTCTTTCCTTCCCTATATCTCTTCGTCCCTAAATTTTCCCTTAGTTACAATATATTCCAGCTGTTCTCTTCTCGTTACATGGCCAAAAAATGATTGTTTCTTCCCAATATTGGAAATAAGCTCTCTTTTTGCTTTGGCCTCTTCCAGAACGTTTTCATTACTCTTTTTAGCTGTCCATGGTATTCTCAACATTCTTCTGTAAAATCATATTTCTACAGCCTCCAGTGATTTTCTTGTCTGTTGTCCCATTTTCCATGATTCACATCTATATGTTGAGACTGACTCTACATAACATTTAAGAACTCTTTTTTCCTTGTTTCTATTGACAAAAATGGATTAAAGGCGACATAAATATATAATATTTACTTAACCATCGAACTCATGTAACCAACAACATTAATGACTTTCTGCATTTGGAACTCACCAGACTTGAACATTGCTGGTCCCGTTAAGTAATCACTAGTTGGGGATACCTTGAGTCCGTTATTGGTAAACCTGGCTCATTTTCTGCTTGAATTATGTGTTTGAAAAATGGGTTGATCACAGGCAATAAAATAGGTTGATTGTGTACCGTAGGGTTGAATTTATTACGTGTAATTAATTAGAGTTGATTACACACAGTACAAATACATATTGAATATCAATAAAAGGTGGTATTGTTTCTGGATGACGAGAAGAGGGCGGCCGAAAAACGATTGGCCCAATGCATCAAAAAGACTCTTTACATACTGCAGTCACCGAGGAAGGCATTATGTCTAGACAGATAGAAATGTTCACATAGAAGAACATTGTGCTCGACATGGTATATGATGATGAAATTGGAGTTAATCGCAAGTGGTCATGTCGGGCTGGTTGCTGGGAGCGGAATTGGTGGGGGAGGGGGAGTTTATGAGAGATAAGATGGGGTTGGTTGATTATGAGAGATCAGATGGGGTTGGTTGATTGATTATGTGAGATAAACTGGGGTTGACTTTGGCATAATGTGAGATTGATTATGAGGTGTTAAATGGGGTTGATTGTAAACTGAGGAGGGGGGAATGAGATTAATTGTAGATTGAGTTTTGTTGGGGGGGGGGGGGGGGTAAATGGGGTTGATTGCAAATTGAGTTGGGGGGGGGGGGGAATGGGATTGATTGTAAATTGAGTTTGAGTTGGGTAAATGGGATGGATTGTAAATTGCAATTGGGTTTATGGGGTAAATTAAGGTTGACTGTGTGCAGTAAGATTGTCTTGGCTGTTAAAATAATAACGAGCGAAAGTATAGTGCTATTTGCATATAATCTTCATGTACCGTGCTTGCTGGCGTAGGTGATCATGTCTCTCTACAACTTTTGATCTCGACAGTTATTTATCATTTCTTTTGTGGACCTTCTGCCAAGCCATTCTCTTAAGCTGTCTGGTATCTTCTCTCTTTGCTTCCCTCTATCTCTTTGTTCCTCAATTTTCCCCAGTTGTCACAATATATTCCAGCTGTTCCTTTCTCATTGCATGGACAGAAAAATGATGATTGCTTCTTCTCTCTCTTTGCTTTGGTTTCCTTCAGAACGTTATACTTGCATATAGCGACCAATAAAAATTAATAAAATGCAACATGTCGAAATTGTTCTTATAATGTTATACACACAACATGAAGACAGGAATAAGCTGCAGATAGATGGCGCTATTCGAAACTGCCGGTTCTGCACTTAGAGGGAACTAATTGAGCTAAAGGCAGACCTGCCTGTTATAGTATGCAGTTACCATTCACATTATATTTGACGACATATGTCTTTACTTGAATGATTCTACATTTGGCTTCGTATATTCTCTCCACTTCTCGGTCTCTCTCTCTCTCTTGTTCTCGCACTCATAAATTTGCAAAGTTGATGTTTCCATTACTTGTTGACATTTGCATTCTAATTCATTTCTGGAATTATCTTACACGTACGTTCTGAGACTTGGCATTTGGTCTAATGACATTTGTTCATTGCCACGACATATTATACAAATATGATATATAATGTCGCAAGCTTTAACCATGCAGTATCACACTTCGCTATCTGTGATCGCAAACCTTGCAAATGCACTCTTATACATAATCTGGTGGGTTAACTTCCGTTTCCAATGATCACATTTTCTCTCAGCGACATGAACTGTGGTTCTACTCACAGCCATCTTTAGTAGTAAGGCCGGACGACAGAAAGGACGAACCAAATTTTGTGACGTTTTCAGCTTTGTTAGCTGTGGGGGGAGGGGGGGGGGTAAGAAAGATTTACGTCAGGGGGTAAAACGCCCCCATCCAGCAACTAAGCTGAAGCGTTGTCATCGCAACCCACAGCTCGCTGCATCTGTTAGGATCGGTGAACATCATCTGACGAAGATACTGGTCCACCTCCCAGCGGTGCTCCAAGAAAATCAGACTATGCAGTCTGGCTAAGCGTATAGGGATCGAAGGAAGGCAAACAGGCATTCAACAATTTCGTGCTGAAGTCGGATTTGTTGGGCCGTAAAGCACAAATATCACAGCCTTGATGCAAACCACAACAAAAAGCATCTGCGCACCCCGCACCCCCCCCCCCCCAACTTATCGTCCTTTTAAGGTCAGATCGGAAGATGAAAAGGGCTGTTCAGTCCTTTAGTAGTTATCCGGTGAACGCCAGATAGAATGACATCAGACGTGTCTATAACTCGCTTAGCTGAAGACGCCATGATTGTTTTGTTTTTCTGGGATTTCCCGTTCAGCTGGTCTTAATATATAATAGAAAACTATAGATGATTGTTGGGTTTACTCGGCCTCTATAAATGGTCTCAATGGCCCAATTTCTCTGGGAAAATTGGATGGCCTGGTATGATCTGCAAGCGTTTTGATAATCATGGACACATGTGGACGCTAACACCATATTTCCCCTAAATGCCTCAAGGTGTTACGACCACATTTTAAAAACTTAAATTATTGTTAGTATTTAGCAGTGATGTAAAATCCAAAGAAGTAGTGCTGTGGTAGTGCCTTAACTTTACCACGCAAAGATCGCTGGTTCGGTACTGAACATAAACTTGTCAGTCGACTATCGACCAATTAGTTGGCTAACTTACATTTTAACCGCATTTTGAACTCCAATATCTTTTTCGTATCTTCCACCTCCCCTTCCCCCAACCCTCACTTTCCTCACCTTCTCTTCCTCTCTGCTCTCTCTATTAATCATTCTCTCCCTTTTTCACATTTTTTTCCTCTTGTGTTGCGTCCCGGCGCCCCCCCCCCTCCCGAACCCCTAAAATTTCTACCCATCTTTCCGTTTATTCTCTCTTTCTTTCATCCCGACCGCTGCTCTTTATTTTTCCGCCTCTGTCTTGTACCCTTCCCTACACCTAACTACGATTGACATGTAAGAAGCCCATAAATACACGCAGTCACTGTTCTCTTTGTTTCTCTATATACTACTTTTCTTTCTCTCTCCCCCTCTCTCATGATTCATCGCCAGACTCTCTGCGACTTATAAGCTGATTTCATTTCTCCTCCCGAGGCTGCAATTATTTTTATTTTTCAGATTTGACCCCTTAGTTCACCTCCAATTTTTTCATTATTATTTTTTTTTTTCGTGGGACTTTCGTTTGCTATTATCTGCGGTATCACTCCTATTCCAGTTGTTTTTATAAGTCTGACACTCGCCCTCATTCTTTGATTATTATTTGTTTTTAATCTGTCGGGCCTGACTGGATGTCGTCTTTATGGTTCTTGCTTCCATCACTTTATTCCATACGTCTGCCCTGAGCACAGTTCTCATTGTGTTCTATGTCTGTCTCATGTCCCTACATTTACAATTTTATTTGTCTGTAACTATACTGTAGTGGTTTTATGTCAGTCTGCTACCCTCTTATTTTTGTCCTATGTCTGTCCCTCACGCCACTCCTTTTGTTTTCTAACTATCTTTCAATTATAATCACGGACTGACGCAAGCACACTTAACTAGTGCACACTTAACAGTCACACACGCAAGATCTACTTGGCGGCGAATATAAACATAGCAATTATTAAATTGACCAACACGCTTTGTGGCGTCTTGTAGACCAACACAACAAAATCTGTCTATCCTGTTTGTTACATCCGTCATCATGCTTTACAAGATGCCCAAAGTCTGGCTACACTCTTCATCTCCGTCTCCACTGTCCTCTGTCAGGTTAAATGTAGTCTGTTTCTTCTTTTTTTTTAAATACACTTTTTCTCATTTCAACTATTTCTCACACTAAAACAGCTTGCAGAAAAAAACGTCTGAACACAATCAAAACTTATACATAGCCTTTATTGACCAGGAAAAAGCATTCGACAGAGTAAACAGAGAACAACTGTGGGAGATACTAACAACATACGGAGTAAGCCAACATCTAACCAACCTAGTTAAAAGTCTCTACATCAACAGCAGCTGCAGGGTTAGAACAGCAACAGGAAACACAGACCACTTCGAAGTTAGATCAGGTGTAGGACAGGGGTGCGTACTATCTCCCCCCCCCCTCCCTTACTGTTTATTACATACATTGACTATATATGCAAGCTAGCCAACCCATCAGATTATTTGCAAACAATCAGGCACTAATACATGAAACAATAGAAGACCTACTAGAACACTTAAACAAACTCAACATCTCAGGCACAAAATACAACATGAAAATCAATAATTCACAAACAGCAGAGATAGAATCAGATGCAACAAGGCTTGTCAAATCATTGGCCAGTTATCGCCACTATTGTTCAACAAGGAAATAACTCTGGAGGCAAAACGAGCACTATACAATACAATCTTCATCCCAACGTTGTGCTACCAATGCCAGACCTGGACCCTAGATGCAAGTACAATAAGAAAAATAACCTCTACAGAGATGAAATGTGTTAGACGAATGACAGGAAACAGTCTGAGAGATAAGATTAGAAATGAAGAACTGAGAAAAAAAAGCTAGGAATAGCTCCCGCCATAGAATATATAAAGAAACAACAGATAAAATGGTTTGGTCACGTGACAAGGCAGAAAGAACAAAACACAACACAACGAGCCTTCAACAAACGTTGTGAGAACACCAGACCCAAGGGTCGACCACGAAAAAGACGGGTCGATGGAATATTAGAAGCACTAGGAAACATAACAGCGGCAGATGCGAACAGAAGAGCAAAAGACCGCAAATTATTTCTCCCCTCGACGCTGAAAGGCAGATGAGGAAGGGAAGAAGAAGAACTATTTCTCACTATACTCCATTCAAAAGAGCTCTTTCTGCTCGCGGTCAAAACAACTGATACACCAACGCTCTGTAGCACATGTTATTGCCATGTTCTCGCTCTATGCTCATTATTTCAAACCATAACGTCCCTTCAAAGAGAAATATGTCCCCGTGAGTATAGTTTAGTGTTCTTTTACTCGTTAAATAAAGTAAATGCAGTTATCACTGGAGACGTGTATCGAGGGTTGTGTATGCCAAGAGTGCTATATAGATCCAGCATAATGATGTGCACAAATCTAGATTTATAACCCATAGAAAATAATAATTGCAGCTGCAGGATATAAAAAGCACAAGCTCTCTAAAGCACACAAGCACTGCTGTTATTTTCCTAAATTCGTAGTATAGCACTTGAATGACTTGACGTACTGCAGCAGTTTTCAGCTTTTAGCTTGCGTTCTCCATATTTAGGCCTATGATTTTACAAACCCACATATCATTCCAATGTATGCGTACTTTAAAAAAAAAATTATATTCCTATGTTGTGATCATTGAGACAGAAATATTGTCTACACTTACGCCTTTTGTTTTCTTCTCTTTAAAGTAAACCAGTTTTTGTTGGGTGTATTGTTATAGAGTGGAAGAGATCGATCACTTCATCTATCTTGGAAGTCACATTGATCGAGAAAGGGATACAAGCAAAGACATTAGAATCAGAATAGCTAAAGCAGCAATGTCGTTCAGAAGCCTTGATAAGTTGTGGAAATCAAAACTCATCAGCACAAACACAAAACTTAGACTATTCAAATCAAATGTACTATCAACCCTTACGTATGCTTGCGAAAGCTGGAAAACAACAAGAGATATAGAAACAAAGTTGAACGCATTCGAAAATAAATGTCTAAGGAAAATACTTGGTATAGCGTGGAACGAATTCAAAACAAACGAGGAAATTAGAGAAATCGCCAATCAACCACTAATATCTTCAGTAATCAAAAAAAGACGGTGGTCATATGTTGGACATATGATGAGGAGAGATAACAAAGCAAGCCTTTATGTGGGAAACAACAGGTAAGAGGAAAAGAGGCCGACCCAGAGAGACACTGAGAAGAACATTGATCAGAGAGGCAATAGCAGCAGAAATCGGCTCCTTGAATGAGATAGAGCTGCTTGCACAGAACAGAGACAAATGGCGAGATTTGATAAAATATCTTTAAAAGAATTGAAGACTGCTAGAACAAAAATTTACATAAGAGAAGGAGTATCTTGGTCTACGCCCTATGGGCCGACTACGGCTCGAAAGGTCAATAGATCGATAGATGGATCGTTATATAGACATTACAATGTATTTGAGGCTTCATGTTATTACACAATAGAAAGTGAAAGTAGTGTTGCATTTCTTAACCCAAGTGGTTATATGCACATATATAGATGTTAATTTAAATGTGCATCAAATTAGAAATAGACCTTGGGTCAAGTTTGTCTTATGAGCATGTTTTAGGACCAGTTATCATTAACCACAGTTGTGACAAATATTACGCTAGTTTTTACTTCAATATTGGTCAAACTTCACATATTATCGTGAGTTCACTTCGTTAATCTCTGACGTCACTCTGAAGATGGTTCTCATGTTATCCGTTTATGTCAATTTAGTAGCAGTATAAAAGTATTATATTTATGTGTTGCCTCTTACCAATTTGAGAATCACGTAAAACATATTTTCTTGCATAAAAAAGGCAATTGTTTAACTGAGTAGTCTCCCCGAAGATATTCCATCCTGTTACTTTGGTCGGGGAATTGACGTCAACCAATTTTATTTCCGATCTCAAGATGGGCTGGTAGCTGCATCGTAGGATAGTCATTGCGCGCGCAGTTTACTGGCTGTACTGTTTCAACGTGCTAATTTATTCGAATTTTAAACAAAAGATAATAGCAATAATCATAGTCGTCATTCGCAAGAGATGCTGACAGCAGTCTCAGCCTTGCGTTGTTTCACTTGTGTTTGTACAGAGGTTACTGTAAAGTTCAATTTTGACATAAAACTCCGGTGTCACTGATACGGCTTATGTGATCAGAGCTGGTCTTTGGAATTTAAAAAAAAAAAAATCTCATTTCTGGCATTAACATCCTTCTTTCGGTTCAACTTTTCCTAGCACGCGCATATGTTGATGTTTATATAGGGCTTATTGTTCGTTTGTCTGACTAGATTGTTTTGTTGTTTTCTGGTTGTTCCTCAACAGTGTGTCGACGACTACTATTCGCCGTCTGCCATTTAAAGAACGTTAAATGGGCGTAGATGCTTTCTATTGTGGCAGAGGGGTAACTAAAGTAATGAGCCCCAGTCACGCCGCGTGACGTTTAGAGAATATGGTGTTATATTTTATAGACCTTCGGTACATAACTTGCGATATTATGGGATCAGTATACTGCCCATGCCGATTCACTTCAGCAACGCATTTTTTTTTGGGGGGGGGGGTGGGGTGGTTATGGAATTGCCTTCCCTCTTCCATCCTTTCTCTCTTACGGGCTGACTGGTTCGTCTGTTTCCTGATCCACCGTGGGAAGATGGAGTAAGATGCTGATTAGTTTTGGTTCGTTGATCCTGACGCAAGTAGTCAGCCCAGTACTTTCAGCTCAAGTGCTACAAGGCTTTTTGTGTTCGTGTTGATACACTAGACAAGATTCACACCAGCAAGCACATTTAAGAAACGTCTTCAGAGATGGATTGTATTTTCTTCTTCAGAGTTCACTTGTTAAGTGATGCATTGTGTTGCTAGTTAACAGCAAGCCACAATATCTGAGCCTTTTGGGGCCTGACACATCCCTCTTCAACAAAGAGACATTTTAAATTGCTTTGCAATTTTCCCATGCAGCTGCCATTTTCGTCTACGCTTGTTTTCTACTTTTGCCTGTCAAGGATTATTTAGCGTGCGCATGATGTACACCGGATCTCCTACTTTTCACTGTTATCATGAGGGCTAGATTCTGAATCTCATACCCATGTTTCGAAGAGAAAAAAATCCCATTGCCTATTGTTTTTTCTTTGTGTGCAGGATTTGAACCACAACCGATATTGTTTAGATGCCGGCCGTTTTATATTTAGACAACCTAATCCCCGTGTTGTATTTAAAATGTGTTATTTGGTTACACACACGCATACAATCACACATATAATTATGTTTATATGTCTTGAACATAATTCTCTGTTTTCTTGTTTCATGTTACTCTTTTGTGAAATAGAACCCACGTTGTAGTGTAGCATGTAATCCAGTAGTGGTTGTGAAATGGCCCTGAACTCACGCCAAAACGTGTAATCTGGCAGAATTAGTGTTTGAAAAGACTATTAAATGCAACATAACTAACAGTAAATGTTCATGAAATGCTACAGAACTCACGGTATTAAACCTGGAATCCACACAAACTCATAGTACTCAGCTATAAAACGATATATAACACGCATAAACTGAGTCTCAGCAGTTGAAAGTGAGTGTACATGTTTTCTTATTTACATATCAAACCTTGACTGTACGTCCTCATTTTCAAATATGTTAACTTCAACTTTCTTCACACAAACAAAGTATCACATCTATCACATGGTTTAAGAACTAATACTCCTCAAACTGCAGTCTGTATAGAAATGTGGGATAAGTAGATCATTCTATTCCTTGTTGTTTGCACACAAACGTTGGAAGTAGTTAAGTCCAATACCATATTATTCTAGTCGTGGGTACTGGTTGGTCTAGAGGCAAGATGCCGGGTTGGAGACAGAGAGGCTGACTACACCGGTTGAGATTTTTATTTCTGATTTCTCTCTGCGGCAATCACCCCTGGTGTCAGCAGCGGGGCCCGACTTGAAAAGTCAATTACTCATCGACGGAAAAAAATATGAGTACCTCCGAAGTCGGGAGTTATCTGCCTGTGCAGCGAGGGGCCCCTGTGCACACGGCTGCCAGGGAAAATGGATTAAAACGCAACATTCACTTCCTAGTCTCTAGGGACTTCGCTAGAGGTAAAGCTGGCAAACGCAAAAAAATATATTGCCTAGTGTGTACGTTAGGTAGTATTATCCTATGTCATATGCTCTAGTGAAGAGTGGCCAACATAAAGTAGACCGAGGGTTGGATTATAACCAGGCCAGGACCAGAGGTCCAAATTTAGTGTATTGACAACAATTATATGTGATTTAGAAATAATTGGTAATGCTTGCATGGTATCACCAAACAGTGACAGAAAAACAACATTGCAGTGTCAACTATAAACAAAGCCTTTGGTTTGATTTGAAGCCCATTGTCGGCATCGGTGGCATTTTTTATTTTTTAACCGATTGGAACTTTGGTTTTTATTTACATGTATTTAATATAGCAGTCTCTGTGTACACTTCAAATTTTGTTTTAGATGTTTAGTTACTAGTTAGCTACGTAGGATTAGTTTTATTTACTTACATATCTGTGTGTGTGTTGTTTGTTTGTTCCTGCTGATGGTCTATTGAGCCGAAATGTCGTTCAAATCTGTGTCGTCAACCAGTCACGTAAAGCTTTTGCCATACCATTATTTTCTTCTTTTTTTTTTTTTCAAATTCTTCCTCACATTTAGCTTTACTGCAGCTTCACATTTGTATGCATTCATTTGCCTTAATCCCCCACACTTCAAATTCCAAGAAAAATATACCGGTTGGTCGGATCTGGCTCGCAGGCCGCCATTTGGCCACTATTGCTGTAGTGGTTTGATGCGTACGTTAATCTTCTTAATATTACATTGGAGGTGTGTGGATTAGCGATAACATTATCTATCTAATATGCGAGTTGACCATCCTGACTGTGTTCGTGGGCTAGTTCTTGTTTGTGGCAGAAACCATTGACCTGAATTTTAATGTATGTCATATGTTAGCTGTCAAATGGCTTGCTATACATTTAGATTTGACTCTTCATGTTACACAATATTCCGTTTTAACCACAAAATTAATATGAAACATTTAATATGGAGTTCATATGTCGGCTGTCATGTACAATAGGAAGAATTATATTCAATCTGTATTTCAGAGATGCACATGAGTAAGAGAACTAAGACATTCACGATAAGCAGCTGCTCATGGATAGTCTGTTCTGTAAGATAATAATTGATGAATAATCACTGCCACATAAATACTCGACTGTGAAATGATTACAGGCACCGGGAAACTGCGCACAATATTTGTCTGCAGAAATAAACGTCATTGTTCTTTGTTTTAAGACTGCGAGGCTTGCCCAGAATAGGGGCGTGTGGCGTGACGAACTGCGGGTCCTGTGCCAAGTACGAACGACGAACAACAGCAAAGAATCATCAAACATGTCCCCCTTTATATCTACCTTCACTGTGCACGATAGGATGGATGGATGGATGGGTGGGCGACCGGGCGGATTCTTTGTTTCAAGCACATGAAAACAAAAGTAATCGTTGCAAAGGTAAAATAGTCTGCATACATTGACGCTTGGAAGAAGGATGGCCGAATCGATAACTCGTCGTGCCCCAAGCCAAAGAAGACATGGTTCGAATCAGGCTGTGAACAGTTTTTTTTAAATATCTAAGGTGAAACAAAAACTCAGTTCCGAACATCTGGTAGATACTGAACTTGCGGTCTTTATTCTCCGGTGCTATAAACACACACTGGACACCCCCCCCCCCCCCCCTTTTCCCAACCACCACCACCCATTAGATTGCAGAAATGGAATAATGCGATATTGACACATGAAATTTGAAATATATCAAGTCGCACAATTTGAAGGCGAGAATACCAGTGCTTCTCCAACTCAACTTTATTATTTTCTGGAACTTTGCTATCCAGTGTACATATTTAATTACTGTTCAGTGATCCGGAGCAAACCAACGACTGTTGTAACTAATGCAGTCTCAGCTACACAACTGCGTTTTTAAAGCTTTGAGATATTCACACGCCTTTACATTAGGGCCAGATATTTGCATTTTGTGGAGAACGCCACGGATCAAATAAGATGGAGAGACTGTAGGCCATTGAGTGCATTTTCGGTCCTGATCGAATGTATAGACAAGAAAAGAAGAAACTCCCCAGCACGCATCGGGCGTGTATATAATTACAGCGATCCACAGTTGACTGCATGTGTCAGGGTCGGCGAGCAACATAGCTGATCAAGACGCTGCTCCGCCTCCCGGCGGTGCTGCTGAGAGGTGGCTATCCACTCTAATCAAGCGGATACAGATCGAAGGCAAACCTGGGATTTTAAAAGGTCGTGCTGAAGTCGAATGTGTTGGGCCGAACGGCCGCAAATATCACAGCATAGCTGTAAATCACAACAGCGTATTTACGCTCACTTAGCGTACTTTTAAAGATGAAGATGACTGACTATTCATTCCATTAGTAGTCTTCTGGCTGTGTATGTATATGTGTGTATATATGTATATATATGTATGTGTATATATATGTATATATATATATATATATATATATATATATATATATATATATATATATATATATATATATATATATATATATATATATATATATATATGTTATATATTAATAGGTACATCTTTGGATCATACTGTGATCTTTATGCTGCACCGTATATCTTCCTAAAAAATAAAAAAAAATAAAAAATCGGTTGTAATGAAAGACATGGTGGCTTTATAAACCAATCTGTGGAGGGAATAAGCCGTGTCCGTGTTAGACGGGTTCTCAAAGTTCTACCATTGGTTCCGATCAATCTGCACAAGTATAATATTCTTGCATAGTACGAAAGAAATTTTAACTTTAAACTTACCAAAGCGCAAATACGGTTGGGAAGTAATAGTCGTCAATAGTTTGGAAATTCCAGCTTTAGACAACTGCCACGTGACGACGATTCGATGTTGAACCACTTGAATTACCCTCTCTCTTGGCTTTGGTTGATGTGCCACGTTCAACGAGCGTTAGCCCTTATTCTTTGCGTGACGCAATAATTGTTTTCAAAGTATGATTCTGACGAAGCTAGTATTCCAAATAAAACAAAGAACAAATCAATTGCTTTATTGGCTGATTTAAAAATATGTCAGCGCAAAGACCCGAGAATAATCGTAAATCCTAAGCGGTCGATTAGCTTAACAGAGTTTCTTCTGAATATGACTGGATTTTCATCCTCTGGATTGAAAGCTACTTCAGTCATTAAGTTAATTATGTGTAGCTGTCTTTTTGTTAGTTGAAACTTGTAAAATTGTGAATCAAATTAAAGATAATTGTGTTAGTACGAATCAATATAATCCATGAAAATGTACTGGTATACTTTACCCTTTTTGACTCTGCTTTTGTTGAGTCTGCTTCTTTCCTTCCTAGTTTTGCCTTTCAGCGTCGAGGGGAGATATAATTTGCACTATTTTGCTCTTCAGTTCGTCTCTACTGCTGTTATGTTTCCTAGTATTTATAATATTTCGTCAATTCATTATTTTTCGTGGTCGGTCCTTGGGTCTGGTGCTCTCGTGAGGTTTATTGAAGACTCGTTGTGTTCTGTTTTGGTCTTTCTGCATTGTCACATGGTCAAACCATTTTATCTGTTGTTTCTTCATATATTTCATCTCAGTAGAGGTTATTTTTTCTTATTGTTCATGCATCTAGGGTCCAGGTCTGGTACTGGTAGCACAACGTTGGGATAAAGATTGTATTGTAGAGTGCCCGTTTTACATCTATAGTTATATCCTTATTGGACAATAGTGGTGATAGCTGTCCAGTGATTTGACAAGCTTTGTTGCATCTTGAGTCTATTTCTCCTGTTTGTGAATTGTCGTTTGTCACTAGACTTCCGAGATATTTAAATTCCTCTACTTGTTTTAGTTGCCTGTCTCTGATGAGTTGTAACTTGCATATATAGTTCATGTATGTAATAAACAGAAGGGGGAATAGTACGCACCCCTGTCTTTTATTGATTGATTTGTAATATACTTTTGTTTTTTTTCATTCATATACAATGTTGATGTTGATCTAATACCACGGCGTGGACGCTAGCCGTTGTTGAGGTTGATCTAATACCACGGGGTGGATGCTAGCCGTTGTTGAGGTTGATCTAATACCACGGGGTGGACGCTAGCCGTTGTTGAGGTTGATCTAATACCACGGGGTGGATGCTAGCCGTTGTTGAGGTTGATCTATTACCACGGGGTGGATGCTAGCCGTTGTTGAGGTTGATCTAATACCACGGGGTGGACGCTAGCCGTTGTTGATGTTGCGACGTTGCCTTTCTTTTTCGTATTTCGCTGGAGAAGTTAGTTCTCGCCTTCCAATGTGCACTACAAATACCAGATCGTATATACCTCAGTAGAACTCATCACTGCGGCAATTGCGGTGATCCTCATCGCTATGTCCTGTTTATAACTATTTACTGCTGGCTCGTACTCCGTCTGTTGAAGTTGTCGATGATAGTCTCTCTCTCTCTCTCTCTCTCTCTCTCTCTCTCTCTCTCTCTCTCTCTCTCCCCCTCCCCCCCCCCCCCCCCAACAACAATCAATAATTGTTTTATGCAAAATGTATATAATCCGTCAACAAAAAAACAATAAAAGTATATACAAGCTTAAGGATGTTAACTAAGTTATTTGTGCAAATGGAACCCCTTATAGTGCGTTTATAATGCGTGTTTTGTAGTAAAAAAATATGACCTTGGTACCTGACAGTTTACCTGTTGCTGTTGTTTCAGGTTTATTTAGAATATAAAACACGTGATCGGCGACAGCAAGAAGGACCCGTGTGTGAAAGGCGACGTTCCTGGAATTAGGTTTTTGTAAAGAACTATCTATAATATCAATATACTTTTCTTGTTCTTACAGACAGGGATGTCTATGTCTCGATCATCACTAGTAAATAATATATACATCGACGGCGTGCCTTTTCAGCTTCGCCACAGCCTCGTTGTCGCACTACACGTGCAGTCTAGTCACTTGCCGATATCGACCCGACATTTGCATCCGAAACGTATGCCCTAGTCGCTAATTTCAGTCTACGCCAGTTTCTTCATTTTAATATAGTCTTTCTTTACATCTCCGAGTCCTTTATTTCACAACAGTTCACGGGTCTCCAAAATATGTATCCCGGGTCTTATTTGTGCTGTGGTGCAGTATTTTCTGGCAGTGATACCTAATCACGATACATGATATTACACACTTACTAGCACGTTGTTGATTCTTTCTTTGCCATTACACGGCACATACGGCTCGTAGAGTCTCCCGCCAATTGTCTATAACCCGAGCGAGCTGTTCGATTGTAGAGAGTATATGCCTGTCAAACTTGCCTCTTTTGTTATTTTAAGTGTTTCTCGAGGTCGTCCTCTTGTCCTCTGACCTGATGTTTCCTGTTTGAGAGCTGCTTAGTAATTGTCTGGTTGTTTCCTCTAAACGGAGTTAGTTGTGTATATAGAAATGAGAAGACTACTGTTTCTGTAATGGAGTGTGTTCAAATGTGAGGAGGTTGGTAGTGATGCTCACTGCTTGCTGCATGCACTGATCTATTAGAAACCTTTTGGCAGTTTTGTTGTGGCAGCAGGATGAGTTGATCATGATCTTTCAGCCATTTGTGTGACATTAGCACCTCAATGAATCATTTGTGTGACATTAGCACCTCAATGAATCATTTGTGTGACATTAGCACCTCAATGAATCATTTGTGTGACATTAGCACCTCAATGAATCATTTGTGTGACATTAGCACCTCAATGAATCATTTGTGTGACATTAGCACCTCAATGAATCATTTGTGTGACATTAGCACCTCAATGAATCATTTGTGTGGCATTAGCACCTCAATGAATTTTTGTGTGGCATTAGCACCTCAATGAATCATTTTTTTCCCCGTAAACTTGTCAGTCGTCGGGGCACCATAGATGACATTTCATAATTTGCCTCCAATCGTCGAGGTTTGGAGCAGCTGCAATGTAACAAAAGTCGTTCCTCTCCATTCTCTCATGTCATCCACAATTCTTTCTCTTGCCTGTCTTCTTTTGTCTGGCACTGTGTTTTGCAGAATGGTTTTGGCAAGGTCTGTGGACCGTGCTGTGACGTGTTCATACCAGGTATGTTTCCGTTATTTTATTATTCACAATGTCTCGTTGGTTTTTTTCGCATACTTCTTCATTGGTGATGGTCAACATCTTGCTTGCTTGCGTTCACCCGATGACTAAAGGAGTATACCTCTTCATCGTCCGCCCTTAAAAGGACGTTAAGTGGGCGTGTCTGCGTTGTGTTGTTGTTTGCAGTATAACTGTGATATTTGCGCCTTTCGGCCCAACACATCCAACTTCAGCACGACATTTTTGAGTACCGGGTTGTCTTCCCTCTTCGATTCCTACTCGCTTGGCCAGACTAGACAGGTAAGTCTATTACTGGAGGCACCGCGGAGAGGTGGAGCAGAGTCTGGATGGTTCTGGTTCACCGATCCTTGCGCAAGCCATCAGCTGTGGGTCACTGACAACTTCCAGCTCTGCTGCTGTGAGGCGCGTCTTAGCCTCCGGTCAGCGTCTAAGATTATTTGAATATTGTCCCTCCCATTTTAGACACAATTAATCCGTACTTTTCCATCTTCCATCGTTCAGTGGCCTCTGTAGCTTGGTATTGGCTAGCAGTTGTACCATTCCACGAACCTCTTCGTTTATGGTGTGGTGTCTGATATACAAGGATATTACTAAACATTTCATTACCTTAGCTTGCATTACATTGCCTTCGTTGGCAAAGGAAATGAAAGAAAATTCAACCCAAAATGAAAGAATTTATACCAATTTTCATTTTTAGACCAAATATACCTGCATATATGATTCTTCTATGGTACATTTTGGGCATGTTAAAAGACACAACAGCCTACTAAAAGTAATATTGGAAGGGAAAATACAAGGTAAAAGAGGCAGAGGCAGACCAAGACTAACATGGACGAGTAACATAAAAAAAATGGACAAGTCAATCTATGACAGCCTGCACCATCAAAGCAAGAAACAGAGTAGAATGGTGATCCATGGTAGCGAACCTTCATTGCGGAGAAGACACTCGGTGATTCTTCTATGGTACATTTAAATGAGAGAGTTGACTGAAAATGTTAAATTAGATGAACCTAGATCGTAAATTGTAACATTTGGGAGAGGCTTATAGTGCAGCATAGATTGTTATCAGTATGCAGTAGCAACGTTTATAAGATTGTCACATGATAATTTAAAATGTCGTGTGCCGTACACAGATTTTATTTTTGTAAAACCTTTGTTAAAACTTTTTTTCAGTTTGTTACAACTTTTGCTTCTTTTGTTACAACTTTTTTTTTTTCCTCCTTTTGTTAAAAAATTTTTTTTCTCTCTCTCTCACCCTCTCTGCCCCGCCAACTTTACTGTTTTATTCTCTTTCTTCTTTTTTTCTTTCCAAGCGATTTAGGACGGCCAACGTCTTAGCAAAGTTTGAAGACCGTGATATTCAAGATCGTGTACAACACGCATGGCGCCACGTTGTGATATCTGCCTTTTTAAGAACGTAGCTGTCGATTACGATGGTCGCCTTGACCTTCACTCATCGACACTGACCCAGACGGTCTGTGTTCTCCGGCGTGTCACGATGTACTAATGCTGGGCATGTTGTCTTCTCATTCATCAGCTATCACTGATAATCTGTCAGATAAAGTGAATATAGAATGGCCTCGCTCCTTGTTGTTTCCAGCAGTTGCCATGTAAATAAGTTTTCTTTCTTCTTTCTTTCTGGCGTTCACTCGACGGCTATTAACGGACTTAATAGTCCATTGTGGATTTGTAATCCTGGAGGGGAAAATACAAGGTAAAAAAGGCACAGGCAGACCAAGACTAACATGGACGAGTAACATCAAAAGATGGACAAACCAGCCTATGACAACCTAAACCATCAAAGCAAGAAACAGAGCCGAATCTAGCCAGCCTTCGTTGCGGAGATGGCACTCGATGATGATGATGATGATGATGATGATGATGATGATGAGTTAAAACATTGTAGAGAGTCATGTCGCTTACACCAAATGGCGCGGTGCTTGATGATGAAGCTCTTAATGACGGTGTCAATTCTATGTGTAGTCCTGAAATATTTCACCTGCCTCAGTGTTATCTCTTTCGATGATCCAATCTAAGCTACGTCCCAGCTAAGTTAATTGTTTGCTCTTCTCTGTGTTTACGTGACGTCTCTAACTATTTCTCAACACATGAATGGTCTAGAATAGATCGTGCCTTCATTCTGTTTGTTCAGTGCCCATATCTCTATGCAATTGCAACCGATTTCAGCACAGCATTGGAGGCGAAGACGCGCCTCACAGCAGCAGAGCTGGAAGTTGACAGTGACCCACAGCTGATGGCTTGCGCCAGGATCGGTGAACCAGAACCATCCAGACCCTGCTCCACCTCTTCGCGCGTGCCATCAGTAGCAGAATTACGCGTCTAGTCTGGCCAAGCGAGTAGAGATCGAAGAGGGAAGACAACCCAGAACTAAAATATGTCATACTGAGGTCCGATGTGTTGGGCCAAAAGGCGCAAATATCACCTTTATACTTCAAACCACAACACAACGCAGACACGCCTACTTCTCTCTATCTATCTTTCAGCTCCCTGTGGAGCATAGGTCTTCAACAAACACTTTCCAAGTCGTTCGGTTTCTTGCCATTCCTTTAAGATCATTCCATGTCTTGCTGCAGGTCGAAAACGTCAGTATCTTGTTGTGTTCCTTCCTTGTAAAGCTGTCACCTTACCTTGGAGTGTATACTACACCCCACTACTGGCTTCATTGGGACCTCCTTTGGTGATCTCGGACTGCTGTAGGCAGTGTGACGTTTCCATACCAGGTCATGGTCTGCGCTTTTATTAGTGACAACAAGTCTTTTGATGGTCCAGTGGATCGCTGGTTTCTTTCGCACACTTTTTCATTGGTGATGGTCAGCATGTAAGATTATTTAAATATTGCGCCCCCTCCCTTTTTTTCTTAGATGTCGCTGACATATGATATACTTATCTGAATGCTGTCCCTCTCATATCTAGATGTCATTCGCGCAGTGTGATATACTTTTGGGACCAATCCAGAATTTGTAACACAAGTGTAAAAAAATTAGATGTGTAACATTATTGTAAGTATAACTATTTCATGATCAAAGGGACAAGAAACCAGTTATAAAATGTACATCAGGCTATACAATCTTTAAATCTGAGGTGGAAATCTATAAAAACAATGAAAAAGGGAAAAGCAACAGCACCTGACAGCATACAGATAGAGATGATACAGGCACTAGAAGATTTTGACATTGAAGTGATCACAGGCATATGCAACGACATATACCACACAGGATACATACCAAATGAACTAAAAACATCAACTTTCGTTGCATTGCCTAAAAAGAATGGTGCAGTTGAATGCAGTGACTTTAGAACAATAAGCCTAATGAACCATGTTACAAAAATCTTGCTAAAGTTATACAAGGAAGGATTCAGAATAAAATCAATACTGAATTAGATGAGCAGCAATTTGGATTTAGGAAAAGTAGTGGGACAAAAGAAGCCATATTCTGCATGAGAACATGAATCAAAAAGTATACAGAAGTAAACAAACCAATATATACCTGCTTCATAGACTATACCAAAGCTTTTGATAGAGTACACCACAAATAACTTATATAAGAGATACATCTAGATGACATGGACATACGACTAATATGTAATCTATACTGGGAGCAAACAGCAATAATAAAATATAACAAAGAGAACTCTACACCTATTGATATAACAAGAGCAGTAAGACAAGGATGCATCCTATCACCAAGCTTGTTCAATCTATACACTGAGCAAATCTTTAAAACATCATAGAGATGCCAGGCCTAAACATTAATGGAAAGATAATCAATAACCTCAGATATGCTGATGATACTATACTACTAGCAGAAAATCCTAAAGATCGACAACAATTACTTAATGAAATAAACATGATAAGCAAAAAATATGGACTAGATATGAATATCACAAAGAATAAAACTATGACCATAAACAAAGGAAATACTCAAAACCCACAAATGGATATCAAAATTGAAGGAATAGACCTGGAGACAGTTCAGAACTACAACTACCTTGGACGTACTATAACCAGTGATGGAAAATGTACAACTGAAATAAACAAAAGAATAGGAATGGCAAAAAGTAATTTTAATTCCATAATGAAGAACATACTAACATCAACACAAAACAAATAACACCAGGGCTAAAACTAAGAATAGCAAAATGTTACATCTTCTCCATATTCCTATATGGTCCAGAAACATGGACATTAGACAAGAAAACAGAACAGAGAATTGAAGCCTTTGAAATGTGGATATATAGAAGAATAGGTAGAATTGGATGGAAGGAATAGAAACAAACGACGAAATCTTAAAACAGCTAAAAATGAAAAGAGAACTACTAAACAGAATTCAAACAAAACAAATGCGATTTTTGGGCCATGTTAAAAGACACAACAGCCTACTAAAAGTAATCCTGGAGGGGAAAATACAAGGTAAAAGAGGCAGAGGCAGTCCAAGACTAACATGGACGAGTAACATCAAAAGATGAACAAATCAGCCTATGACAACCTGCACCATCAAAGCAAGAGACAGAGCAGAATGGCGCTCCATGGTAGCCAACTTTCGTTACGGAGACGGCACTCGATGATGAACATTATTATTATTTTAAAATGAAACCATCAGGTTGCATATTATAGTATGATATATATATGTATATATAATATGGCAGGTATACTACGGCATACGCTGCCAGCATCACGAGGCACGAAACATATTGGTGATGTCTCGCTGCTAGTAACAAGTTACCTTTTCCAGATTTTTCAACCCCGCTGGTGAAATTCCACACCGAACGCTGACCTTGCAGCTCTTTGTGAACCATAATAACAATAATTTAATAGGACAGCTTTCCCACTTAACCGGCAAACGATTTCGGTCTTGGCCGAGGATTTGTACAATCTTTACCCTCTTTGTTGCTTCTAATGACCCCAGGACATTGAAATGCTTCTTGACTGTCCTGTGACACATGTAGTCTCATGGCACCAGGGAAATCAAATAGAAAATAAGAAAAGGACAGATTATAGTAGTACAATGAAATGGGAGATTCAACGGCCTGCACGTTAGTTTATTTTTACTTGCTTTGTGGAGCGTGTGTTCATTTCCATACTGACGCTTTTCACTTGACCCAGCTGAGAAAACAAATACAATGGATACCTAGCTCCATGAGTTGGGAAGTAATAATAGCGAGGAAAGAGGGCCAACAATTTGTGTAGCTTAGTAATGTGCAGTTTAGTATTTCTCTCTCTCTCTCTCTCTCTCTCTCTCTCTCTCTCTCTCTCTCTCTCTCTCTCTCTGTCTCTTTACATTACAAGTTCCAGGACGACCCTCACTCTTAAAGTGAACTGGAACCCGCGCCAAATTTTTATGCATCACGCAACTGTTCAGAATATCATCATCGAGTGCCGTCTCCGCATCGAAGGTTGGCTCCCAGGGAGCGCCATTCCATTCTGTCTCTTGTTTGATGGTGCAGACTGTCATAGGTTGACTTGTCCATCTTTTGATGTTACTCGTCCATGTTAGTCTTGGTCTGCCTCTGCCTCTTTTTACCTTGTATTTTCCCTTCTAATATTACTTTTATTAGGCTGTTGTTTCTTTTAACATGCCCCAAAGATTTCATTTGTCTTGTTCTAATTAAGAATATCAGATCTATGAATTAGACATGCCGGATTTTAACTGTGAGACCCTAAGCTGGCTAAGATGAATAAAACGTGGAGGCCCCCTATTAAAAAAAAAATTAACACCTCATAGCTTACAATCAAAACAAATCTGTGTCACTAATCTGTAGCTTATTTAGTCTGAGCTGTATTATGCCCTGGATTTGGGGGTATATGCTTATTATATCGCCTGGTGGTTACACATCTTCCACGTCTTTAAAAAAAAAACCAGCATGTTACGTTATTTGTCACTTTCAGCCCAAGATATCCGATTTCAGCACGACAGCTTTGAGTGTTTTGTCTTCCCTTATGAATCTCTACCCCATGGCTAGATTGATCAGTCTATTTCCAGACCAACCACGGCGGTGTGAAGTAGAATCTTGCTCAGCTTTGACTCACTGGTTCTGACGCAAGCATCAGCTATGCGTTGTGTGACTGTTTTCAGGTGCTGTCTTACTTCTTGCACAGATGTCTGTTTTCATATCAAAGTGGCATGTTAGTTCTAATCTTGGAATTTGTATATTTGTTTATGGCCGAATAAAGCTGTCTTTGAGTCCTTGTACATTGCAGATATTTACAGATATTTTATGGAAGTGTTTCAATTTGTGACACCACACACGAAAACATTTTCATCATCATGTGCCATACCGGTTGGCGTAGGTGATCATTTCCTTCCACAATCTCCTATCAACAGTGCATCGTATCAGTTCTGTTGTTGACTGTTTGCCATGCCATGACACCAAGCTATCTAGTATTCTCTCTCTTTGTCAAACAGTTTCAGCAAACGTAAATAATAGAGTTCGAATTACGTTTTTGTGGGATACAATGTCATAACAAAACAAAGTATCATGGAAACGGCAAATCTGAGAGATGGGGGTGGTGGAAAGACACAATATGAAATTTGTAATTTAACCGCTTCGTCTAATCACTTTGAATGTATAATAGGAGAAGTTTGTGTATTTTATCTTCATGGAAAACGGAAATGAGGAAATCTCCTAAAGTGCCATTGACAAACAACTGTGCTTGGCTTCTGGCGTGTATTGCGGGAGAAAGAGCGAAGATGTTTGGATGGATGACCATTGTTTTTCTCGTCTTTCTCTCTCTGTTTTTTTTTTTAAAATAAACTTTTCAGGTAAATAATTTCTACGATTTCTATTGTAAAGGCAGACCAGACTAACATGGATGAGTAACATCGAAAGATGGACAAGTCAGCTCATGACAACCTACACCATCAAAGCAAAAGACAGACCGGAATGGCGCTCTTTGATAGCCATCCTTCGAAGTGAAGACGGCATTCAATGATGATGTTGTTTAGAAGAAAAAAAAAACATATACTGTATTTCAGTGTCTGACACTTTGTTACTTTTGAATCTGAATTGTATTATATTCGTTAAAGTATTAGAGTCTAGGTCCCACTTTAAGGTATTCTACACCAAATAACATTTTTCTTCCATAGTTTTCTAAACTCTTCTTCTTATTTCCATTGTGTTTCTCTTTATCCTATTAAAAAAAAAATGTTATCTCTTTTACATGCATCCCACCAAGTGAAAGTGATAACAAATCTTTGTTCTGCCGTGCGTACGATGAGGTCAGCATCACTAATTCACAACTAATTCCTTTCTTCATTGAATCGTTCCATCGTTGCTACCATTCTACTATTCTGTTAATTTGTTCCAATTAGTCGTATTTTGGAAGCACGTCCTAAATTTATAGCCAGCACAGTCGTTCACTTATAATTCACACCATCACTCACTGTTCTCTTTAACATTACTCTTTCTCTTATAATTCCTTCTCTCCTTAATCTACAACAACCTTCAGGAACGCTAGGGAATTAATCCCAGGGCTGTTCCCATCGAGAATGGGTTTCATTGCTGGTAATGCTGGGGACAGTGTCGACCTCCGCGCAAACAAAAAATCTGCAAGCACAGACGACGATTCCAGGTGACCTCCAATGAATAAAGTGAACTCACGATCGCATGTTCTCTTGGAATTAAAATCCAACAGAGATCACTGAAATCATCAGCACTAGTCGAACAACCTTCTGAAAAGACCGGCGACCTAGCCGCCATATTTTTCCGAAAGTCAATTCGGAGTAGTTAAAAAAAAAAAAAAAAGTAAAGAGCCCCGTCATGCCAAGTATCTTATAGGGAATATGGTGTTCGTGTTATTTTTGGGTTAATGTGGTCGTATTACGCCCGTGCCGCTTTACTTTCCCAGAAGAAAAATCCGGAACCAATTTAAGGCTGGGTGAACCAGAAAGCCGTCGACCAGGATCGAACCCAACTTCTTGTCCTTGGTTTGTCCAGTTCACTAACCACTGAGCTATCGCGGCTGCCAGTCTGTAGTTGTACTGCTACCCAAACATCTTAAGATCTTTCTGTTACCATGGCATACGGTGTTGTATATTAGTAACATTTAGTCCATAAACATTTTTGTCGGAATTACAACTTAAAAGAAAAAAAAAAGCGTGTCATGGATTAATTGACGTGCTTAATTTTAAACGTTTTATCTTCCGTCTCCAATAGGATCGACCTTAGCTGCTGAGATAAACTCAATTAAAGCGCCGCGCCACCTACATCTAAATATATTCTGTATTTTATTAACCTCTTGAACTCTGGTCATATTTCACACCCCCCCCCCCCCCCCAACAAATGGGAAAAAAGGCGAAAAAAACCACACACACACCTCCACAAATCTCTTGACCTCACAAACTAGATTAATCTCCCTTCCCTGTTTTCAAAATCCACCCGTTCAACCTTTACCCCTACCAGCTCTCTATTCCGATATATATATTTTTTGCTCGCTTGTTTTTGTTTGTTGTATAATCTACTTTAAATATACAACACTTATTCTATTACTGCACCCGGACTTGTAGTAGACGGGAGAGAATTATTAGTTTTCTCTAGTTATCTTGTCAGAACCAACGCCCCAGCACTGTTTCCCCATTATACACTTCCTTCCTCTCACCCCGGGCACTTATCTGATGGCCCGGCAAGCTTTGCTATAACGTGCGGGCGGTATGTAGGTCGTGACGCTTATATATACTAGATCTCCACAAATTCGTAGAATGCGTCTTCTTTGTGTCGATGCCATGTGTAAGGAAGAGGAAAGGAAAAAATGGGTTTCTTTACAACCTATTTTTAGCATACACAAAGCATTTTCTTGTTTTTTTTTTTGTTCTTGTTTTTTTTTTAATACGCTTCGCACGTAGCCTGCAAAATCCCATATACACTTCTTTTTACCAGACTCTCTCGCATAGTTTTGCTTGGTTATGAAACATTCAAACTAACACCACGTTCCATTCATGACGCGCACTGCTTGTTTTTCAGGTTATTTGATTTACTCAGAAATATTAGGCTCCAGGATTCTATTCTCTGGTTTTATTTATTTACTTTTTTTTTTTTGCGCACGCGCTTTGTACAACTGACTGAGGATATCAACCTCAGGTTATCCCTGGGGTTTCGGGCAAAATCAACTATTCTTGATTGATATGTCAAACTACTGTTAAGAGGGAATGGTGGTGGATACTATATATATATATATAAAGTAAAGATCCCCGTCACGCCAAGAGCGTATATGGTGTTAGTGACCCTATATTTTACAGACCTTCAGCACAAGATTTTTGGGGTAATGAAGTCAGTATTACGCCCGTGCCGCTTTGCTTTCCCAGAAAAAATCCGGTACCCATTTAAGGCTGGGTGAACCCGGTAGCCGTCGGGTGGGATCGAACCCTACCTTTTGTCCTTTATAGTCCAGTTCACTAACCACTGAGTTATCGCGGTTCCATACTTATATATATATATATATATATATATATAAGTGACATACAGTCAGCAACTTCATCGCGCTTCCCTGATATAATCACCTGCGTATCGATGCTTGTCTCGAGATAGTTGGTTGTTTGTGTGGATGTTTTACTGGAACCAAACATTCTAGACAGAAGTGTATGGCTTGTAATTATTGAATCATTTAGAGAGAGAGAGAGCACTTGTCGCTGCAGCCGCGATAGCTCAGTGGTTAGTGAACTGGACTACAAGGACAAGAGGTCGGGTTCAATCCTGATCGACGGCTTTCGGGTTCACCCACCTTATATGGGCACCGGATTTTTTCTATGGGAAAGTAAAGCTGCACGGGCGTAATACCGACCACATTACCCCAAAAATCATGTGCCGAAGGTCTGTAAAATGAATGGTCACTAACACCATATTCCCTATACGCCACTTGGCGTGACTGGACACTTTACTTTATTTTACTTGTTGCAGCACCAACGAACGCTATCACATCTTTATTTTTGTGCGGTCGTCATTTACTAGTCCATCTGCTCAGTAAGGGATGCCGACTTCAGCGTTACTTATCACTTCAGTTCACAGCTCCCCCCCAAAAAAAGCCGAATCGAAATCTTTTACGCAAGAGCTGCCTCAGGACAATTGTACTTTTGACTAGTTATGTAGGTTAAAAGATAGAGAAATATGGCATGAATACTTATCTTATTCTTCCTGCTTCTCTTCCTCTTCTACGCGTATACATTTAGAAGACAATATATACAAGTCTCAAGGAAGTGTTCGTCAGCTCAAGGCTGGTGAGATCTCCATACAGCTTTTCCCGATATGGTATCCGTGATGACCACACAGGCCTTCTCAGTTCATCATGTGCTTGGCATGAATGTAGTAGGTCTTCAGCAGTGATGTTGCTTATCATATGTGTATTTATCATTGCGCTGTATATCTGTTTAAGGTAAGTAGGGGATGCTGATTTCACCGTTACTTATCACTTAGGTTCACTGCGCGCGCACACACACACGTACGCACGCACACACACACACACCACCACCACAACCACCACCCAAAAAAACAAGAAAAACAAAAAAAAAAACCGAATCGAAGTCATCCACGCAAGGGCTGCCTCACGACTGTACTTAACCAGTTATTTAGGTTAAAAGATAGAGACATCATTATGTATTTTGTGGGATTATCCGTATTTGTCGTTATCTTCAAAGATGATTTTATGAAACACTTTATTTTCTTTTCGTAAAGAACTTCTACTGCATTATATATGTGCAATGAGTAGTTGTTGCCGTTAACAATAAATTAATCGTTTCACTGCGACATTTGGCATATTTTGATTTCTCTGACATTGTTATTGCCCCATATGTGTACATGATCTTTATTAGGCCTTTCTATCGCATCTTTTATATTCCTACCACATTGATCACCACTTCAATCATTTCTTAAATGCCGTCTGCAGTATTATATCACATATTTTCTATTATGTGTCTATATATATATGTGTGTGTGTGTGTGTGTGCGCGCGCATGTGCGTGTGTGTGTTTTTCGTCGCCAAACATTTTATAAACTGTATTTTCTGGTTAGCATTTTGCTTATTGTGTGTATGTGCGAGTATATGTGTTTATGTGTGTGTTTCGTCGCCAAACATTTTATAGATGGCAATTTGTTCATTGTCTGCATATGTGAGTATATTTGTGTTTGTGTATACAAGTAAATAATTATAGTGTCTAACACCCCCCCCCCAACCAACGTTATTAATCCTGAAGCAATCAACAGATTGGACTACCACGGACAGAGGGTAGGGTTCGATCCCAACCGACGGCTTCCGGGTTCACCCAGCCTTAAATGGGTACCGGATTTTTTTCTGGGAAAGTAAAGCAGCACGGGCCTAATACTGACCACATTACCCCAAAATCATGTGCTGAAGGTCTGTAAAGTTATAGGGTCACTACCACCATATTTCCCTTTACGCCACTTGGCGTGACGGGGGTACTTTACTTACTTTACAATCAACAGATTTCATAAAAGAATCTGTTATCCTAGCTTGAGTCATAAACGCATAAGAATAAAACGAATGAATTGCACTTTATTATCAGTTTTCCATTGCCTTTTTTATGTCACGTCATTTCGCATTTACTCCTATTTTGTTTTTTATGCTATTACCTTTGTGTATTGTACATTTACTCCACGCAACACACGCCGCCCATTTTGTACGTTCCACGTATCACATACCCGCTTCATTCCGTTGTTCTGACGTTGACTTCTCTCAAACAATCGCCTTTGCTTGTCTGACTTGACGATATGTAGGTCCGTTATTAGCTTATGAAGCACCACAACTTAAATAGGATCATCGAGCTCTTGTTAACGCAATAATTGCTTATCATTTTCATCATTCTCTTCTTCTTCTACTTCTGCGTATAAATTTAGACGACAACATTAAGTCCCAAGAAAGCGTTCGTCAGCTCAAAGCTGATATCTCCATACAGCTTTTCTCGATATGGTACCGGCGATGACCACGAGAGCCTTCTATGTTCATTTATATATTTGGCATGATTGTCGAAGGCCTTCAGCAGTCATTTTGCTTATCATATGTGTATGTATCAATGCGCTGTGTATGTGTATATCGTGTGATTATCTCATTATTTGGAGGGCATATGTGGTCATTCTTGTAGGTTTATAAATATGCTTAGTCTTTCTCTTAATGTCCACCCGTTAAACGGCCGCCGGTGCGCTGTGTTGCTAGTTTACGGTAAAGTTGCGATATCTGCACTTTTCGGCCTGACGCTTTCGTTTTCGGAAGTTCGGGGTAGATTGCGCACCAATTTTTGCCCGGGCAGCCTCCATTTTTGGCCTGCTTTCGACTTTTAACTGCCAAGGGGTTCTTTAACGTGCGCAAGTGACCCACGGAATCTCGTTTTTCGTCTTTATCCGGGATGACTAGACATCGAATCTCACTACCCAGGGAGGACTAGACATCGAATCTCACTAGCCAGGGAGGACTAGACATCGAATCTCACTACCCAGGGAGGACTAGACATCGTATCTCACTACCCAGGGAGGACTAGACATCGGATCTCACTACTCAGAGAGGACTAGGCATCGAATCTCACTACCCAGGGAGGACTAGACATCGAATCTCACTACCCAGAGAGGACTAGACATTGAATCTCACTACCCAGAGAGGACTAGACATCGTATCTCACTACCCAGGGAGGACTAGACATCGAATCTCACTACCCAGAGAGACTAGACATCGATCTCACTACCCAGAGAGGACTAGACATCGGATCTCACTACCCAGAGAGGACTAGACATCGGATCTCACTACCCAGAGGGGGACTAGACATCGGATCTCACTATCTAGAGAGCGCTATTCATCGGATCTCACTACCCAGAGAGGACTAGACATCAGATCTCAATACCCAGATACCAGGGGAGGAAAAGCCACGAAGAGACCACCGATTTTAAGTGGAAAAATTCCCATCGCCCGAGGCAGTAATCGAACCCGTGACCTCCCTGCCCAGAGGCAGACGTTTTACTTCTAGACAATCCAGCCTCGTACTTAAGAGTAGTTTTCGAATTGCGCCATGATTTCATGAACAGATCAGCCTAACTCTATAATCCTTTCACCTTTTTAACATTCACAATTGGTAATCTCTAAACAAGAGAGGTTTAATACAGTGATTATAGCTATAAGAGAAAGGTTAATAATACAGTGATTATAGCTATAAGAGAAAGGTTAATAATACATTGATTAAGGTTAATAATACATTGATTATAGCTATAAGAGAAAGGTTAATAATACATTGATTATAGCTATAAGAGAAAAGTTAATAATACATTGATTATAGCTATAAGAGAAAGGTTAATAATACAGTGATTATAGCTATAAGAGAAAGGTAATAATACATTGATTATAGCTATAAGAGAAAGGTTAATAATACAGTGATTATAGCTATAAGAGAAAGGTTAATAATACATTGATTATAGCTGTAAGAAAAAGGTTTAATAATACATTGATTATAGCTGTAAGAGAAAGGTTAATAATACAGTGATTATAGCTATAAGAGAAAGGTTAATAATACATTGATTATAGCTATAAGAGAAAGGTTAATAATACAGTGATTATAGCTATAAGAAAAAGTTTAATAATACAGTGATTATATAGTAGCTATAGAGAAAGTTTAATGATACATTAATTATGCTCAGGCAAAAGCAGCTTTTTTTTTTTAAAATGTGGAGGATACTGTGCAATCTATTTTAGACAATGTAAACAAGAAAATTAGTTTTACAGAATAATGTTAAGAATATCATGGACAGCTAAGAAGAGTAATGAAAACGTTCTGAAATAGGCCAAAGCATGGAGAGAGCTAATTTCCAATACTAGGAAGAAACAATCATCATTTTGTGGCCATGCAATGAGAAAGGACGAGGAGGGTGGAACATGATGATGATGATGATGATAATTATAAGAGAAAGTTTAATAATAAGAGGCAAGGACGAACCTCTGACTTGAATAAATCAAGTAGGTCATCGTCAGGCAGATGCTGTAATTGGGAGTGGAGAAAGAGCGATTAAGATAGAGAGAAGGGAGTTAGAGGGGATAAGGCTTTCAGAGGGCAATCATTTGCTGCTTTTAAAAATCAGTGTAGCAAAGAGAGGATGTCATACTTTAGTCATGTTTATTTGAACATCATTCGCGAAGAAAATAACTATATCCCCAAACTCCCTAGATATAAAATAACATATATAATAGTCTTATTTTGTAAGTCAGTGACTGCACTGAGCATGTGGCCTTTATTCTTCGGCTCTGTATAAAAATGTGTGTTGTTGGGATCATTATCACTGCACACCGGATGAATCCATCGGTGCTCCGAAAAAGAATCCTGGGCCACGTGCACGAACTCCGAAGCACGGCCCGGGTAGGTTTCTACTGACAATTTTGCCCGGGCAGCGGCCATATTTATGGCCTACTTTTTTTCGATTTTAACAGCCAAGAGTTCTTTAACGTGCACGAGTGCACATTGGGCATTCTGTTTCATACCGTTATCCGAGAGGGCTAGACATCGTATCTCACTACCCAAGAGATCATGTGAGGGTAACGTCATAAAGAAACCGGATTAATTTGTCTAAATTTTGAGAGAGAAAAACCAACACTTCTTCTAGTGATATCTTTGAACCCGGATGGTTTCTGTCCTGAGGTTGATGTCTCTAGACTACCAAGCCCCCAATTTATATTTAAAATAAAAATAATAAATTATCGATTAAAACTCCTTTAGCTGTTTTAATTGTTAATTATTTTTCAAAAATTCACAATGTGTTAATGATGACGAATGCACATACGTAATGTATATTAAGTTATAGGTTTATTGGTGAATACACTTGAAAACACATTGTAGAAATAATGACATTAACAATTTTGTATTCGTTATGCTCAAAATAAACTATAATATAATTTTAAGCAAGAAAAAATAGGATATATTTTCTTTTCCACTGTTATTGACTGCCTACGGAAGCAAAAGGACAATATACAAATCAATTTTCCTACCAACTCTGTGCTATCAGTGCCAGAATTGGACGCTGGACTCTAGCACAATAAGAAAGATAACGACCACCGAAATGAAATGTGTCAGAAGAATGACAGGAAACAGCTTAAGGGACAGAGTAAGAAACACTGACCTGAGGAAGAAACTCGAAATTGAACCAGCCATCGAATACATAAAGAAACACAGATAAATTGGTTCGACCACATAACAAGACAAAAAGAACTAACATGACTCAAATAGCCTTAAATAAACGCTACGAAAACGCCAGATTAAGAGAAAGACCGAGAAAGAGATGGATAAAGGGAATACTACAGTCACTAGGAGGAATAATATCAGAAGAGGCCAACAGAAAAGCAAAGAATCGCAGATTGTTTCTCCCCTCGACGCCAACGGCAGCAGAGGAAGGATAGAAGAAGAAGAAGAAGTTGACTGCCTACTTTTATTCCCTTACTTACGGACCGATGAAGCAGTCAGTGACTTATATGCTTTGTATGCCTAGTGAGACAAGAACACCTTACACTGTCTGTGATATACTTCACTAAGTTTACCAAGTCTGGCCCACCTTATTAAACTGTGCTTACGTTATTTTCAGCTAGAGTCTGGAAATCTTTGTTCTATTTCCCATTTCCATTTACTGCACTACTTGTAAGCCTTCTCTGTTTGTTTATTTCCTAATCTTCTTTTTTTTCGTGTGACATATCCAGTCCCTTGAGAATTTTGCTTTTTAATACATCATCAAAATACATAACATATCTCATTTCTTTTTTAATTATTTTATTTTAATCTTTTCAAAACATGTGACCTATCAGGTTTCCTTTTGTAAAAATTTTAATCTCAGTAAATCACGTGACATATCCTTTACTCGTTTCAAAGAACCCACAAATCCAGTTCCCCATTAAAAAAAAATACCTACAGTGCACTTAGTATATCCAGTTTTATTGTCTGTCATTTATTGGGCTGTTCATCTCTTTTTGTTAAGGTCTCTTGAATATTTCTTGTGTATTTTTTTGACATAATCTGAAAATGTTCCTTTTGTCTAGGGTGGGACAAACTGATAGTGTCTTTGTTTCTTTTTCTGTTCTGTAACATTCAGATCTATATTGTGTCACTGAAAGTAGGCCTTCCATTTCTGTTCTATAGCATATTTAGATATATATTGTATCACTGAAAGTATGCCCTTCTGCCTTTTGTGTTCTTTAGCATTTAGATCTGTATTGTGTCACTGAAAGTAGGCCTTCCATTTCTCTTCTATAGCATATTTTGATTTTTTTTCCTTCGCCAGCTTTGACATCTGACGAAGTCCCTAGAGACTAGGAACAGAATTTTGCGTGTTAATTCATTTTTACCTGGCCGCCGTGTGCACAGGGGTCCCTAGCCGCACAGGCAGATAACTCCGTCTTCGGAGGTACTCATATTTTTTTTTCCGTCGATGAGTAATTGACGTTTCAAGCCGGGCCTCGCTGCTGTGACCAGGGGTGGTTGCCGCAGAGAGAATCATGGATAAAAATCCCAACTGGTGCAGTCAGGATTTGAACCCACAACCTCTCTGTCCCGTGGCCGGCGTCTTCCATTGAGACCAACCAGGTATAAAAGAACGTAGACATTCCTGCCTTTTGTGTTCTTTAGCACTTAGATCTATATTGTATCAAAGAAAGTAGGGGCTCTTGAAAATAATGAGAAATTACGGAGTAAATGGCAGGATGTACAAATGGACGAAAGCATACCTGCATAGCAGGAGAGCCAGGGTGCAACTGGATGGTCTTAACAGTAGTAAGAAGTTCCTACCGCGTCTTGGCGTCCCACCGGGAGGGTACTATCTCCAACACTTTTTCTAGTCCTACATCAACCACCTAGTTACTGGACACACACACATGGTATCAAATTGGGAATGTATATAGATGACCTGGTAATGTGGTGCACAGATGGGTATGCAACAGTGGCCTCCATTTTTTTTTCTTCAAAAAGCTATGAATGTACAGAACTCATGGACAAATAGATGGTATATCAGCATCAATACAGTCAAATACAGTACTACACTTTTCACTCTCTACTCAAAACAAAAAGCTAGAGCTATCTACATAAACGACGAGCCTGTGAAAGAAGACATACAAGCTACTTATCTCGGAGTTACATTTGACAACAAGCTATATTGGAAACCGCAGATAAAAATAAGCAAACCAAAAAGCTAGGAGGAAGTGAGCTATTCTAAGAAAGCTGTGTAGAACCACATGGAGTGCGAGTGGGAAAATACTTAGTAAGTTTAACCAGCAGAGTGACTATACGTCCACATCTAGAATATGGATCACCTGCATGGTGATGGGCATCAAACACTACAGTGCACGAACTGAATAAAGTATAAAACCAGGCATTTAGGGTCATCACAGGAACAATGAAATCAGCACCAGTATTTGAGATGGAGAAATTGTGGAAGATGCCAGCATTGAGAGAACGAATGGACTCAAAATGCTGATATGGCAGAACAATTCTCTTGCATGCCAAGACATTCAATGAAGGATCGATTCCAAAATCATGCACTGGGACTGCTTAAGAGAAGCAGTTTTATATCCACCAAGCCAAGCGAATTTGTAGACAAACATCAGACATACCAAGAGTTTGTCTGTCCTCTACTGCCCATACCAGAACAGACCCCCTGGACAAAGGAGTACGGGTTGTCAATACAAATATGGACAGAAGTGAAAGGAATACTTAACAGGGAGGAACAGAATAGTCTACAGCGTAAAACAATCAATCTCAGTTTCTTGGATGAAAAATATCTACAAGATGTATGCATTCGCGTGTACACAGATGAATTAGCACAGAATGCATAGAGAATGGTGAAGCAGGAGCATATATAGAGTACTCAAATAAACACTAGGGATAAGAATACAATAGCAACAGAAATATTGTCACAATTACGATAGAGAAATCCAAGCAATAAAGCAGTTAGAAGTTTTGACAACAGAAAAACTGATGAACAGTAATCTTAGCCCACAGCAGGTAGTGTTTTTTGACAGATACAAGATCGGCATCCCAGGTACTACAATCCAGAAACTGCCACATATGCAGACCTTATTGATTTAACTCTGTAAGTACGACAAGGTCGCCCTGAGGTGGACCCAATCTCATCGTGGAATATCAAGAAAAGAGAGAGCAGACCAGCTGGCAAATAAAGGCGCAACAGACACACAACCAGATGCACCAGTTAAATACCATCGTAGGAAACAGATAATCAAATCAATCAGAGGAGCACACGCCCCAAATCAGGATGCCTTTCATAATCTGAATAGATGGGAATAAGTTATAATTATACGCCTCAGAACATGGCACAGTCGACCTTACAGTCACATATGTACACAATTCAAGATTGACACATCAACTACATGTACATGTGGACAGGCGCCGCAGACAGCTAAACACATATATGTGTACTGAATATAGTAGACTGAGGAAACCAATTGGCCGATAGCTACAATAGAACAGACAGAACTATATGGGCCACTGTAGAAATTGCAACAAACAGTAAAATCTGTACAGGAAACGACATTGCAGATATATCTACAATACTTCAGGCGAACAAAAGAAAGATAGATAGAATGAAAGTAGGCCTTTCTTTTGAGTTCTTTAGCATTTAGATTGATATTGTTATCATTGAAATAAGGCATTCCATTTATGTTCAGGAGCGCACAAAGTACTCCTACATCTTTAGTGATGATTTTGCTTTGTACGGGTAAACCTTTAAACTTGATTAAAATTGACCAAAGAAAGACTCGTTCCACTGACGGGGTCGTCAATTATGGTACCACCGCTCTGAGCTGGATTTCCTAGATCTTCTTTCAAGGAAGTACTTATCGTATCAGGCTCTCACACAGATCATGTTTCGTAAGTACCAGAACAGTTGGCTCTGGCATGACTCAGTGGAACATCTGGAAATCTCTGGCCTTTCGGAGCGTGTATTGATTTGCTGCCCTTGTCGCCAAGGAATTCACAGCAGTGGAGGAGCTGCTGATAGACTTTCTTTGTAGACTTGAAATATATACATCAACGCTTGTCGTAGACTGCTTTTTTGACTAACACGTTATTGATTACGGTGCTATTATGCGGCTCCATAAATCAGAAGTTAAGCTTGGCACAAGTAGGATAGAGGTAAGATGAGGGCAGGTTTTAAGGGGTTTACTTTTAAAAAATTATATAAACTATCGTTATGGCCTTTATCTGTTTTCTAGGGTGTACCGGAGGCTTTCTGTCGGACTCGTAAACAAATACCGCATGGTCAGTGCAGTCAGCACGAGGTGTGCGGGCCACTCTTTATTTTAAATAGCCTTAGGTCGCCATAGGAGAAGAGAAAAAAAAAAGACAAACTTTGCAGAAACCATCATCGTGCTATTTTTGTGCCTTCTGTCCGAAAAAAAAGCAGAGCACCTATGGGTCTCCCGTTGATGTTGAGAAATCGATTCTTTAAATCATTAATCAGTATCGGGATGAGACGTCTGTAAACTAGAAACGTTTGAAGCTGCTATGCGGTACACATTAATTATTCAACAAACCTTTGTTTTTTCTGTCTGAGCTTTTTCAACAGTAGGCGGGAGCGGTGAAGTGCGTCACTGAGCGCAAACTGAGAAGTAGACAAGCCAAAAGGCCAGTGCTCTTTCGTGCTTATCCAACTGCACTTAGGCATAGTGAACGGGTGAGTCAGTCAGTTTGTAGGGCCGCTCGTTCTGTCGCGCTGCCAGTGGCATTTGGGCAGTGCTAGGCGCTCCGAGTTTTACACTTTGGATATAGGTCGGCAAGAATAAACAACAGTCACCGTGCTTTGTGCACTCTGCCACGTGCCAGACACGTTATTTCTCACAATCACTTCCTCGCTTTTTTCTTCATCTCTCTTCTCACAGCGGTTTGCTGCGGATATTTTAGTTTTTTCTTATCGCTTCTTCATTTTAGAATTAATATCATCTGCTTTTGATACATCGCTGATAGTTTCTAGTTGATTAGAAGTTATAACTGAAATGTTTTTTTTCTTGGTGGATAATTGGACATTCCACACCAGAATGGGTTCCCTCCCTTCCTTCCTTCCTTCCTTCCTGCTATCCTTCTTTCTTTCCACCCTGCCTCCCTCTCTGCCTCCCTCCCTCCCTCCCTCCCTCCCTCCCCTCCCTCCCTCCCTCCCTTCCTCCCTCCCTCCCTTCCTCCCTCCCTTCCTTCCTTCCTTCCTTCCTTCCTTCCTTCCTTCCTTCCTTCCTTCCTTCCTTCCTTCCTTCCTTCCTTCCTCCCTTCCTCCCTTCCTCCCTTCCTCCCTTCCTCCCTTCCTCCCTCCCTCCCTTCCTTCCCTCCCTCCCTCCCTCCTCCCTCCTTCCTTCCTTTACTTTTCCCAAACTTTAACAGTTTGAAACAAAAGCTTCAATTAATCTATATTCTTAATGACTGCCTGTTTGTGGTTTGTCACTCTACATATTTGTTTCGTTTGCATTCCCTTAGGTAATGTTTAATGTGTGCGCATGACGGTAACTGCAGAGCTGACCTATCTGCTTATTTCTATCAAATTACCTCGTATCCAAAGTGAGTTTATTTCACGTGATGAAGACGAAAGCTCCATCACAAGCCATGTTGTTACCTTTTTGATAAGGCGATATAGATTACAGGCCGTACACCTCTACACCGCATTTCCCAGCTACCCCAATCATTTGTCATGTTGGCTTACTCGGACAGATCTGTTTATTTGTCGTATCTAATGTTTCGATTCCTTCATCAAACACACAACTGCCAGTTTCTTTTACGTTTTTTTTTAATATAAAAAATAATAAGCTCAAGCACAACGGTCATGCTTGGTGAAGTCCGTGTTTTTTTTTTTTCTTTCTTGATCTTCGGTGCAGTTGTGGATGATATGGCATTTTTTACACTAGGCCATCCACCTTTCAGAGGTGATATCGTCTTCTTCTTCTTCTGCGATCATGGCTCATCCAGACTAGGATTCCGGACTCTCTTATGAAGGCAGCTGTGTGTGATTTTTCAGTTGCCCCTGTATCTAATACCGTTTATAAAACTTGGCGAACATCGAATCCATATCGGTAAGGGTAAAACAAATTCATTATTCGGTAATTGAATTCAGAAGGGTTCCACAGCATTCCCTTCTCCCTGTCCCGACTCTGAATGCCCTAACTACTTTCGCTACGCAGCTTAATGCATTTTCATATGCGCAAGTATAATATGTAACAACGTAAGATAGCTTTAGACTTCAAATGAGCGATCATCGATATATCTTGATACGTTTTAATGGAACAACACAATCATAATCTGTAATAAAATAGTTAAAATAATTATTTGTATTCACCTTGCTCCACCTCTCCGCGGTGCCCGCCACAACAGACTAACCTGTCTAGTCTGGCCAAGCGTGCAGGATCGAAGAGGGAAGACAACCCGTACTAAAAAATGTCGTGCTGAAGTCGGATGTGTTGGGCCGAAAGGCGCAAATTAAAAAAAAACAGTTATACTGCAAACCACAAAACAACGCAGACACGTCCCACTACGTCCTTGTAAGGGCGGATGATGAAGAGGAATATTCTAGTCTACTACGATACTCTAGAATACTTTAGTCATCGGGCGAACACAACCAACCAACCAACCAAACCGTGTAAGCAAGCATACAATGTATTATATAACCTTGCAAATAAATATTTATAGTTCTCCTTAATTAAAATGAAAGTTGTAAATAAACATACACAATTATAGAACAGTAAGTGGGGATAGAAAGGTACAATCGGAGGGGGAATGAAGGTAACAGTACAATTACTGTCAAGGTGGATCGGAAGAGGGAGTTAGATTGATCTTGTACACCGTTTATAAAAGAGGGTGGGTTGAAGAGGGAGGGAGAGAGAGAGAGAGAAAGAGGGGAGATGACGACGTCAGTAAACAATCCATGTTGACGCTGATAACTGTCATGTGACATATACCAACCAATCTGTCACGTTAGCACGAAGAAAATACAACTGGGGATGCTAGAAAGCATCTCAATATAACTATATAGACATGGCGAGGATAAACCGTGGGTGTGTTTTTTTTTTCTGGTTTAAACCCTTTTTATTCCATTTTTGGAAGAATCTACAGATGGGTAGGAGGTGGATTGTGCCTGGGACCTGTTTAGTTATGTGTTTGGTTACATTAATGGAAAGAGTTTGTGCCTGGACCTGTTAGTTATGTGTTTGTTACATTAATGGAAAGAGTTTGTGCCTGGGTCCTGTTAGTTATGTGTTTGTTACATTAATGGAAGAGTTTGTGCCTGTATGAACATTGCGTGTTCCTTTTGCTTCTTTTGTTTGCTGCACATAGAAAGTACCATTTGTGTCAGACAACAGTTGTGGGATGGAGAGTATCATATCCAATGTTAGATCTAAAGTAGGCAATGAAGTGTTAAGGCTGAGGGTTCAGTTCCCAGATGAGGCGAATTTTTTTTAAAAATTAGACGACATGGCTTCAGAGTTCATTCATTTTCTATCTATAAGTGTGTACCAGAGATATCTCCCCCCCCCCCCCCCATGAAAGGTATAACGGCCTGGCGTAATACCGATCACATCACTCTTAATTTTGATCATTGAAAACAATTATTGACACTAACGCTATATTTCCCTAACGCTATACCCACCTTAAGCTTTCAGGGGTAAAGGAAGCGCCACTTATATGTAATATAACCCAGAATGTAGAAGACAATCTGTAGTTGACGTGATCGTACCTCACCACCAACCTACCTATCCAGCCAATTTATCCTAGGGTCATCTCAACAAGATAGAGAGGAACGCCAGTCACACTAGACCCTAGCGAATGTCGCGTCCTACTGGCCTGGTTCCAAAATATAGTCCCGCGATTTTCAAGCTATGTTATGTATATATACCCCGCCCGAAACACATTGTCTTAAGACGGAGAAACATACAGAGAAAAGGTTTGTTTGTTTTTTTTTTTTTTTGGGGGGGGGGGGAGATTTGTCTTTCACAAATTTGTAATTGTGAGTATGAAGTGAGGACAAATGAAGGTGGTAAGTATTTATGTCTCCCTTGGAATCATTACACTCACTTTGTCAACAGCTACTATGTGTGAACGTAGCAGAATTTTTCTGAACAATTTGTGCTTTGCTACACTTTGTTTTCTTCCAATCGGTTCCGCCAGGCTGATTTTTTACTTTCTTTAGTGTGGTCTGAATAACAACTTTTGTGCGTGTAGCTAATGTATGTCTCTCAGTGAGCCTTCCATTCCTTGTTGATCCTCATACCCGTGGTATGTTAATGGTGCAGTAAGGACAAGTGACAGCAAAGATTCAATATAATGCCTCATATTTAACTAAAAAAAAATATTATGATCATGTTTTGCTGAGGGCGACGTTATTTCCCATTCTGCCGTCTCCAATATAAAGATATCGCTGAAGGGTTGTCTCCGAGGCGTTATTCAGTGAACCCTTACTCTCTAGTGTCAACATAAAGTAGTGTTTTATTTCACCCGACCTTTCATATATTTCACACAACCATGTTAAGTGATATAGAGACTTTCTAACAATAACATTTAGTGTTCACAGAAAAAAGGTCGCAGATCTTTCACTTGATATTTATCCCCCCCTCCCCCCCCCCCCCCCCCGATTTTTTCCTTTTCCGAACACGCACGCACGCACGCGCGCGCGCGCACGCACATACACACACATATACATACTGTCTCTCTCTACATAAGTATACATCAAGTGTAATACGTCACTCTTCACATTTTATGTTACGGTTCAGGGCTAGACAAAGAAATATAACAATCCACACAGAAAACAAAATACGTGTACTTTACGCTATTGTAGCACGCGTGCATTTCGATCGGATGTTTCAGCTCTTGTTATTCCATAGAAGCATCTTGTAATATAACAGTGCATTTCAAACGTCAAATGTCAGTTCATATTTTACTTGCAGTACAACCTTTCTATCAGACGTAACAAGCGAACTTAAAGGCATGCAATGCATGAAAATGTGTTTTTTTTTTCCTTAGCCATGCTACTCTTTAATTTGCGTTTTGATTGTTAATTTAATTATTTTAGTTTACTTTCCTTTCTATTGGGAAGTCAGGTTGGAACAGTATAGTAAGTGCATCGCATTTGAAATTTAATTCTTTCCAGAATGGTGTTCTAAGTTGTTCAAAGTCCCAATCAGTTTTCTCCCTATTAAAAATAGAAAGTGAATAATCTGTACCCATATCATAAACAGGGAGTCGCGATAGCTCAGTGGTTAGTGAACTGGACTACAAGGGACAAGGAGTAGGGTTCGATCACAACCGACGGCTTCCGGGTTCACCCAGCCGTAAATGAGTACCGGATTTTTTTTTCTGGGAAAGTAAAGCAGCACGGGCGTAATACCGACCACATTACCCCAAAATCATGTGCTGAAAGTCTGTAAAATGTATGGTCACTAACACCATATTCCCTATACACTTGGCGTGACAGGGGTACTTTACTTTTACTTTACATATCCTAAACAATAGCCTTGCCGATAAACTTAATATCGAATACACATAATTTCAGATAAAAATGACACAATTAAAGATTCTAAATAACGAATATACATTGACGCTTTTTATAACGAGCTACATATATAGGGTGTTTTTTAAAGTCGCAGTGCAGTGAATATTTCTAATATTCAGTAAATGACGTAATCATCATCTACGTACCACAATTTTGTAAACCACATTTATGAACAAACCGCTGCTTCCTTTAAGGTTTTATTTACGTAAAGGACGGGCACTACGCTACTTTCACTGTCTCATTGCTTGAAGGAAATGGTGTTGACGATTGAAAACAGGGTATTTCTGGTTGAGCATGTCTTTCGTAATGCGTAAATATACGGATGAGGTCATTAGACAATTCGTGAGGAAATTTCCAGACTCACAAGTCCCTCACCGAAATTCTGTTACAAAAATTGATCAAAAAGTTCGTGAAACCGGTAGTGTGGTAGATGCATACCGATCTGGAGACCTTCAATTTCACAAGACCAAATTATGGAACTCCAAGACAGAATTACAATGAGTCCAAATGCATCTTTAAACCACTTGTCTCAACAGGTGCAAATATCTAAGAGTTCTGTTCACAAGGTTTTAAGAAGTGAACTACACTATCGTCCATACAAATTAACTGAAGTGTCTCAACTCCAAGAAGAGATTATGAATCCCGTTTAAACTACTGCATGTGGTTTCAGAATTTTATTTATGAACATGGCGCTGCCATCCTTGACGTCACTTTTTTCACTGATGAGGCCTGGTTTCATTTATCCGTTATGTGAACAGTCAGAACAATCGGCTGTGGAGCAGTGAAAACCCCCATGAATTTCATCAAGTGCCGCTTTACGATCAAAAGTCGGAGTGTGGTGCGCTATAAGTCGTATGCGGATAATAGGACCTATATTTTTAATGAAACAATAAATGCAGAACGTTACCGTACTTAATTCTGGAACCGTTCATAGCACACCTTACAGAACGGGAAATTATGGAATCCTGGTTTCAGCAGGATGGGGCAACAGCACACACAGCCACAACAACACTCAATTATTTAGAAAGCATATTTGCAAATTGCATTATTTCACATGGAATCTGGCCTGCTCGTTCACCAGATCTAACACCCCCAGATTATTATCTGTGGGGGGCATTGAAGGGGAAAGTTTATGAAAATAATCCGCAGACAATTAATGACCTAAAGACTGAAATAGTAGACAAGATTAAACAAATATCACCAGACATTATTCTGAAGGTTTTCGCAAATATGGAAAGACGAATCGCGACATGTCTTGAGGCCCGTGGTGGACATTTTCAACATATGCTTTAGGCACAACTTTATTGTGTTAATACCAACATTACCCATTATAAGCTCGCCGATAGCAGTCAAGTATATTTGAATAATACCATTTATTTTACAATTTGTGTGACGCATTAGTTAACCGCATTTCTGGTGACGTTTTTTTCTTCCGAGAGTAGAAATTCACTGCACTGCAACTTTAAAAACACCCTGTATGTGGCAACGGAGCAGTGTAAATTCAAAGAAATAACTTTTATATTAGAGGGTTTGAATGTAAAGGTCAGATCAGCTAAGTACAAACTGTCACACGGGAGGACATGGCCTAGGAGAGACAAATGGCAGAGGAGGATAAATTGGGCAAAGACACATGAACTGATTATAGGTAAATCCTAGTTCAAGCAGCACTCTAGACGACTATAGACTTGGCAATGCCCAGACAACAAGGTACACAATCAAATCGATTTTACGCAAAGAATGTTTAGGAATGGCTTAAAATCTGTTAAAATAAGACCTGGAGCAGACAGCAATAGTATCCGTGGTTGAGGAAAATGAGAATAAAACTGAGGAATACTCATAAAGTACCTTCTCTTTCTCTCTCTCTCTCTCTCTCTCTCTCTCTCTCTCTCTCTCTCTCTCTCTCTCTCTCTCTCTCTTCTCTCTCTCTCTCTCTCTCTCTCTCCCCATATGAAAATGAAAACAAGATATGCTTAGAGAAGATAACAGATGAATGAAGCACACAATATGTATAACGCTATGAAGATAATACAGAACATGCAGGAGCTGTAGGAAATACTCAAACAATCGGTTCAATAAAGTTGCATCTTCTCCTTTACACCACGCGCCTCTCGTACAAGGTTACATGTTGTCCTCTACATCATCAACCTCTCGTACAAGGTTACATGTTGTCCTCTACATCACCAACCTCTCGTACAAGGTTACATATTGTCCTCTACATCACCAACCCCTCGTACAAGGTTACATGTTGTCCTTTACTTCACTAACCTCTCGTACAAGGTTACATGTTGTCCTCTACATCACTAACCTCTCGTACATGGTTACAAGTCCTCCTTGACATCACCAACCTCTCGTACAAGGTTACATGTTGTCCTCTACATCACCAACCTCTCGTACAAGGTTACATGTTGTCCTCTACATCACCAACCTCTCGTACAAGGTTACATGTTGTCCTCTACATCACCAACCTCTCGTACAAGGTTACATGTTGTCCTCTACATCACCAACCTCTCGTACAAGGTTACATGTTGTCCTCTACATCACCAACCTCTCGTACAAGGTTACATGTTGTCCTCTACATCACCAACCTCTCGTACAAGGTTACATGTTGTCCTCTACATCATCAACCTCTCGTACAAGGTTACATGTTGTCCTCTACATCACCAACCTCTCGTACAAGGTTACATATTGTCCTCTACATCACCAACCCCTCGTACAAGGTTACATGTTGTCCTTTACTTCACTAACCTCTCGTACAAGGTTACATGTTGTCCTCTACATCACTAACCTCTCGTACATGGTTACAAGTCCTCCTGACATCACCAACCTCTCGTACAAGGTTACATATTGTCCTCTACATCACCAACCCCTCGTACAAGGTTACATGTTGTCCTCTACTTCACTAACCTCTCGTACAAGGTTACATGTTGTCCTCTACATCACTAACCTCTCGTACATGGTTACAAGTCCTCCTTGACATCACTAACCTCTCGTACATGGTTACATGTTGTCCTCTACATCACTAACCTTTCGTACATGGTAACAAGTCCTCCTTTACATAACTAAACTCTCGTTTATGGCTACATGATCTCCTTTACATCACGAACCCCTAGTAGTGACCGGTGTTGCAGAAAAAAACCCCAACGGTTGGCTAACTAACAGTTTTGAGGCGTTTATAGCACATCTAAGATAAATTATAATGATCGCTTTTGAGGATTATTGTAGTTGAACCAGCGAGTTTTTTTTTATTCTTCTTCTGCGATCATGGCTCATTCAGACTAGGATTCCGAACTCTCTTATGAAGGCAGCTGTCTGTTTAAGTGATTCGTTGCCCCGTATAGTTTCTCTTCCAGGGAGGTGGGTGTGGGCCACATTGTCCTTCTCAGGTCTGTGTTATTTGGTTATTTGGTTATGGAGGCCCCAGTATCACTGCAAACGAATTAAAATCCATAATTGCTCAACCGCCCGTGCCAGTGGAATCATCCGAATCACTAACTCATCTCCCAAACAAAGAAAGGCAGCTGTAGTCCCCATCATAGCAGTCTCAGCACACGCCAAAAGACATAAGGCGAAACCGCACAGAAAGTTAACACAGCCAACTGTTCCCTGTCATACGATGTCAGCATTCATCGCAAGCAATTGGAATATCGGAACTTGATCAAAACGGATGAAACACACAGCTCACGGTGTGCACGGAGTACTTAACTCAGTAGCTCCTGCAACAAGCCGGACTTGGAATATGAGGAAACTGCAACAAGGAACACTTTTCAGACACAGCCTTCACTGGTTCCTGCCGCCTATCATCCACATTGCCCGGAAGATCACGTCCTCCTGAAAATGATGATCGTCATAGTATTTTAAATGTATGGCGCTTGATGATGTTAGGACATCGTGTTTGACTCCAACTCCGAACATACAAAACACAGTTCGTCGTCAGATTATCCCCGTTGCACACCAAACAACAGATCGCAAGATTAGCGCATGGTCGGTCTTGGACACACGATGAAACAATATGATGACGTAGCACGCACAATATGGCTGCGCCCATGTATTCATGATAACTCTAGTGAATGCAGTCTACAACGAACGAAGCTTGGTGCAAACTTCCCAAAGAGATAAAACTTTTGCTGATTTGACGGAGCCCACCACATTAATGCGTTGGAAATTGTAAATAACTTGCGGCAAGCATCTCCATCAACCGGTCATTGAACTCAGTGTGACGTAAAACGCAGATCAACATGTTAGACGGTGTAAGGCGCATTCACAACACTTGATTTGTCAAAACGGAGTATTGCCGTGCGTGCAACGCCAATTCAATGCGCAGATATGACAAGTAGAACATCATTTCGACTGGAATGCAGAAAATGTAACGAAAACCCGAAATTGATAAGGTTCCAAAGCAATTTCTGCAGCGATAGAGAGAACGTGACTTAGTTCCGCCATCTTGGAAACGGAAGTACTGTGTACTGGGGGCAATCCTGTAGAACATGTTTTGTTGTCATGTTGTCCAGTGTGCGGTGGCATTGCTGGTAGTTCCTATTTTGAGTTTGGTGAACATGTACTTTCTCATTCTGTTTGGCCAGTGCGTAGGCGAAGTATTATGACTTTATCCCTCCTTGATAGTTGGAGGTATCCATCCCTCTCGTTATACTTTGGGTGTTCTTGTTTACATTTTTCATGGTAATAGCCAGTTTTAGCAGCGTCTTTGAGGGCTTCAGTTTCTGCTTTATAGTTGTTTGAGAAGCTGTTGACTTGGTGATCTCTTCCTGGTTATTCAGCCTCAATAACACACCTCTTCTTCCATTTCTGGTGCATTTGTAGCAGAGCCATCTGTCTATATGTGTGACCAGGAATCCTGTGGGTATTTGTCGCTTGTGTGTTTTCTCTCTGTTTGTTTGGGTGCCTTTTTTCATGATTCCTATTTATGTCTTCCTTAAGTTCTGGTATTTTGTGTTTTGCCATGAGGTGTCCATATCAGATGGGCTTATGGTTTTGGCATTGTTTGGGACAGTACAGTACTAGGTCACTAGTTGCCAGTTCTTTGGAGATTGCAGCGAAGTTGCTCCTCTTTAGTCTTCTTTTTCTGAAACCAGTTATTATTTGGTGCATGGGGTGGCTATGGAGCCTTTTATATTTCTCCGCTTGTTACATTACTTTAGTTTTCCGTCTCTCTTCTAAGGTTTGTAAACCTGCTACTGTTTCTAGAGTCTCGATAGGTGTAGATTTCATAGCACCAGTGATGATACGGGCAGCCTGGTTTTGTGTTCTGTTAATTTTGCTAAGCTGTGATTTGGAAGCTGTAGCCCAGGATGTGACTCCATACTCTAGGACTGCTCTTACCCTTCCAACGTATAGTCATTTCAAGATATTGCTGTCAGCTCCGCAGTCCGTTCCTGCCAATTTCTTCATACTATCTGTTCGTTTTCTGTCTCTTTTGTTTGCAACCAGCGAGATTAACTATAACTATTTAACAATATAGTTAGTGTTACTTGTTTGACCTTATATACGAGTCTCGACAGGAACAGATGGCTGTGTTTATTTTTATAGCAATCTACTTTTTAACTAACACAGTGCGCAAAGTGCGTGCGTTCCAGATTTGGTAAATGGATATCAATAACACGTGAAAACGCCAATAGGTAAGTGCTTTAGCTGTGCTACAGAAAGTGTACATTAGTAGAAAAAGCCAGGTAGCAATTCATCGTAGTCGGGGACAGAACAGTCAACTTATTGGAAGTTAATTATAGCTTTAGAGGTGCGAGATTTAGATGGGCTAGAATGTAGCAGCGAACATTACAAGTTGAATCAAGACTGGTAGGAGATTATAAATATGGTAGTGGAGTAATCTAGAGAAGTAGAGAAGTGGGGGGGGGGGGGGGGGGGGGGTTTGAAGATCTTAACGTTACTATAGTGGTTTGTTCAAATGAAGTACTTGGCATAGCAAGGACTGAATTATCCATGGTTCAAGCCTGTTTGCTATATATAACCTGAAACTGTCTGCAAGTTGAAACACGCCATATTTTCACATATAAATACATATTTTGTAGTCTCACAGTATGCCTGCATATTTGTACAGAAATTGACCACAATATGCCTTAATTGTAAACAAGTAAACCTCATCGCCACTTCTGTCCCTAAGACGTACATACTCTAATTGTTTCACAGCTCTGTCGATGTTCTAAACCCTACTATGTAGTTATTGTAAAGTGTACTGTATTTACAAACCACTGAGAGTTCGTAAATTGTAAAGCAAAAACAACCCGACGAAGTATCGACTTTATTCCGCTACTTAGCCGTAACACCGAAACAAATACTTCACATAATTTTGACGGTTTGAAATATCTGGAAGTTGGAGAAGGCGAAGTTGGGGGGATATCGAAACTCCCCCTGTAGTGACTGTAAAATCCATGATAGAAACACCGAGGCAAGATAGGCATAAGTGTGTTGTTAAATGGAGAGAGCATAATGCGGCTGTATCGATCTAGTTGTTTCCATGGCTCCACAAGTACATCTACTTGATTTATTGTATGAGAAAACAATCATGTTCATACAAAAGTCGTGTAAGATAACAAAGAAAACGAATGTTACAGTCTTGCCTCACAGCGTCGACCAGCATCTACACTTTATCTGCTAACGCTGACGTTAACATTATGTCTTCATCCAATATATAATGCAACAGAGGGGAGGGGTGAAATCATTGGAACTGTTAACTATTTAACTGCGCACCAATGTTCATGACTATTGAACAGCATTATGGTCAAATATAATTATTACAGTTATAGTGCAGCTGTGCCATAATTTACAGAGGGTAGTGGTCCGGTAGACACCATCTATTTGCAATATACAAGGAAATGGGTATGCCGATTAACTAGCCAAAGAAGAACAAAACTACCACAAGAGAATATCTAGTCAACTATGAGGAATCTAGGGAGCCACGATAGCTCATGGTTTAGTGAACTGGACTACAAAGGACAAGAGGTAGGGTTTCGATCCCAACCGACGGCTTCCAGGTTCACCCAGCCTTTATGGGTACCGGATTTTTTTTCAGGGAAAGTAAAGCGGCACGGGCGTAATACCGACCACATTACCCCAAAAATCATGTGCCGAAGGTCCTGTAAAATGTATGGTCACTCACACCATATTCCCCATACGCCACTTGGCGTGACGGGCGTACTTTACTTTTTTTTTACTCTGAGGAATCTATTTTCTATTTTTTTTTTCTTCTTAAAATAGCGCACTACCATTCAAATGCAAATAGGACCACTCAAAATACAATTTGTGGAATGAATATTATCAATGGTAACGGTAAAGTACGAAACTTGAATCGGCGTCTTAGCACGCGAGTATATGCTCGGCCGCCTATCCAGTAGTGTTCGGAGACTTCTGGATAGTGTCGCTTCAAGCATCGAAACTCACGCTGCAAAGCGGCATTCCTCACCTTCTCCGAGTACTACCCTGGTACCCATTTCCGCCGCCGGCTGGGTCGATCTCGGGAGTATTTTTTTTTTCAACCACGAGTACAATTCACACTGCTTCCAGCGGAAATCGGACACAGACTGTCCGAACGTCGGCAGCCCGGTCGGGTGGTTTTCCAACTAGGCTACCGAGGCCCCCATATATTATCGACGTTCAGGGAGAGACCAAGTTATCATACTGTGCCTCCGCACTGGCCACAACAGATCGGATCACTATATGTACTCCAAACTATACATATATATAATATATAATTATATATATATATATATATTATATTATATATATATCTCACACTAGTTTTGTGCCGCTGCTTCCTAGCAGTTATAGTAAAAACATTTTTAAGTTGACCCCCCCCCCCCCACCCTCCTCTCTCTCTCTCTCTCTCTCTCTCTCGCTACACGGGCTGGAGGAAGACAATGTGACCAACGCTTTACAAGATTACCCCCTGGTACACAGGCTAGAGAGAAGACAATGTGACCACGCTTACAAGATTACCCCCCCCCCCTTTTGCTACACAGCTAGAGGAAGACAATGTGACCAACACCTACAAGATTACCCCCCCCCCCCCTTTGCTACACGGGCTAGAGTGAAGACAATGTGACCAACGCCTACAAGATTACCCCCTGGTACACAGCTAGAGGAAGACAATGACCAACGCCTACAAGATTACCCCCTGGTACACAGGCTAGAGGAAAACAATGTGACCCAACGCTACAAGATTACCCTCCTTTACTACACAGGCTAGAGGAAGACATGTGACCAACACCTACAAGATTACCCCCCCCCCCCCCTTTACTACACAGGCTAGAGGAAGACAATGTGACCAACACCTACAAGATTACCCCCCTTACTACACAGGTAGAGGAAGACAATGTGACCACAGCTTACAAGATTACCCCCCCCCCCCCTTACTACACAGGCAGAGGAAGACAATGTGACCAACGCTTACAAGATTACCCCCCTTTACTACACAGGCTAGAGGAAGACAATGTGACCAACGCCTACAAGATTACCCTCTGGTACACAGGCTAGAGGAAGACAATGTGACCAACGCCTACAAGATTACCCTCTGGTACACAGGCAAGAGGAAGACAATGTACCAACACCTACAAGATTACCCCCTGGTACACAGGCTAGAGGAAGACAATGTGACCAACACCTACAAGATTACCCCCTGGTACACAGGCTAGAGGAAGTAATGTGACCAACACCTACAAGATTACCCCCTGGTACACAGGCTAGAGGAAGACAATGTGACCAACACCTACAAGATTACCCACTGGTACACAGGCTAGAGGAAGCCATTGTGACCAACACCTACAAGATTACCCACTGGTACACAGGCTCTAGAGAGACAATGTGACCACCACCTACAGATTACCCACTGGTACACAGGCTAGAGGAAGACAATGTGACCAACACCTACAGATTACCCACTGGTACACAGGCTATAGGAAGACATGTGACCAACACCTAGTCATTTGGAGAGAATTGTATCGTGCAATCGAAACCTCGAAGCAGACAGCAGACTTATAAGAGAATCGGAATCCCAGTCAAACTCATGGTCGCTGAAGATTTATGACCGAAATGTCCTATCCTCTCTCCTCATAGAAAATAAGGTTAGTTGTTGATAAAGGCTGACTGATAATTGTTTTTTTTTTTCGTTTATACGCCACTCTTTCCTTACCATACTAGTTGTCTATTTACTTCTCCGATTTTCATGCCCTCTCTACCATACTCACTAGTTCTGTCAAGCCGTGACATGTGTTTCTAGACTTTCACTGTTGATATTGAATTGCTTCATTTCTGCCGTGGGAGCAGGTATTTTAAAATTGGGAGTGCCGGTTGGAACGCCACTTGGCGTGACGGGCGTACTTTACTTTTTTTTTACTCTGAGGAATCTATTTTCTATTTTTTTTTTCTTCTTAAAATAGCGCACTACCATTCAAAATGCAAATAGGACCACTCAAAATACAATTTGTGGAATGAATATTATCAATGGTAACGGTAAAGTACGAAACTTGAATCGGCGTCTTAGCACGCGAGTATATGCTCGGCCGCCTATCCAGTAGTGTTCGGAGACTTCTGGATAGTGTCGCTTCAAGCATCGAAACTCACGCTGCAAAGCGGGCATTCCTCACCTTCTCGAGTACTACCCTGGTACCCATTTCCGCCGCCGGCTGGGTCGATCTCGGGAGTATTTTTTTTTTCAACCACGAGTACAATTCACACTGCTTCCAGCGGAAATCGGACACAGGTTGTCCGAACGTCGGCAGCCCGGTCGGGTGGTTTTCCAACTAGGCTACCGAGGCCCCCATATATTATCGACGTTCAGGGAGAGACCAAGTTATCATACTGTGCCTCCGCACTGGCCACAACAGATCGGATCACTATATGTACTCCAAACTATACATATATATATATATATATATATATATATATATCTATCTCACACTAGTTTGTGCCGCTGCTTCCTAGCAGTTATAGTAAAACACATTTTTAAGTTGACCCCCCCCCACCCTCCTCCTCTCTCTCTCTCTCTCTCTCTCTCTCGCTACACGGGCTGGAGGAAGACAATGTGACCAACGCTTACAAGATTACCCCCTGGTACACAGGCTAGAGGAAGACAATGTGACCAACGCTTACAAGATTACCCCCCCCCCCCCTTTGCTACACAGGCTAGAGGAAGACAATGTGACCAACACCTACAAGATTACCCCCTGGTACACAGGCTAGAGGAAGACAATGTGACCAACGCCTACAAGATTACCCCCTGGTACACAGGCTAGAGGAAGACAATGTGACCAACGCCTACAAGATTACCCCTGGTACACAGGCTAGAGGAAAACAATGTGACCAACGCCTACAAGATTACCCTCCTTTACTACACAGGCTAGAGGAAGACAATGTGACCAACACCTACAAGATTACCCCCCCCCCCCCCCCCTTTATACACAGGCTAGAGGAAGACAATGTGACCAACACCTACAAGATTACCCCCCTTACTACACAGGTAGAGGAAGACAATGTGACCAACGCTTACAAGATTACCCCCCCCCCTTACTACACAGGCTAGAGGAAGACAATGTGACCAACGCTTACAAGATTACCCCCCTTTACTACACAGGCTAGAGGAAGACAATGTGGCCAACGCCTACAAGATACCCCCATTTGCTACACAGGCTAGAGGAAGACAATGTGACCAACGCCTACAAGATTACCCTCTGGTACACAGGCTAGAGGAAGACAATGTGGCCAAACGCCTACAAGATTACCCCCCCCCTTTGCTACACAGGCTAGAGGAAGACAATGTGACCAACGCCTACAAGATTACCCTCTGGTACACAGGCTAGAGGAAGACAATGTGACCAACACTACAAGATTACCTCCTGGTACACAGGCTAGAGGAAGTCAATGTGACCAACACCTACAATATTACCCCCTGGTACACAGGCTAGAGGAAGACAATGTGACCAACGCCTACAAGATTACCCAACTTTGCTACACAGGCTAGAGGAAGACAATGTGACCAACGCCTACAAGATTACCCTCTGGTACACAGGCTAGAGGAAGACAATGTGACCAACGCCTACAAGATTACCCTCTGGTACACAGGCAAGAGGAAGACAATGTAACCAACACCTACAAGATTACCCCCTGGTACACAGGCTAGAGGAAGACAATGTGACCAACACCTACAAGATTACCCCCTGGTACACAGGCTAGAGGAAGATAATGTGACCAACACCTACAAGATTACCCCCTGGTACACAGGCTAGAGGAAGACAATGTGACCAACACCTACAAGATTACCCACTGGTACACAGGCTAGAGGAAGCCATTGTGACCAACACCTACAAGATTACCCACTGGTACACAGGCTAGAGGAAGACAATGTGACCAACACCTACAAGATTACCCACTGGTACACAGGCTAGAGGAAGACAATGTGACCAACACCTACAAGATTACCCACTGGTACACAGGCTATAGGAAGACAATGTGACCAACACCTAGTCATTTGGAAGAGAAGTTGTATCGTGCAATCGAAACCTCGAAGCAGACAGCAGACTTATAAGAGAATCCGGAATCCCAGTCAAACTCATGGTCGCTGAAGAATTTATGACCGAAATGTCCTATCCTCTCTTCCTCATAGAAAAATAAGGTAGTTGTTGATAAAGGCTGACTGATAATTGTTTTTTTTCGTTTATACGCCACTTCTTTTCCTTACCATACTAGTTGTCTATTTACTTCTCCGATTTTCATGCCACTCTCTACCAATACTCACTAGTTCTGTCAAGCCGTGACATGTGTTTCTAGACTTTCACTGTTGATATTGAATTGCTTCATTTCTGCCGTGGGAGCAGGTATTTTAAAATTGGGAGTGCCGGTTGGGCGATAGGTTGAGTGCTTGTACAGATATTGTCTTATGGAGTTCTGCCATCTTTCATATAGATTACGTGTCCCAACCATCTCAAAGGACGTCCACTTAACAGGGCTTATCCGTTAAAAAATAGTAAAATTAGGTTTAATTAAACTTAAATATATATTTATATTAAAATAAAGGTCTCATCCTTAATAGCAAAAAGACAGAGGTAATGGTAACAACAAAGAAAAGGACATCACCTCAGTGCAAAATAAAGACAAGTGGAACAATATTAAAACAGGCAAATGAATTTAAATATTTTGGGAACTTTGTTAACCTCAGACGGAAGATGTACAACAGAGGTGAGATACAGAATGGCTCAGGCAAAAGCAGCTTTCCAAAAAATGAGGAAGATACTATGCAATCCATTTTTGACAATAGAAACAACAAAAAGAGTTCTTAAATGTTACGTAGAGCCAGTCTTAACATATTGTTGTCGAACCACTTGCTCGATGAAATGGGGCCCAGAACAACTTCTGATGATCAGATTTCATGATGTACAAAGTTCTATATCCTATCAATGATACAGCTAATATTTTAACTGATAAAAATCAAGCCTCAAATATCACTGAGAAAACAACAACAAAAGAACCACGTCCATTGCACGATGTTCGCCAAAACACTCGTTGGCCATGATTGAGACTCAACAAAGACATTCGCATGACAACATCGTTTCTAATATTTCGCGATCGATGCCCAGAAAGTGCAAGAGAATCACTCAGAGAATCGCGAATCTCCTACTCGTCCTCTGTATTGCTGGTTTGAACGAAGCCCACATTTGTCACAATTTCTCGACACGTCATTATTCGCACTTCCAACGCTTAGCACGGCCGCTTTCATAAACTCACCAATCAATCAGTGTCTTCGGCTCCCATCTTGACTGGAGCACTTGCATCCGTTATCTTTCACTTCATTTCTAGTCCCCCGCTCTCTCATCATCACCAGCATCATCATCATCATCATCATCGTCTCCGGTTTTATCTCATCCATTACTGTCTTATTATCACCGCACTTTTTTTCTTACCACTTTTGTATCATCATTGAGTGCCTTCTCCGCAATGAAGGTTGGCTACCATCGATCGTCATTCTACTCTGTTTCTTGCTTTGATGGTGCAGGCTGTCATAGATTGACTTGTCCATCTTTTTATGTTACTCGTCCATGTTAGTCTTGGTATACCTTAGTTAAATGTGATATAAGACAGTTGTAGGTAAATAATATAAGATATAAGACCATTATAGGAAATCATCGTTTAGAAAACATAAATTAAAAAGCAGAAAGATTAATACAATTTTGTGAGAAAACAGGTGATAAAATGTAACACCTACTTTGAGCAAGAGAAAAGGAAAGTATACATATAGACATTTCCTGGAGATAAGAAGAGGAATCAAATAGACCTCATAATGGTGAAAGATAGGTTCCGTAACAGCGCCAAGAAAGCCAAAACCTATCCAAGAGCAGATATTAACTCGAATCACAATCCTGTAATGATTAAAATGGAAGTCAAACTAAGAGAAACAAATAAAAGACTAATTCATCAATAATACCAGACATCTGCAACGACATATACTATACAGGATACTTACAAAATGAACTAAAAACACCAACTTTAATTGTATTGCCTAAAAATTATGGTGCAGTTGAATGCAGTGATTTTAGGACAATAAGCCTGATGGACCATGTAATAAAAATCTAGCTAAAATGTATACAATGGAAGGATTCAGAATAAAAGCAATATTGAATTAGAAAACAACAATAATTTGATTTAGGAAAAAACAGTGGGACAAAAGAAGCCATATTCTGCACGAGGACAATATTCGAAAAGTACACATAAGTAAAAAAATCAATTTATGCCTGCTTCATAGACTACATCAAAGCTTTTGATAGAGTACACACAAACAACTTATAGAATGCCTTAGAGAGATACATTTAGATGACATGGACATACGACTAATACGTAATCCATACTGGGAACAAACAGCAATAATAAAATATAGCAAGGAGAACTCTAACCTATTGATATAAAAAGAGGAGTAAGACAGGGATGCATCCTATCATCACCAAGCTTGTTTAATCTATACACTGAGCAAATCTTTAAAAACATCATAGAGATGCCAGGCCTAAATATTAATGGAAAGACCTACAATAACCTAAGATATGCTGATGATGTGTGTTCAGAAAATCCTAAAGATCTACAACAATTACTTAATGAAATAAACATGATACGTAAAAAATATGGATTAGATATGAATATCAAAAAGACTAAACAATTATCATAAGCAAAAATAATACTCATAACCAAGTGGATATCAAAGTTGAAGGAATAGACCTGGAGACAATTCAGAACCATAACTACCTTGGACATACTATAATCAGAGATGGAAAATGTACAACTGAAATAAACAAAAGAACCATCATCATCATGTGCCATACAGGTTGGCGTAGGCGATCATGTCCTTCCACAATTTTCTATCTACAGTGCATCGTATCAATTTTGTTTTTGGCTGTTTTCCATATCATGACACCAAGCTATCTTATCGCTTTGTCGTCCGCGATTTCTCTTTTTCTGTATTTTGCCAGTTGAAACCAAGTATTCCAGCTTACCTCTTCTCATGATGCACCCGAAAAATGTTGATAGTTTCTTTTTGCTGTTTTTAGACTGCCTTTTTGTGTTGGTTTCTTTGAGAATGTCCTTATTGGTCTTGTTATCTGTCCAGGGAACTTTCAACATTCTTCTGAGAAATCCCATCTCTGTTGCCTCTAATCTTCTTTTCTTTTAATAAAAGAATAGGAATGGCAAAAAGTAATTGTATTGTCATGAAACATGCATGTACTAACATGAAAACAAATAACACCAGGGCTAAAACTAATAATATCAAAATGTTATATCTTCTCAACATTCCTGATGGTGAAAAAACAGGGGCATTAGACAATAAAACAGAGGAGAAATTTGAAGCTTTTGAAATGTGGATTTATAGAAGAATAGGAAGGAGTGGATGTAAAGAAAAGAAAACAAACGATACAGTCTTAAAACAACTAAAAATGAAAAGAGACCTACTAAACACAATTCAAACAAGACAAATGAGATTATTGGAGCATATTAAAAGACGCAGTAGTCTACCAAAAGAAAAAAAGGCAAAGTACGATGTATAAGTGACAGAGGAGACCAAGACTAATATGGACAAGTAACATTAAAAGATAAGTCAGCCTATGACAACCTGCATTATCAAAGCAAGAGACAGCGGATTGGCGCTCCATGGTAGCCAACCATCGATGCGGAGACTACACTCACTGATGATGATTTAAATGTGTACACGTGTCGTCGGCATATTCATATGTACTCAGATCGTTTCTCTATCTTTTAATTTCTTTCATGTTATCTCCTCCCACATCCGGACTTTCTGTAAGGCAAGGAAAATCATACTCTCTCATTCTACCTCTCTATCTCTCATTCTACCTCTCTCTTGCCATACATTCTCCCTCTCTAGCCATAAATTCTACCGCTCTCTATGTCTCTTTCTACATTCTCTATGTATCTCTTTCTACATTCTCTTTGTATCTCTTTCCACCTCTGTTCTCATTCAACCTCTCTTTCTATATATCATTCTAGCCCTCTCTCATTCTTCCTGTCTCTCATTCTACCTCTCTCTGTAAATCTCTTGCTTTGTCTCATTCCACCTCTTTCTCTCTCGATCCCTCATTCCATCTCTCTCTCGATCCCTCATTCCACCTCTCTTGATCCCTCATTCCACTCCCCGTGCCTCCACCTACATCTCTTACTCGGAAACTTCTTCTTGGAAACATAATTGTTATATCAAGTGGTCTTGACAAGATAAGTTTTACGTTTAATCGTTGTCTATGATACACGAGGTAAGACAGTGCGTGTCCCATTAGAATATAACATAATAATGTCGTATGGGAGTGAAGTATTAAGTTTCGCTGTTGAGTATTATCCACGTCTGTAAAATATAAAATGATATCACATTTCATTTTATATAACTTATAAGTTGTTAAATTCAATAAGTTTATTAAATACTAATAGTTTCGTGTTTATAAAATATATACGAAACGAGAAGCAATTGGTACTGAACAAATACATGCTGACTGCGTATACTAATAGTAATAACTTGACCTAATCATATTTAGGTAAGATTTTTTTTTTACTCTAGTACAAGAAGGGCGGAGCTGACCTAAATAGACTTGCCTGTCCAGACGGATTTTGAGTTCAATGTCAACTGGAGCATGTGACCTACATTCCTTAGTTTTCAGGCCGCCAGCCGATAAATATAGCTGGCTGAACTGCCAGCGTTACAAACAAACCCAGTGTGATTCTTCCCTTTCCGGGATCCCCGCCCACTTCTCCGGTGTCGACGTGAACAAACACCTTACAAATAACGTCTGCTTTTCACCGTGGTTGGACTAATACTTGTCACTGTAATGTGATCCGACGAGCAGAAAGGTGTGAACCGACAGATATTCTAATGACTTTAGCAACAAGAACGCAGACTAGGGTAGGGGTTGACACTTTCACCCTTCCCGATATAATATTTTGCTGCAAAACCAGGTTCAGTTCAACATGTGAACTAAATATGAATGTTCTAATTCGGGAACAAAATAGATCATACAGATGTCAAACAATAATTAATATAGTATACAAGTGAATTCAGTTGATTTAGTGTTAAATTAATTCTTGCTTCTGGTTGGTCAACACTCTGTGGACACGCCCATTCACTCACCGCCGAAACACGCTCCACCTCCCTCCAAAACGTTTCGTCATTTAGATTAGCAGAACCCACCTAATTTAACCCTAGACAGTTCCAAAACCAGGTGATTCTTTTGGGCGATAGCGAAGAGTGTGCATGTCGATGGTTCGGTTACCTCGCTGATTAAATACATACCTCAATTGTTGCATCGCTAGCATACTCTGACTCGCACCACTCACGATCCCATGATTGTAGTTCCATTTTCTCTTTTCTACTTCTTCGCTTCCTTGGTCACAGAACAAAAAAAAAACACACAGTCAATGCATCTAGTAAAGCAACATTAAAGTTCATCCGTTTCATGCAGTCCGTCGCCATCCAACACAGGGTGCACCACGTATTACTATTATTACTGGGGGACTGGTTGGTCTTGAGGCAAGACGCCGGCCTCAAGACAGAGAGGTTGTGGGTTCAAATCCCGGTTACATCAGTTGGGGTTTTTATTTACGATTTCTCTCTGTGGCAACCACCCCTGGTCTCAGCAGCGAGGCCCGGCTTGAAACGTTAATTACTCATCGACGGAAATAAAAATATGAGTACCTCCGAAGACACAGAGTTGTCGCGGTGAGGGACCCCTGTGCACACGGCTGCTAGGGAAAAACGGATTAACACGCAAAATTCAGTTCCTTGTCTCTAGGGACTTCGTCAGAGGTAAAAGCTGGAGAATGAAAAAAAAAATATTATTACTCTTTTTCTCCTTCCCCATTTGCCTCTCAGCGACGAGAGGAGGTATAATTTGGAGACAAATAATAATACATGAATATTATTATAGAGGGAAACTTCCGAGGTGATAATCAGTGAATCAATTCATAGGAAGAGGTATGTTTACAGCACTCGGAAACATTGACAAATAATCAACAGAACCAAAATATGGACCAAAGCAGGATCGAATCCGTACTCAGAGGCACAGCGCCTTGCCACGAAAAGCCAAACGGTAGGGAACACTGTCACTCAGCTAACTTGTTAAATCAACTATACATGCACAATCAACTATAGATTTACTAAGGCCCGCGAAAAGAAAAGAAAATCTGAAAACCCACCAACTGGCGTGACGTGTTCATTTATAGCAGCTCTAGACGGCTGACTTTACTCTACCCACAACCACCCCTGCTCGCAATCTGAAAGCGTCACGCTAGTTGGTGGGTTTCCGGAAATTCCCTCTCAGTCCGCATGCCTGAGTAAATGTATAGTTAGCTGTGTGACGAGAATGCTTCATACTTGGGAAAGTGATGAAAATGGGATCTGAACACTTTGTACTTGCCTGTTGTGCAATGAGGATGGTCTGTCGACCAAACAAAACTTCTGGTAGTTCTCACCATAACTCTCCACACCGGTTCCACCCAAGAACCTGTTCTATGCTAATTTCAACGCATTTTAAGCAATTAATGGCAGATTTGAAATACAAATCCTGAGTCTCACACGTCGTGGCGACTGCTTTGACCAAGCGGCCTTTATCCCTCTGGTTCTATCGTTGCCCCCCGACATACACCAGCAATGGTACTATGTGTTGTAAAGATAGAATTTTTTTTTTTAATGACAGATTTAAATAACTTATTTATATCGTCAAATGCTTCTTCAACTGTACGGAGGACGTGCTAACAAAGAAACGAAAATTAAGTTCGCGAACACATCATCTTATATTCTATTATTTTATTTTATTTTTTTAATTTAATCCAGTTACTGAATAAAATAAGGGAACATGCAAACTCAATCTAATAACTTTTTCTCGATTTTGGTGAACAAGCCGTCAATTAGTTTATTATATCGGTTATTTGACAATATTATTGAACGGTTATTGAACACTTTCCATGTGATCAACACAATGAGTACATGATTGTTGCAGCTGATGTACGCTCTTTAGCTATTTGTGTAGCGTTTTCAGGCTTCTACCATTAGTTAAGAAATTCAAAGCATTTGTTTGTTTTTTCTTTCAAAAGCTGACAACAATCTTTCTGAATTATGAGGTATTTCTTCTTTGTCATGGACACGTATCGGTGTTTGTCACAAAGAAATATGTTATTGATGTCAAACTGATTATAGTATTTTATTTATGCATTTAACAGACAATGTGTTTTGATATATTTATTATGTTTATAATGAAAATATCTTATGCAACATATCTCTGTCAATAGAAGTGAGAAAGAGAGTTCATCGGTGCTGTATAGAACCAATTCTGACCTGTGGAAGCGAATCATGGACAGTAGAGAAACAAATGAGAAGACGATTAGAGGCCACAGAGATGGAATTTCCTAGAAGATTGTTGAAAGTTCCCTGGACAGCTAAAAAAAAACCAATGAAGAAATTCTCAAATAGGCCAACACAAAAAGGGAACTCCTGAAAAACATCAGAAAGAAACAATCAATATTTTTCGGGCACAGCATGAGATGAGGGAAGTTGGAATACATGGCTACAAAGCTGTTAAAATAAAAGGAAAGAGAGATCGCGGACGACAAAGAAAGAAAATACTGGATAGCTTGATGTCATGGCATGGAAAACAGTCAACAACAGAACTGGTACGATGCACTGTAGAAAGAAGATTGTGGAAGGACATGATTCCCTACCCAAACCGGTGTGGCACATGATGATGATTATGTTTATATTTTATTACAATACTGACCACATAAAATTAAGCCAGGATCTAATATATATATATATATTTTACTAAAATGGTGTACATGAAGCAAAAATGACCAGTTTCAGAGTTTCTTTTATATTTTATACATGTAACTGTATATTTTTAAAAATGTATTATATTTTTTATGTGTTTATAGTTAGTAATTTTATTTACTCGATGTATAGTTTTTATTGCTTTATTTGAAAACATAAGAAAAATTAGTAATATTTTATTTACAAATTTTTGTATGATTAAAAAAAAATGTTTGATTTTATTTGTTAGACTATGTTTAGTGTATGTTTGTATGTAAATATAATTGGTAATATTTATTTGTTAGACTATGTTTAGTGTATGTTTGTATGTAAATATAATTAGTAATATTTATTTACTGGATTTACTGGTAAGTTAATAATTTATAGTTGTTTATTCAGAATTCGTAATATCTATTTATTAGACTATCATTTTTTATGCATTAAGTTTATTTAAGGAAGAATGAGGCAATATTTATTTATTTACCATACTTTGTATAGTTTTATTTACGTTTATAAACTAAAGAGAGCTAATTTCCAATATCAGGAAGAAACAATCATCATTTTTTGGCCATGTAATGAGAAGAGAACAACTGGAATATATTGTAACAACTTGGAAAATTTGAGGGACGAAGAGATAGAGGGAAGCAAAGAGAAAAAATACTAGACAGCTGAAGAGAATGGCTTGGCAGAAGGTCAACAACAAATAATAAATAACTGTCGAGATCGAAAGTTGTTGAGTGACATGATCACCTACGCCAGCAGGCCCGGTACTTGATGATGGTGATAGGCTAAAGAAATTTCTTTATGTGCTTATTATGCATTGACTGTATATTTATGTATTTATATTTTTGTTTATTTATTCTCAAGACCTTTCAAGTTTCTATATGTTGCATTTCTGCCTAATCTATACGAAGCTCAGCAAATATTTCAGATAGCCATAAATTGATGTCAATAGTTTCATTGAAAGTTCCAGACTTTTAATATGTGTACTGTTATTTTTGAGGGATGTTTTTTTTTTTCTACTGTTTATTCATTAATTTTCTGAGCAAATCCAAGCTCTGTAAATTTATTTTAGCAAAAGGCTAGAGATGGGAAGGGGAATTTTATTTTCTCCAAAAATATTCTGTGCACACATGCTAAGTTGGATCCTTCAAGCGCTTCATTAATTTGGGAGACGGTGTCGCATTAAAAATGTTCACTAATTTATTCCGCCTTCCGGAGCATGATTTCTGCCTTTTTCAATGCGATTCTAGCGCCTCGAACAGACGCGCCATTTTGGATGTTGGAGAGAATTTGCATAATCTTTTACGAGGGCCCGGCAAAGTTTACCATCGGGTGCTTTATTGGCTGGCCTAGGAGATCAAGGTTTTCCACTAATTATACACAGTCTTGTCCACAATTCATAGTGAAAACTTAATAAAGAATGGGATAAAAGAAGTGGGGGATAACTTCGAATAATAAGTACTAAGGATACCATGACACTTTTCATTGATGTAATATGTTTTAGGACTTTTCATAGATTTTAGTGATCTCATTTGTAAATGTCTCTTCTTGTGGTGGTCATGAACCGACAGAGCAATCAGCAGGTTTTGCGATACCTTACAGAGCTCCTGCATTTCGAACGTTCTGTGAGCATCTTTCTTGGTGTACACCACTTGTTTGGCTTATACTTTTCTTCCCTCTCTCTCTCTCCCTCTCTCTCTCTCTCTCTCTCTCTCTCACTAACATTATTGTTCTCTTCTATGTTACCATTAGTTACCTCTTATATCATCTCTCCCAAGTGACAGCGTTGTTTTTGGGTACCTGTCAAATATTTCATTATGCATAAACAACGGTAGCGTAGTGGTTAGCGTATTGTCTCGACGATTGGTTTGAACGTAGGTTCACCAAAGCAACGCTCTCCAATGAACCCTGCTGGGTGGTGGCGTGGGGGTGGGGGGACGACTCTCGACTCGTTTCTTTGAGAAAGAAAGGAATGAATGCACGGACAGCTCAGTTGGGAACTGGAGAATCTGTAATGTCTTCACTTGCAAGTGTTTAACACTTCGCTCATTATTTGTGTCACGAAACGACTTTTACATTACTAGATAAAACGTCGAACAAACCAGTTGCATCTGGTATTATATCACGCATTAGTTCAGTGTCGCAGCATGACGTCGACGGTCGATTCGTTAATCTGTGATCACCAGCGCTCTGGACTATTCAAGCGATCTAATCATGCAAAATGTTTCTCCTATATTTGTGTAGCTTCTGACTTTAAAAAAGGATCATTTCGTGTATTTTTTTTTCTGTCTTCTGTAATCCCTTTCTTAGGCAGTTTGTCTGCTCACCAGCCCCGCCTTCTTGGGTTCCTATCCTCCCTATGTATAGGACATCCGTACTCATCGTTATAACGCTTCTTGATAATTAAATATCGCATTGACTCACAAAAAGATGGAATATTAGACACACTAGGAAATATAACAGCAGCAAATGCCAACATACATCAGCACAAACACAAAACTTAAGACTATTCAAATCAAACGTACTATCTGGAATCCTACTCTGATTGAGTCTTGATCGTAGAGAGAGAGAAACAGAGAGAGAGAGAGAGAGAGAGAGAGAGAGAGAGAGAGAGAGAGAGAGAGAGAAAATGTACTATCTACCCATACGTATGCATGTGAGAGCTGGAAAACAACAAGAGCCATAGAAACAAAGTTGAACACATTCGAAAATAAATGTCTAAGGAAAATACTTGGTATAACGTGGAACGAAATCAAAACAAACGAAGAATTAGAGAAATCGCCAATCAATCACTAATATCTTCAGTAATCAAAAAAAGACGGTGGTCATATGTTGGACATATGATGAGGAGAGATAACAAAGCAAGCCTTTATGTGGGAAACAACAGGTAAGAGGAAAAGAGGCCGACCAAGAGAGATACTGAGAAGAACATTGATCAGAGAGGCAATAGCAGCAGGAATCGGCTCCTTGGATGAGATAGAGTTGCTTGCACAGAACAGAGACAAATGGCGAGATTTGATAAAATATCATTTCAAGGATTGAAAACTGCTAGAATACAAATTTAGATAAGAGAAAGAGTATCTGGGTCTATGCCCTATGGGACTGCTACGGCTCGAAAGGTCAATAGAAAGACCAACAGAAGAGCAAAAGATGGATTGATGGACTATTAGAAAACATAACAGCAGCAAAGACCAACAAAAGACCTAAAGTTCGCAAATTATATATCCCTGCGACGCTGGAAGGCAAATATGGAGGAAAATAAGAATATTGACTCAGTGAGAGCGTCAATTGCGTAGTGGTAACGTGTTAGCTTGGTGATAAAAGTGTACATGGGTTCACACATAACGGTATCCATTGACCTCAGCTGAAAAAAAGGATATGTCACTTAGTTTACTCATTTGGAAAAAAAAATAATTAATGACACAATGAATAAGTCCTGGGCCCCCCCCCCCCCCCTCATCTGAAGTCTAGACTGTGACATTTTATAGCGACATACGTCACGTGATTTTATTTATTTATTTTGGTAATTGGCATAATGACGAGCTTCTGTTATCACCAGACGGTTACTATTTGCTTAGTTGTTATTTCTTTAAATTGGTAAACGTATCTTGTGTGATTGTTGTTTAAAGCAAGTTGTGATATCAGATGACTGTTATTTGTTATTGATACTTCTGTTGATTTACTAATTTGCGCTTTCAGGAAGAAGAAGAAACTTTATCTTAAAATGTACAAACTTTTGTGGATAAAAATTGAATATTGCTTCTCCCGATTCTACAGATTTGCCAGTCTTTGATTTTTTTTTCCTTGTTGCTTTAAAAAACATTGGCTACTAAAGTATCATTCATATATGACTATTGACTTTAGCTAGAAATTTTACGTTTTGTTTGATATCACAGATTTTAACCACTCCCACAAAATATACATTTTGAGAATGAGCGGAATGCACTAAGCTTATGTCATCTTTATCTATAAAAGATGCAAAATGTTCAAGATTATAGCTAACATGGCACTTTAAGATGAAAGTAAATAGTTGTGATATGTATGTCTACTTGGTGTAGCCTTTTTTTGGCTTATCTTTTTTACCTTTCTGCCTACGCAACCTTACCAACCATGTGAAGATATAACGATTACACCATGTAAGAACGATTTGCCGTAACCATTAGATTGCACACATCATGTGTTGACAGCCATTGAGCATCAGTGGGCTTACTGGCGTGCGGTGACATATCTAACAGCATTAAAGAATGATTAAATTAATCGCACTACCAACTTACCTACCTCCCCACTTAACATAATTTACCATTCATGTTTATACATCTATTTAACTAACTACCTACCTACCTACCTACCCACCTAACAGAATTGACCGCTCATGTTTATTCATCTGTTTAACTACCTACCCACCCACCTAACAGAATTGACCACTCATGTTTATTCATCTGTTTAACTACCTACCCACCTAACAGAATTGACCACTCATGTTTATTCATCTGTTTAACTACCTACCCATCCACCTAACAGAATTGACCACTCATGTTTATTCATCTGTTTAACTACCTACCCACCCACATAACAGAATTGACCACTCATGTTTATACATCTATTTAACTACCTACCCACCCACCTAACAGAATTAACCACTCATGTTTATACATCTATTTAACTACCTACCTACCTACCCACCTAACAGAATTGACCACTCATGTTTATTCATCTGTTTAACTACCTACCTACCCACCTAACAGAATTGACCATTAATGTTTATTCATCTGTTTAACTACCTACCTACCCACCTAACAGAATTGACCACTCATGTTTATTCATCTGTTTAACTACCTACCCACCCACCTAACAGAATTGACCACTCATGTTTATACATCTGTTTAACTACCTACCCACCCACCTAACAGAATTGACCACTCATGTTTATTCATCTGTTTAACTATCGAAACGTTAGCATTCGTCGCCCATGCGTGTTTGCCTTTGCCACGTATTTTCTTCTTCATCGTTCAAGTGTGATCGTGTGAACGAACTTGACTTTATCCTGGCTCATGATGGCGATGTAGAAACAACAACGTGACACTAACTGAGCTAGTCGCATGGTCGGTACTTGTATGTGTTTATGTGTCCTGCTTTGGCTGACACACCCCGTCTTCGACATATAGAATCATGATTTGCTATAGGAGTTTTAGCGCATTCTAATTTTCATAATTTATTTTCCTGTGTCGAATATTCTGGATTTACCATCAGAAACGTATATTTCTCCACAGGGCGGTGACAGATCCAAGAGATGGCAAGCGTGTGGCCCTCAAGAAAATGTCCAATGTCTTCCAGAACGTCGTGTCTGCTATACGCGTGTATAGAGAGCTTCGCATGCTGTGTCACTTCAGGCACGAAAACGTGAGTCCATGTTTGTTTCTTTTTAACCGTTTGTACTTGATTTTTTTTTTTTTTTTTTGTCTTCCTTCTGTCTGTAGCTGGTTTCTCTGTCACATCTAATCATCTAGATTCCTCTTCTTTTTTTTTTAAACGTGGGTAAGGTTTTATTTTCCATAAATTAAAATAAAAGACTGGGATCTTAGGCGCTGTTCAGCATCAGAGCTGAAAGCTGTCAGCGAATCATAGCTGATGGCTTGCGGCGATTACCAGAGCTATTGGGATACTACTCCACCTCTTCACGGTGCTCCTAGAAACAAACTGATCAGTCTAGTCTGGCCAAGTGAGCAGGGATTGAGATGGAAGGCAACCCGAAACTAAAAATACAGTGCTGAAGTCGGATGTGTTAGGCCGAAAAGCGTAAATATTACAGTTGTAATGCAAATCAAAACACAACTCATTTACGCCCATGTATCGTCATTTTAATGGCGGATGGCAAAGAAGTCTAATTATTCCTTCAATCATCGGGTGAATAAAAACAAAACGAAGCAAAAGCTTCAATTCTCGGAGTAAAAGTTGCATTGTTTAGCCACAACCAACTATAGTTTGATTAACCCTGCGGGTTTAGAGGGTTTTCCCAAAGTCATCTAAAGCTTGTGACGTCTTTTGCAATGCGAACTATGTAAAATTATTGTTGGCTATGGTTAAGGTAATGTTGGTTTTTATTTATTTGTTTGTTTATTTTTTTTCCCCAAGACAATCCGAGTTTCCAGATAGAGAGTGTTGTTTTGAGATGAGATGGTCGAAACGTGCCGTTTTGAAAATGGAAGAATGTTTTTATATGCCTAATTTGTATGTCATATTGTTGTATAATATATATTTCTTTTAGGGTTCTTTATTTTATTTTTTTATAAGAGATTTTTACCTTTTGTCTTAAAAAAATTGTTTCAAGATTTAACGTTGCGTCTTTCGTTCGAAATTTAAATACAAACGTGTTTAGACTGTAAGCTTTTCAATTTATTATTTGAGATTTTTTAAACGCGCGCGCGCGCGCCCACACTCACGTGGAGAGAGAGAGAGAGAGAGAGAGATGTCGTTCGGGATCTGTGTGATTTATATTCAAGAAGTAAATGGGTTGTGAGAGAAAGGTATAGGTAGATTTTGTTGTATTATAAAGTTCGTGTATTCAACATGTAACTAGCCACACGCACACATAACCAACAAAAAAAAATGTTTTACTGTGAATCACGGGGACAGTGTATTGGGTGGGCTAGAGCAATGATGGCCAAATCGCGACCCGTTGTCCAGATCTATTTTACTTGGTCCTTGAAGCGTCCACAGAAACTACTATATTAAATATCTATAAATAAAAACCAAAGTTCCAGTAGGTTAAAAAAAAAATAACATGAAGGTAATTTTGAAATAAATAATGTATTTATAAGTTTGGCCCTCAGGTCCTAGCCGTGTCTATAATTCGGCCCTCGACGACCTTAAGTTGGCCACCTGTGGTCTAGAGGTAAGACGTTGGCATCTGTACAAGAAAGTCCCGGTTTCGATTCCCACAGATGGTGGTGGAAAAGTTATAAACAAAAATCCTTTCGTGGTATTAGCCTCCCCTAGCTTCAGGGTATTGCGATCAGATAGCAGCCCTCTCGGACAAGTAAGAAAAACAAGAGGTCCCGTATGCATTCTGCGCACGTTAAATAACCTTTGACAGTTGTAAATCTAATAAAGCAGTCCAAAAATGACCGATGTCAGGGCAAAATTAATAGGAACAAATCTATCGAAATAAAAACGTTAAAACTCTTGGCAAACAATTAATAGGAACAAATCTATCGAAATAAAAACGGTAAAACGCTTGGCAAAAAATTAATAGGAACAAATCTATCGAAATAAAAACGTTAAAACTCTTGGCAAAAAATTAATAGGAACAAATCTATCGAAATGAAAACGTTAAAACTCTTGGCCAAAAAAAAAAATGAGAGTACCTTTGAAGTCGGAGAATATCTGCCTGTATGGCGCTTTATGGGATTTTTTTCTGGGAAAGTGAAGCGGCACGGGCGTAATACCGACCACATTACCCTTAAAATCGTGTGCTGAAGGTCTGTAAAATTTATGGTCATTAACACCATATTCCCTATACGCCACTTGGCGTGACGGGGGTACCTTACAACCTACTACTATTACTTATGGCGCTTTATACATGGTGTCACAAATTGAAACCACCTCCATACAATACACATGGTGTCACAAATTGAAACCACCTCCATACAATACACATGGTGTCACAAATTGGAACCACCTCCATACAATACACATAGTGTCACAAATTGAAACCACCTCCATACAATACACATGGTGTCACAAATTGGAACCACCTCCATACAATATACATGGTGTCAAAAATTGAAACCACCTCCATACAATACACATGGTGTCACAAATTGAAACCACCTCCATACAATATACATGGTGTCACAAATTGAAACCGCCTCCAAACAATACACATGGTGTCACAAATTGGAACCACCTCCATACAACATACATGGTGTGACAAATTGAAACCACCTCCATACAATATACATGGTGTCACAAATTGAAACCACCTCCATACAACATACATGGTGTCACAAATTGAAACCACCTCCATACAATATACATGGTGTCACAAATTGAAACTACCTCCATACAATATACATTTTAAGAAAGTAGAATATTTTTGGCTCATGACATCTTCATCCATAAATGCTGCTAAATTTCAAAGATTAGAACAAAACGCCACTTCGAGATGAAAACAAACAACCGTGCCCTGTATGTTATTATTGGTGAAGTTATTAGTGTACTGGCTTGTTGACCAGGGTGTTAAATAGTCGAATCCCAAGTGCGTGTATGAAAAAGTATGGCCACTAGCATATTTTTCAGTACTGCATTAGGGTGACGTTTGTTCCAATATATTCTGCTTTATCATTACAGTTTCAGGTAATCCATATTTGTGACGTATGTACAGAGAACTTAAGAGAAATGGCAGCAAAATACCACACAGAAATGTTGGTGTCCTTAGCCATAAGAATGATAAGGAGGAAAAATAGAAAATGTGTTTGGTTACGTCTATACGTTGGTGAAGGAAAATACAAAATCAAAACTACGTTGCGGCTTAGTAGGCCTTCAACTGGAACAGTGGACAAAACACAACAATATATATATAAATATAGACTAGTTAAATGTCCTTAGCACACCTACATAAAACTGTAACCGTACCATTTGTTTTTATTTTTTTTATCCTTATCATCAGCTCTACAGCAACTTCTCATTGTAATGCCTTTACACCTTGGTGTTATCAGAGAGAAGATGGAAAGAATGTGGGTACATAGAGAAGGAAAAATATACATTTATATATCCAGGCAACACAACAGAACATCAAAGAGGAGTAGGAATACTAATAAAAAGAGAGCTACAAAAATATATAAGTACCCACTGGACATGCAATGATAGGGTTATACTACTCACGATGAAAGCAAAATAATTCGACATAGCAATAATACAGACATACGTACCTACTCAAGTCCACACAAATGAACAAATAGAGGCATATTTTGAAGATCTAAATAAAGTTGTGAAGCGAGTGAAATCATCGAACATCTCGATTGTAATGGGTGACATGAACGCTAAAGTAGGAAAAGGTAGGAAATCATGGTTTAGGAAAAAGAAATGACGGAGGAGAAAGTTTAATGCAATTCTGTGAAGAAAACAGACAGATAATATGCAACACCTACTTTGAGCAAGAGAAAAGGAAACTATACACATGGAAAAGTCCTGGAGGAATCACATAGATTACATAATGACAAAAGATAGGTTCCGTAAGAGCGTCAAGAAAGCCAAAACATATCCAAGAGCAGATATTAACCCAGATCACAACCCCGTAATGATAAAAATGAAAATCAAACTAAACAGAAACAAGCAAAAGTTAATTTATCAACAATACCACTAGATATAACAGCTTTAAATCAAAAAAATATTAACGATACCTATACAAGTAAAGAACACATATCAGAAGCTGCTAGAAGGAATTGAGCAATACAGAAGAGAAAATCGTGATGCAAAAGTCACAACCAAACGGCAAAGCATAAAGAAAAGCATAGAAGAAACTTGTGACACCTTACCCAAAAAAGAAAAAAAAACAAAAATGGATAAATAACACCATCTTAGACAAAAAATGGAAGAAAGGAGACAAGTGAAGAACACTGCCTAATACAATATAAAAAAAAGATAATGAAATACGCAAAATGTGCAAAAAAGGCAAAAGAAGACTGGCTCAGCTAAAAATGAATTAAAAAAATAAACTATGGAAAGAAAACAAAACTTAAGAGGAATGCACACAGAAATAAAGAAAATGACTAATACATAAAAAAAAAAAAAAAGCCACAGAAAGCGGTTGCATTGCAGACAAAAAAGGAAATATGCTAACATACAATAAAGATATAATAGATAGATGGCAGGAATATATAACAGAACTATTTCATGATCAAAGGGACAAGAAACCAATGATAAAATATATGTCAGGCTATAAAATCTTCGTAGGTGGAAACAGCTATAAAAACAATTGAAAAGGGAAAAGCAGCAGGACCTGACATCATACGGATAGAGATGATACAGGCACTAGAAGATTTTGGCATTGAAGTGATTACAGACATATGCAACGACATATACCATACAAGATACATACCAAATGAAATAAAAACATCAACTTTCATTGCATTTACTAAAAAGAATGGTGGAGTTGAATGCAGTGACTTTAGAACAATAAGCCTAATGAACCATGTTACAAAAATCTTGCTAAAAGTTATACAAGGAAGGATTCATAATAAAATCAATACTGAATTAGATGAGCAGCAATTTTTATTAAAAAAAAAAGTAGTGGGACAAAGGAAGTCATACTCTGCATGATAACACTAATCGAAAAGTACACAGAAGTAAACAAGCCAATATGTGCCTGCTTCATAGACTAAACCTAAACTTGTAATACACCACAAACAAATTATAGAATGCCTAAAAGAGATACATCTAGATGACATGGACATGCGACTAATATGTAATTTATGCTGGGAGCAAACAGCAATAATAAAATATAACAAAGAGAACTCTACACCCACTGATATAACAAGAGGAGTAAGACAGGGATGCATCTTTCACCCCGCTTGTTCAATCTATACACTGAGCAAATCTGTAAAAACATCACAGAGATGTCAGGCCTAAACATTAATGGAAAATTGATCAATAACCTAAGATATGTTGATGATACTGTACTACTAGCAGAAAATCTTAAAGATCTACAACAATTACTTAATGAAATAAACATGACAAGAAAAAAATGTGGATTAGATATGAATATCAAAAAGACTAAAACTATGATCATAAACAAAGAAAATACTCAAAACCCACAAGTGGATATCAAAATTGAAGGAATAGACCTGAAGACAGTACCTCTGTCAGTTAAGTACAACTACCTTGGTCATACTATAACCAGTGGTGGAAAATGTAAAACTGAAATAAACAAAAGAATATGAATGGCAAAAAGTAATTTTAATGCCATGAAGAACATCGTAACATCAAAACAAATAACACTAGGGCTAAAACTAAGAACAGCAAAATGTTATGTCTTCTCAATATTCCTATATGGTTCAGAAACATGGACATTAGACAAGAAAACAGAACAGAAAATTTAAGCCTTTGAATTGTGGATATATAGAAGAATAGGTAGAATTGGATGGAAGGAAAAGAAAACAAACAATGAAATCTTAAAACAACTAAAAATAAAAAGAGAACTACTAAATGCAATTCATTCAAGACAAATGCGATTTTTGGGCCATGTTAAAAGACACAACAGCCTACTAAAAGCAATTTTTGAGGGGAAAATACAAGGTAAAAGAGGCAGACCAAGACTAACATGGACGAGTAACATTAAAAGATGGCATGTCAGTCTATGACAACCTGCACCATCAAAGCAAGAGACAGAGCAAAATGGCGCTCCATGGTAGCCAACCTTCGTTGCGGAGAAGGCACTCGATGATGATGATGATGATAACATCTTGGTGTTCTTAAACTAATTTGTCCGAATCGGCATTCTACTAACCTGGAAATGTCATAAAAGTCTCAAACCAACTGGGTGCTGCTTTACTGAACATCGTCTCTCGTGGCTGAATTTGCCAACCCTGGACAAACAGATCCATCCACAGAACAAGCAAGGTGTATTTACGGTACCTGGCCTTGTCTCGTTTCTCTTGCGCCTTTTGTCTTCTGAATTTGACATCAGCACTGTCTCGAAAGTTGATGTGCCATTTTTGTATTTTTGCTCTGTATGTGCTACGATTAGAACTGGAGTCGTCAGTCGCTGGATACTGAGGGAATTGCTGAGGAGGGGATCTGAGCACCTATGGACATGTTCGGAGTGCAATGATGATGACCCGCAAATAACTCAATAACTCAATGTGCTACGATCCGTAGCCACACATTTTCCCAGTTTCTTTCACTGATAGAAAATTCCATCAAGTATGCGCTGCAAACATCCTTATATCTCAGCACTGGTCTGCCCTTTGGTCTCCTTCCGTCCTTAAGTTCGCCATATATTAGAACTCCTAACCAACTAAGGAATAATATTTGCAAACACTTAAACAATTGAACTGTAACGACCCACGAGAAAATGGTGGACAAGAATTATTTGCCGTTGAAACTTGCACCTTAAAGTAATGTTATATAAATGTTTATGGACCAACCTCTAGAAATACCACTTTCGAAATTTGGCTCAGGGATGCCCCTGGCAAAAGTTGCACCACAGCAGTATTTGTCACAATAGAGCAGAGATGTTCTTGTTATTCTAGATCAGTAACTGTCAAACTGAAGCACTGTTAGTCTTCATTTGTGTGTGCTCGCTTATCATTATATCTTGGACAGCTTGTTTTCTCTCTCTCTCTCTCTCTCTCTCTCTCTCTCTCTCTCTCCGGCCTGTCCTATGTTTGTGTGCTCGCTTATCATTATATATTCGATCCTGTGTATGTGTTCTCGCTTATCGTTATAGCTTCGAGAGTCTGTCCTGTGTGTGTGCTCGCTTATCATTATAGCTTCGATAGTCTGTCCTGTGTGTGTGTGCTCGCTTATCATTATAGCTTCGACAGTCTGTCCTGTGTGTGTGCTCGCTTATCATTATAGCTTCGATAGTCTGTCCTGTGTGTGTGTGCTCGCTTATCATTATAGCTTCGATAGTCTGTCCTGTGTGTGTGTGCTCGCTTATCATTGTAGCTTCGACAGTCTGTCCTGTGTGTGTGCTCGCTTATCATTATAGCTTCGACAGTCTGTCATGTGTGTGTGCTCGCTTATCATTATAGCTTCGACAGTCTGTCCTGTGTGTGTGCTCACTTATCATTATAGCTTTGACAGCCTGTCATATATTTGTTTGTGTATGTATAGTGTTGTGTATAGTGTAGTGTGTGTAATCGTTTATTTTATGGTACGGTATGGTATATCGTATGGTTTGGTGTCATGTGATATGGTATATATAGTGTGGTAAGTATACGAGGTTTAACGTATACGAGACTGGCTCCACGCCTTGTTTGGTATTTGGGGAATATGGTGTTAATGCTCATATTTTTCCACGACCACGGCACATTTTTGGAACCCATTTTTAGAGGCTGGGTGAACTTCTGAGCCTTGTCGGTAAGAAAAAAAAAACCCTGCTACTTCTGGGGATCGAACTCGGACCATTCAGACCAGGAAGTGAGTACACTAATCACTCAACCGTCGATGCTCCCATTCAGAGATAGATTGGTTATATCAGCTCCGCTGGGAGAAGAGGTGGGTTAATGAAATAAAATCTGGAAAGTTCGTCTTAGGAAAGTTGTCTTTCTTTACTTTTATTCTGTCATCTTCCTACCATATTTCTTTTTTTTTTTTTTTTAATCTTTCTGACTATTTCCCTCATCTCCTCCTTGTTCTTTTTCATGACATTGGATCAACAAAACAGTCAGTGCCAGTCATATTTTGTGTGGAACAGAATAGAAGAAAAACATAGGAAATCTGGTAACAGTAAAGCTGTATGTTGTAGCTTTGCAGTAACAATACAATCTGTTAGAGCGACAAAAGATCTCCCTTGACATGTTTTTACTGTAGCCTAACCCAGCGTTTCTCAAACTGTGGTTTGCGGTGCCGTTATAAAGGGGGGTGTCCACGACGGCTTAAAGAGTAGTATGCTATTTTTTTTTAGGTAAATGGAAACATAGAGTGAATGCAAATACAAAAGAAAACAATTCGTAAAAAAAAAAAAAATGTCTTGAGTTGAAGTTGAATCGGGTCCACGACTACAAAACGTATTTAATGTGGGTCCGCGATAAGGGAGAGCTTGAGAACCACTGTCCAAGTTCCTCAAGGGTGCTCCAAGTAACGTCTACGTTGTAGTTGTTGCACTATATAAAATGCCTCTGACTGTTGCTTCATCGTTCCGCATCAAAAATATTTGTTAAAATAAACTCTTTGGCTTATTTTATTATCAAAAGACTATTTTAGTGAATTTTCACAAAAGTAAACTGGAATGATAATTATAAATAAATAAACTTGTTCGTGAACATTGTTATAAAGAAATACATATTGGATACAATTTGTGTGTAGTTTAATTTAAATATAATTTTGTGTTGTTGCTTTATTACTTTATTCATAAAAATGTTTTAGATAATACATTTAAAACGAATGTGCATATTTTATCAGTTTTCACGTGAATTTAATTATATCGAGTACTTAATTAATGCATATTTATGTTAATTGTGTTATAAATAACGGCAATGATTTTCAGATAGTCGCACTGTGATGTGAATGTTGTCAATAAAGTGAGATATTTTACGTTTCATTATGAATACATTTGCTTGTAAATGTTATTATAAATCCATCTGTATACAAATATGTGTTTGACTTCTTGCATGTAAAGAATTGTGTATCCAGCGTGTAAAGAGCCATGTCTCCTGCATGTAAAGAACCAATATTAATGTATGCAAGGTTGATTGACGCCTATCAATATCATTTCCATGTCCCTTCGCAGGTTCTGTCAGCCCAGGATATACTGCAACCAGGCCCTATGGATTTCTTGCACGAGATGTATCCTTTTGTGGTTCGATTGTTGATAACTTTGATGTACGAAAGTGTGGGGGAAGGAATTGTTAGCATCATTTCAGTCACGATGGACGATGGATTTATCGTGTGAATGATTGCTTGGGTACGGTAGAGGGGAGAATCACAATTTCAGATGTTAAGAGGGAGAGGCCATGACCTCAATTACATACATTTGTTGGAGCAAGAGGAATGATTAGGTCAGTGTAACTTGATACCAGCCTCAATGATGGACTAACACATTGGCAATTGACAACTATTGTAGACTGTCTTGGGAATGAAATGTTTATTTATTATTTATAACAGGATTTACCCCGAAAGCCTTTTTTTTTTTTTTTTTGTTTTGTTTTGCTAAGCAGCCAATCCTCACAATTAGAATACTTAGAAATGAAATAAAATAAGCCGAGCATAGTTATGGTTAGTCGAGTGCCCCGGTATCACTGCAAACGAATTAAAATTCATTATTGCTCAACCGCTCGTGCCAGTGGAATTATCCAGTTTAAAACACATCTCATTGAAGGATCCAAACAAAGAAAGGCAGTTGCAGTCCCAATCATTTGCAGCTACAGCACATACCAAAATATATAAGGCCAAGCGGGACTTCCGGTCAACATGGCGGATAGGCGACAGGAACCGTTGAGGCTCTGTTTGAAAAGTGTTCTTTGTTGCAGTTTCCTCATATTCCAAGTCCGGCCTACTGCTGGATCAACTGAGTTTAGTGCTCAGTGCACACCGTGAGCTGTGTTTTTCATCCGGAGCATACACTACAGGACTGCAGAACTCTCAACCAGCTTAACAACTCAAATATCGTCCATAGAAACAAACCCTACATGACAAGTTATGGGCAATCGGTGATGACCTTAAACGTATTGTCCTGTTCGTGGCCCTAGCTGGTGTAAATGTTTAAATGCATAGCAATATGTTGTTGTTGAAGAAGAATGAGATAAGGCAGAAAGATTAAAACAAAACACAAGGGGACCTTCAACAATCGATGCAATACACCAGACGCGAGGTTCGACCACGAAAAACATGGATTGATGGAATATTAGAAACACTAGAAAATATAACAACAGGAGAGGCCAACAGAAGAGCAAAACATGGATTGATGGAATATTAGAAACACTAGAAAATATAACAACAGGAGAGGCCAACAGAAGAGCACAATATGGATTGATGGAAAACTAGAAAACATAACAGAAGAGGCCAACAGAAGAGCAAAACATAGATTGATGGAATACTAGAAACATTAGAAAACATAACAGGAGAGGCCAACAGAAGAGCAAAACATAGATTGATGGAATACTAGAAACATTAGAAAACATAACAGGAGAGGCCAACAGAAGAGCAAAACATAGATTGATGGAATACTAGAAAACATAACAGGAGAGGCCAACAGAAGAGCAAAACATGGATTGATGGAAAACTAGAAAACATAACAGAAGAGGCCAACAGAAGAGCAAAACATAGATTGATGGAATACTAGAAACATTAGAAAACATAACAGGAGAGGCCAACAGAAGAGCAAAACATAGATTGATGGAATACTAGAAACATTAGAAAACAACAGCAGGAGAAGTCAGCAGAAGAGCGTAAGATTGCAAACTATATCTCCCCTCGGCTGAAAGGCAAATGTGGAAGGAAAGGAGAAATTAATTTATCTTCTGGAAACCCATTGCGTGTAATGGTTTTTTAAAACTCTTTTTTGTAGACATTAAAGAACAGATAGTAGTCAAAAAGAAGAATAAGTCATGGTTTTTGGTTAATGTTTAAGTGTCTAGCCTGGCCAAGTCCATCTTCTTCATATTATCTTTATATGTGTTTTTGTTTGACTGCTTCTTTTGAGCAGTTCTGTATTGCTGGTTTTATTTGGCCACATTGTTTTCGGGTTTCTATCAGTCAGGTCGTAATAAATGAGAAAATGGCGCAGTGATAGTTATGTCATTCTTCAGCACATTTATCTGTACAATAACACTGAAAGTACAAGATTGTTGTACTCGTATATCCACAGTTTGTTCTGTTTATTATAGCGGGAGGATGTAGAACTAAATTCTCAGTAAGGTTGATCTGTTTATTATAGTGGAGGATATAAAACTAAATTCTCAGTTTGATCTGTTTTTGTACTGAGAAGCAATATAACTTTAAATATTTTGTCTCTTGCCTGATAAATTTTGGCAGGCTGCTATTACCTCGAGCGGAGACTAAAACATGGACATCTATGTGCTGGGTTAAAGCTAAGACAAGTAGTATACGACCGGGTTTAGATCGTATATTCGACCAGAAGTGTTGCGTAGAGTACGTGTAACTTTATGCTGAATATATTGTAAGCTTTAGAGTTCAAGTCAGCAGGAGGTCGACGCCTGGGAGTGATGGCCCAGGCGGGCCCACCTCCTTTAGAGTGTCAAGACTCTAAAAGGACCGAAACAAACTTATGTTTCTTACTACACTGACTTCTAACAACATTTAATGAACAGGCGAACAGAATAGCGAAAAGGAGTTTAATCCTTCCGCATTTGCCTTTCAGCCGAAGGGAGATATAATTTGCAATCTTACACTCTTCTGCTGACTTCTCCTGCTGTTGTTTTCTAATGTTTCTAGTATTCCATCAAGCTATCTTTTGCTCTTCTGTTGGCCTCTCCTGTTGTTATGTTTTCTAATGTTTCTAGTATTCCATCAATCTATGTTTTGCTCTTTTGTTGGCCTCTCCTGTTATGTTTTCTAGTGTTTCTAGTTTTCCATCAATCCATGTTTGGCTCTTCTGTTGGCCTCTCCTGTTATGTTTTCTAGTGTTTCTAGTATTCCATCAATCTACGTTTTGCTCTTCTGTTGGCCTCTCCTGTTGTTATGATTTCTAGTTTTTCTAGTATTCCATCAATCCATGTTTATTCTTCTGTTGGCCTCTCCTGACTGTTTAGAAAGCGACGCAGTTGGCTGGACCACGTAGCTGATTGTCTGGTCAGACTACTGGTGATGATGATTATAGTCCATTTCTGAGTGTTCGTTCCTCATCAAAATCTCTGCTGTAGCTATACCCGCTGGCGTTTCATCTTACCCTCTGTATAGCGGTCTTCTTCATCAAGATCCATATACATTTTTTTTTATATTTCCGATATATTTTTTGGGTCCATTTGTTAAAAATAATAAATAAATGACTTGGTGTTTACATGAACATGAAAGTCAATATATCGACATTAGACGTTAATGTCATGCACACAAACAGGTGTGATCATCTTAATAGATAACAGTTTCAGACCGTGCCAGTGTCTAAGCGACATATATTAACGCCGACTTATAAACGTAAATGGTGACCGATTTACAAGTAGGCATATGTGTGTAAACTGGCACGAAAGACGCGAAAATCTACAATAATATATCACTTAGCTAGTAGTTTACTTTGTATAGAAGGGCAGTCTGACTTTTGTGCTGAAGTGGGGTTGTCGAGGCTGCTTATTTTAATCTTAAAATGGCATTTTAGTTATTTAATGATATAAGTGTCAGGTCGGGTAATTTTACCTGCTACTGTATGCAGTAAACAGTACAACTTGTGGCTGCCTTGCAGGTAAGCTCGGGAGAGTAAAAGGCTAAGGGAGGGTACCTCGAAGTAAAACAACCCCACTGCTTTGTGGGTGAGACTTTTATAGTCAAGGGCTAGCGGAGCCAACCGTAAACAAAACCGAAGGAAGGCAACAGAAAACCACAGTCGTAACTTCTTTGTACAATCAAGAATCGCCAATTAGGTAGAAACAATCATCATTTTTTGGCCATGTAATGAGAAGAGAACAACTGGAATATATTGTAACAACTGGAAAAATTGAGGGACAAAGAGATAGAGGGAAGCAAAGAGAAAAAATACCAGACAGCTTAAGAGAATGGCTTGGCAGAAGGTCAACAACAGAAATGATAAAGAACTGTCGAGATCGAAAGTTGTGGACAGACATGATCACCTACGCCAGCAGGTTCGGTACTTGATGATCATGAATGATATAGATTTTGCGACATTTGTGGGTGAAGATAGCCTCGATCTTCTACATTCTCCTTTGTGAAACTGATATTGTATTCATATAAGAGTAGCTCCAACTGTGGGAATTACACTGAGAAATATGAATTTTGTAGCTTTAATAATCTGCATTGGTGATATTGGTTTAAGCAGAACAATACCAGGCCACTCCAGCGTTAGTCGTCGGATTTTCCTGATCGCATATAGGGCAACTGCCCATAAGCGCTCGGACTCCGCCAGCCGCGCCTCCCCCGCCCCCGCAAAACCACAATAAACTGGTTCATTAGTCTACCCCCGATATTTTCGTAGCTTTCATGAATGTAGGCAACATTTCTCTTGACCAACATTGAGACCTGGAGTCGTACAAGGGCTGCAGATTCACGAGCTGCGTCGAAATTGTTATCATCGTTTCTATCGTTCAGTTGGGGGTATACTATCGCCCATCATGATGCCGTAGCACACACAACAATGGCAGCACAAAACAACGCTTGATGCACGCCAAAGAACGCCGCTACTTCGCACGAACGCCGTAGCCACGGCGCATAATCTTTAAAGCGAAACCTTCGGTTGACTTAGCACAAAAATCCGTATTAAAGAGCTGCAAGTAATTACAGATTGCTTTCATGCCTCTCCAGACTTCTCCGCTAAACATTTGTAAAAGATGGTTATGGCCGATTGCAATGAATAGTAAATACGAGAAATAGAGGCAGGGCGACAAAGGTGGGAGATATCAGTTTCAAATAGTACTGTGGTGGAAGAAAGTCCGGAACATAACTTATATATTGATAGGACAACATTAGGGTCAGGGAGTTATGGGAATTTTATGATGGCTATCCCTGGGATGAAGTCTTATAATTTGTAGATCATGTCACAAACGGATCAAAGATAACCAAAGATTCATTGTTATATCTTTATTTTTTAATTGTTATTTTATGTTATTTAACATCTTTCGATGTTGGTTGAACAGCTTCTACGAGATGAGGCGAATTCCTCTCTCTCCCCACCCCATCAGAAAAACCCCCACGCATTTCGCACATTTCTGGTCACGTCACGTCACTGTGCTCTCAACACGAATTTTGCTACCACTGGTCCACAAGAGCAAACATAGTCCCGACATTAATCCACTCAGGCGAAGCCAGCCATGCCGGGCACTTGCTCAGGAGCTCGGTCTTTGTTTGGAAACGTGGCGAGCGCTAATAATCGAATGAGGTCAGTACCCTCAGGGGTTCGTATCTTCCTAGTGGTCTCCAGAGCCGGCGTGTTTTCCCTGTGACGTGTTGACCTGGGTCATCGCAGTGGCAAGCTGTCTGGTTAGAGATAACTAACTCTTTAGGCTACACTCACAAATTAGTTCTGGTAAAACACTTTGAGTTTAGTCTTGTTTTTAATACTCAGTTTTCTACCTGATTTCGCTCGATAGGCTGTTGAGTTCTCTGTGGGTTATCACTGCACTCCAAAAATATTAGGTTATTTATTTAACTTTTAAGTACGATAAATGTTAATAGATTTCATTCAGTGTCAGAGGGGAATAAAATGTTACACCTTACTGGGTCGTAGCTTTTTTTTTTTTTTTTTTTTTTTTCTTTTGTTGTTGTTGTTGGGTGGGAGGAGGGAGAAGCTGCAATTGGTCTTCGCTATCAGGTACCTTTATTAAAGCAGGTGTCCGTTTGTTGAACAATGTTGACTTCAGAGCGTTAAGCATGTGACCAGAATCTACGTTCACTATATATAGCCAAGCGAACAGTCTTCTACTGTAGCTCTCGTTTTGAAGAGATGCCCGGTATATAAAATAAATAAATAAAAATAGCATTTCAGAAAATGAAAAACGTCTTGTGCAAAAGATCTATGTCAAATGAAGTGAGAAAGTGAGTTCATCGGTGCTATATAGAGCCAATTCTGACCTATGGAAGCGAATCATGGACAGTAAACAAAAAAATGAAATGACGATTAGAGGCCTTCGAGATGGGATTTCTCAGAAGAATGTTGAAAGTTCCCTGGACAGCTAAAAATACCAGTGAGGAAATTCTCATCTCAAAGAGGCCAACACGAAAAGGGAGCTCCTCAAAAATATCACAAAGTCAGTACTTTTCGGGCACATCTTGAGAAGAGGAAAATTGGAATACTTGGTTATAACTTGCAAAATACAGGAAAAGAGAGATCGCGGACGACAAAGAGAGAAAATACTAGCTAGCTTGGTGTCATGGCATGGAAAACAATCAACAACAGAATTGATACAATTTACTGTGGATAGAAGATTATGGAGGGACATGATTGTCTACGCCAACCGGTATGGCACATGTTGATGATGAGCTATAGCATAACTAGACAATTTCTCCACGTGGACAAACTGTTTAATTTCTTCTCTCCATTTATAGGTTAAGATTGCTTCTATGCCATTATGGTCTAATTTCTTATATCTTCACTGGTCATTGTACAATTTTTATCAAATTCCACTTTGTCTGTGATAATTGACTTTCGTTTCTGACAACACCACCATTAAGAAGTTTTAGAGGATAAAATCTTTTCAAAAACAAAGTAGCCGTCTAGCCTCTACCATAAGTCTTTAATATTTCGTCTTAGTGTAGGTTTGGTCAGAATAATCTGACTAGATCTGAGCTACGTAATCAGTGCAAAAAGTAATTTTAATGCCATGAAAAATATACTAACAACAAAACAAATAACAGTAGGGCTGGAACTAAGAATAGCAAAATGTTACATCTTCTCAATATTCCTGTATGGTGCAGAAACATGGACATTAGACCAGAAAACAGAACAGAAAATTGAAACCTTTGAAATGTGGATTTATAGAAGAATAGGTAGAATTGGATGGAAAGAAAAGATAACAAACGATGACGTTTTAAAACAACTGAAAATAAAAAGAGAACTACTAAATGCAATTAAGACAAGACAAATGAAATTTTTGGGGCATGTTAAAAGACACAACAGTCTACTAAAAGTAATATTGGAAGGGAAAATACAAGGTAAAAGAGACAGAGGCAGACCAAGACTAACATGGGCGAGTAACAACAAAAGATGGGCAAGTCAATCTATGACAACCTGCACTATCAAAACAAGAAACAGAGTGGAATGGGGATCCATGGTAGCCAACCTTCGTTGCGGAGACGGCACTCGATGATGATGGTGATGAATCAATCCAGATATGTGGGGTATACGTGAAGAATAGGCGGGTTGGAGTACTTAATACCACCAACAGGAAAAATAAAACGCCGGAGAGCTAGAGGTGATCAAAGGGAAAAGATAGTAGGTGTTTGCTTAATACCACCAACAGGAAAAATAAAACGCCGGAGAGCTAGAGGTGATCAAAGGGAAAAAGATAGTGGGTGTTTGCTTAATAACCACCAACAGGAAAATAAAACGCCGGAGAGCTAGAGGTGATCAAAGGGAAAAAGATAGTGGGTGTTTGCTTAATAACCACCAACAGGAAAAATAAAACGCCGGAGAGCTAGAGGTGATCAAAGGGAAAAGATAATAGGTGTTTGACTGCGCAGCGCGGGAAAATTCAACACTGGAATTGTTGCACATCGCACAAGAGAGAGAGTTGTGGATGAACATAAAGTTCATCATCTCTCAGCATGGACCTTGAATTCCACTAAGCCCTTAACAATGATGTGTTCCATATTAAAATTCTGTCCTAGTTTAAAATCAAATCACAGGGAACATGTGTGCGATATTTACAACATGAAACTCATGCGATAGAATCATATTAAAAAAAAATTTTTTCGACTACTGTGAATCTATTGAATTATACCATTGAATTTATTGTCCCTAAAATTTGGAATTTTGTTTTATCCCGGGCAGTTCAATGTGCGGCCTGTTCTGAAAGGTTGCATGAAGTGATTGGTTAGTAAATGAATGAATCGGTCCTTTTCTCATGTGAAATGATTGACTAGTAAATGAATGAATCGGCCATTTTCTCCCATGAAATGATTCATGAGTAAATGAATGAATCGGTCCTTTTCTCATGTGAAATGATTGACTAGTAAATGAATGAATCGGCCTTTTTCTCCCATGAAATGATTCACGAGTAAATGAATGAACCAGTCCCTTTTCTCCCATGAAATGATTCACGAGTAAATGAATGAACCAGTCCCTTTTCTCCCATGAAATGATTCACGAGTAAATGAATGAACCAGTCCCTTTTCTCCCATGAAATGATTCACGAGTAAATGAATGAACCGGTCCCTTTTCTCCCATGAAATGATTCACAAGTAAATGAATGAACCGGTCCCTTTTCTCCCATGAAATGATTCACGAGTAAATGAATAAACCGGTCCCTTTTCACCAATGAACATTCCTGTGATACAGCTTCAAGTGACGAAATTCTAACGTTTTAAGGACCAATTTTAACGGAATTCATGAAATAAAGAAGAAAAAACTTAACGTTTTAGAAAACTTCAGAGAAACAAAAAACACACACTCTGCAAAATTAACAGCCGGGGTTCGTAATCCTGGCGAGGACACCTGGGTTTTACTAATTCCCTAAAAATTAGTAGGAGCCGCGATAGCTCAGTGGTTAGTGAACTGGACTACTACGGACAAGGGGTAGGGTTCGATCCCAACCGACGGCTCCGGGTTCACCCAGCCTTAAATGGGTACCGGATTTTTTCTGGGAAAGTAAAAGCAGCACGGGCGTAATACCGACCACATTACCCCAAAAATCATGTGCTGAAGGTCTGTAAAATATAGGGTCACTAACACCATATTTCCCTATACGCCACTTGGCGTGACGGGGGGTACTTTATGTATGTATGTATGTCTGCAAAATTGATGAACACTAATGGCTGTCTCGCGTACAAATACTTTCAGTTTCAGGGATGTCAGCTTAACTCCAAACTAAAATATGTATGGCGCTCCACCTAGTTGAAGAAGAGCAGAATACACAAATAATAAAAGTCCAGGTTGGAAGACTCGTTAGTCTGGTAAGATTGATGTTCTGAGATCGACAACTATGACTACAGACACCTGCTGCTGGAATGCAGGAAGGTGAGCGTCAACAGGTTTGCAATGCATTTTTTAAAAATAAGAGTGAACACCAAATGTAGTAGACATATTGGGTCGCAATGTGCACGGCGGAAACGTATCACGCAAAAGTGTTGAACAATAAAAGTATTCGATGAAAGTCTTGGTTTTCGATTTAATCCCATGATCATCTTTTTCCAAGAAAGTGGGTTTTCCAAGGGTCTGCATAATACGTGTTGAAGTATCATAGTTTGTATGTTTGACCGCTATAAAAAGATAAAGATGGGTTGATGGAATGAATTTGTAAAACAGACGTGTAAGTTGGTAGACTGTATAACGAATGGATGGGTCTGAGGCTGAAATAAGTACATTGAACAACTTATGGATTTCTTCGCTTTCTTGCTTCACGTTCTGTTGTTGTCTTGCAGGTTTTGCTCACTCTTTGGCAAGGCATGATCCGTTCAACTTAAACGTATTTCAGGTCCCGTTAGACCGCAATTGCCATTATAAAAATGAATTTCACTGTTTTGTGTGTGTGTGTGAGTGCATGTGTGCTTATGATAATCTTATTAATAAGGTTGTTCCGCGTACACCATTGCTTAAATATATATATATATATAGTCATCAACACAGTGCCTTGCCAGGAGAAACAAATCATCAACAAGCACACCGCCAACATGTTTTTTTTCGAGTGTTGTAAACATACATAGCTCTCCCCCTAAAGTTATTCGCTGATCTATCGCCTCGGAAGTACCCCTCCATAATAATATTCATTTACTATTATTTGTCTCCCCCCCCCCCCCCAAGCAGTTAATAGGACCCGTGCTCTAGCGACTGTTTCCCGTGGCAAGACGCTATGTCCAGGAGTACGGGTTCGGTCTTGCTTATAACTGTCTATTGTCCTTTGTTTTTGTTTCTGTTGATTATTTGTGACTTGTTTGTCCGAGTGTTGTCAACATGCATCTTCTCCTGAAATGATTCGCTGATCTAACTGTCATCTCGGAACTATCCCTTCATAATAATATTCATTTATTCTTATTTGTCTGCGGTGTCTGTTTTCCATGCACTAACATGCTGACTGACCCTGAAGATTAAGATACAAGCCGGACACACTTTTAAAATGTATTTGTAGAAAGTAACCCACGTTGGTGGGGTCTGTTGATATAGGTGACTGTGTACGCTCCAACTTGTTCAACATAACCAGAAGCTCAAGAAATTCAATTCTTCGCTGTCATTGGTCTAAGAAATAACAGCAAATTCTCTGGCGTTACATTAGGAGAGAGATAGTGAGGGTTCTGGTCTCAAGTTGACAATAACCGACTTGAATAACATTCTGCAACGATAGGGGATCCCCTCCATACCCCAAAACTTCCATCTCAGAATAGATTAAGAGACTGAGTACCTAGCCGGAGTTTGAGGTAAAGCTGTAAATCCCGTGTTCATGTTGAGCACGTAAAGGAACAATGTTAAGTTGAAACATGAAAGAGCAAACTGTAAAAGTTCCAGGGGAATTAATTAACTTTCATACCATATTTCATTTGATGTGAAGCAGCTTAAGTAATCATATAAATATTGTGAATAATATGCAGTATCAGTAAGATAGACACTGAAGCTTTAATACTAGTTACGTGGACACTGACTGGCCTAGTACAAATGGCGATAATTTCTATGGACGAATACAGCAGTCTTTTTCTTCTCTGTTCGTACCTTTATGGTTGGTTGCGTTCGCCCGATGACTAAAGTATTCTAGAGTATCGTAGTAGGCTAGAATATTCCTCTTCATCATCCGCCCTTACAAGGACGTAGTGGACGTGTCTGCGTTGTGTTGTGGTTTGCAGTATAACTGTTATATTTGCGCCTTTCGGCCCAACACGTCCGACTTCAGCACGACATTTTTGAGTACCGGGTTGTCTTCCCTCTTCGATCCCTGCACGCTTGGCCAGACTAGACAGGTTAGTCTGTTACTGGAGGCACCGCGGAGAGGTGGAGCAGGGTCTGGATGGTTTTGGTTCACCGGTCCTGGCGCAAGCCATCAGCTGTGGGTCGCTGACAACTTCCAGCTCTGGTGCTGGTAGGCGCGCCTTTGCCTCCGTACCTTTATAGTCCGTATTAATAATTTCGAAGAAATCGATTGTCTGCTTAAGGTAGGTAACATGCTTAAGGTAGGTAACATCACCATACAGCCTGGCCCGTTGTGGTACCGGTGAGAGCCCTCTTCAAATGTTGGGCATGAGTGTAGCAGATGTTCAGCAACCATTTTGCTTGTGCCACAAGCACATTCGTCAGAGGTCCCTAATACTTGGGGTGCTGTAAATGTGGTTATCGATCTGTTGTTGCCAGTTCGGAGTCATAACAATTAAATACAACCCCAGTTTTGGCGGACAACTGGAAAAATCGAGGGGTCGAAGAGATAGAGGGAATCAAAAAGAAAAGTTACTAGACAGCTTAAGAGAATGGCTTGACAAAAGGTCAACAACTGAAATGATAAATAACTGTCGAGACCGAAAGTTGTGGCGAATCATGATCACCTACGCCAGCAGGCGCGGTACTTGATGATGATGAAACTTTAACCTTTGACATTTGACTCCCTGTTGTGACCCAGCGCAGATTTTGATCGACTTCAAGTGCAGGCTGGGGGTTTAACGCACCCAACTGCCTGATAGTGACGGACCAGCAATGGCGTTTGTAATTCCACTCAGTTTAGTAAAGGAATGGGTGGGGATGGTTTAGTGTATAGAGAAGGAAACAATAATTTTGTTTAAAAAGATGGATACAATTCAAGAAATTCATGTCATCTGTTATACCCATCATATTTTATTTTAAGGTGTCAGTGAATGATGTTTAATTCTTCTATCGGAAGTCTACTTCTGTGTTCAGTCAATGACAGCTAGACTCGTCTGCCGTTCAAAGGACGTCGTTAAGTGGGCATAGATGTGTTGTGTCACAAGTCGCGATAATTGCCCCATTCGGCCTGATATGCCGATATATCTGTCTTGGTCATATTGAAAATGTTCATAAGTGACATCATTTCATTTGTGACACGAATATTCTCAAGTAAAATGTGACGTGAATGTTATTGTGATCTTTTCATGTAATCTACCTGTCTTATCTTTTGTCCTTTCTAGCCGAAGATTCACAGAAGGTAGAAATTCTAGACTTGTGTCCTTGTCACACGGTTCTGTTCTGGACGAGTTGCTCAATCTCGGCGATTGAGTTAATGCCCGCTGTTGCTGCCTCTCGCTTAAATTTGTATGTGTGTTTCTTTAGGTCGGCATCTTTTTCGTGTACCCTCTAGTTCCCACTTGAGAGTCTGCTTTGAGATTCTTTTGTTCTCTTTTCTCATCACATGACCAACATACAACCACCTTCTTCTCATAGTATTTTTGAATGTTTTGTCACTTCTCTTATTTCTGTAAGTAAAGTAAAGTATCCCCGTCACGCCAAGTGGCGTATAGGGAAATATGGTGTTAGTGACCCTATATTTTACAGACCTTCAGCACATGATTTTTGGGGTAATGTGGTCGGTATTACGCCCGTGCTGATTTACTTTCCCAGAAAAAAAATCCGGTACCTATTTAAGGCTGGGTGAACCTGGAAGCCGTCAGTTGGGATCGAACCCTACCCCTTGTCCTTTGTAGTCCAGTTCACTAACCACTGAGCTATCGCGGCTCCCTCTTATTTCTGTACTAGTCTCGAATTCATTTCAATGGTATACGAAGTATTTTTCTCAGGCGTTTGTTTTCAAAAGCATCCAGATTCCTCCATTTCCTTAGTTGCGTTTCAGCTCTCGCATGCCATAAGTAAGGGTGGCTAATACATTTTATTTGAAAATTATGAGCTTTGTTTTTGTGTTTAATACTCTTTGTGAGCCGCTTTATCATTAAATACAACAGTAATGTAATAATATGTTCCTCAAGAACTGAACATGCCACTTGAGGCGTTACCCCTTGCCGTCCGCTATGAAATCATTTGTCATTCCTATAGATCTTGCATTTTCTTTAAAACAGCGATAGACCTTAGTTATATGTAGTGTCACTTTTGGCTTTCCACTTTTTATCTTGCCATCCTAGTATCCAAAGAACAAAGTTCGATTTTTTCTCATGCTGAATAAAAAAGTATAACATTGGTTAAAGAGAGAGATAGAGAGTCTCCTATTAGCTGTTTTAATCGCCATTTCTGAATACTTTAGGGATTGTATAATTTTGTATTTGTATATAATTATTTACATATTTCTATTATTAGTTTTGACGTGGTATAATTGTTATCAGTGCACCAGGCGTTAGTTTATCCTTGTTTGCAATTGATGCTCTTGCTTTTTTTTTTTTTTTGACATTTATTCCATTTTCTGGTCCTGCCAGAAGTTGTGGTGTGTAGGGATATGAGAATAAGGGTCGCGTGACTGTCCACGATGTGTACGAGTCAGGCTTTTCATTTTACATTGTCATTATAGTGCTGAAATAACAAATAGTATGTTTAGGCAATTATTTCACGTTGCATCCGAGTTCACTATATATGTATATTCTTGAACATAGGTTGTAAATGACCGGACTCAATATGTTCTTGGTATGTCATAAAGCATAAGAATGGGCACGAATGTTTATCCTCAACATAGGTGATGTCGATCTTCCACATACAAGCGTGCTATGGTATTTTTACAATGAAAATTTCGTAAAATTTGTTTAAAATACTCTGAGACCAGATAGCAGGTAAGCATACTGTAACGAACCATATCAGGGGAAGAAGTATGTTTACAACACTCAGAAAAAATAACAAACAATCAACAACAGTAAAAAAAAAAAAATGACAGCTCGAAGCAGGATCGAACCCGTACACCTCGACACAGCGCCTTGCCACGAGAAACAAACGCTAGGGCACACGGCCAGCTAAGCTAATACTGAACACTGTCTTCCTTTTCCTCACACATTTGCCTTTGTTTTGAAATAGCGAACAGTGTTTTTCCTTGCCCATTCAAACTCCTTTCCAAACAGCATAGAAAAGCTTCCTTCGTGTGTTCAGCCCCATTTCAAACAACTAACGGATTCTTCCTTCCTCGTCCGTGACAATGATGTCTCCATCGGATCCAGGGGGGTTCTTTTTGTGTTTTCCGACATTCTCTTTTGTGACGAGGTGTCAGATCTTTGATTGAAAGTGTCCGCTTTGGCATGGTCGTGACTTTTGGTCCTTGTAGCCTGAACGCGACATTGGAGGACAGAGTTATGGGAGAGATTGGAGGAGAAAGAGAGGGCGAGATGTGAAATTCGTGAAAAAGAAGATAGGCAACAAGCAATACTAAAAAAAAAAAAAGAAGAAAAAAAAGTAGTATGGTGACAGCTTTACGTGGTAATGGACAAAACAAATGTCGACGTTTCGGCCAAGTAGGCCTTCAGTTGGAACAACAAACAACATACACAAAAAATAGATATAAGGGGGGAACTTTACGCTTGAATAACATCATTGGAGAATATCATGGTAGTAAAGATGATGAGAAAACTTGAACAGTTTAACATCCTGGAAGAAATGATAGAAGGTGAGAGGGACTTGAGTGCTTTAGCGTGGCTGCAGAAAGAATTAATTGATGTAATTTCACAGGGCATACGAGCCATTAGATGAAGATGACGGGTGGAAAAATAGGAACAATAGTAAGAGAATGGCGCAAAACAAGACGGCTTGGAAACTGTTTGTTGAGGACCTATGGCTCGACACAGGGTTGAAGGAAAAAATAAAAGACACGAACTATTATTTCTTGGATGTTTTAGGGTAATGTGTGAGGTGTATTAGGTTTCTTGATTTCCGGCAATACTGACCTCCGTAGCCATGCATAACTGGTACCAGCGAGCCCCAATTTGGCGGTGAAGGCAGGTCTTGGTCAATGTGTGTCTCTGATCCAGTAATAGTGGCCATGGTTCAAGGGAAACTTAAGTGCTATCTATCCATAACAAATGTTTGCTGATATCCTTGACCCTAACGACCAAAATAGTGCAAATTAATTAGCTAATACACGGTTAAAGCTAGGAATAACCCCTGCCATGGAATCTATGAAGAAACAACAGATAGAATGGTTTGACCACGTGACAAGGCAGAATGATCAAACCACAACACAACGTGCTTTCAATAAACGTTGCGATAACACAAGACCCAAGGGCCGGCCACGAAACAAAAATGGATTGACGGAATATTAGAAACACTAGCAAACATAACAACAGCAGAGGCGAACAGAAGAGCACAAGACTGCAAATTATATCTCCCCTCGACGCTGAACGGGAAATGAGAAAGACAATAATAATAATAATAATAATAATAAGAAGAAGAAGAAGAATGTACGGTTTTTATCATCGATACCTTAGTTGATCTTCTCATTTGTGTCTTTCTAGGAAGATAAAATAGACATGCTTTTTTTCTCTATTAAACATAGTGATTAGAAGAAGCTGTAACTTAAAATTGAGAAATCGCTGTGGTTAAACATTGAATATTGCATCTCCCAAAGCTAGTAGTAGACTTGCCGATCTCAGATCTTTCTATTACGAGCATTAACTACTAAAATATCGTTCATAAATGAATATCTCCTTTAGAAAAAAAAATGTCACATTTTGTGTGTGATGTCACAATTTTTATGAAATATCAATCTTAAAAATGAGGGGAATGTACATATGCTCCAGTTCAGGCTCCAGTACGTAGACTCCGGTACGTAGACTCCGGTACGTAGACTCCGGTACATAGACTCAGGTCATCTTCATCCATAAATTTTGCAGAATTTACAAGATTAGAACTAAAATGCAACTTTGACATGAAAACAAGCAGCCGTGAATAAGTAAACAAACGATCCAGGGACAATGAAAATATCGGTCGAGCTCCGGCATACACAGAAATAAAGAAAGAACGCGTACAAAAAAAAAAAAAGAATCACAGAAGATGTGTCTTCTACCCATACACACTACAATGACTGGCAAAAGTATAGGAACAACTAACTTGCATTAACACGTACATGTTGTGTGGATACTTAGAAAGGTCATTCTATGTCCTGTGGCCTTTAACTTGTTGAGGATATTGAGCTGCTCAGTTCTAACTGATTATTTCTAGCTGGAAGTTTATGTAGAAAGAACAATATCAACTCCCAGCAATACAAGCTAGGAGAGATAGAAGTGCCCTCGACTGGGTCTCCTTAAAGAAACGACAATTTTGTGAAGGTTACAGTACAACCAACAACTTCTCTATAGTTGGTTGTGGTAAAAGTAAACAACGAAGTCAACGAGAGAGTGTCAGAAACAATGATTTTCTGAGAAGGGTTAAGTATAATTAAACATAAATAAACAAATATGGGCCTCGGTTAATGGCGGGGTCATGAGAATAGGGCGAACGATAACGTGATGGACACCAGAAACAAATTCAAGCTTTTAATATTAAAGATAAACACTTAAACACTGCTGTGTCAAGTCTGGTGTTTGTAAGAGTATTGCTGGAGCTCGCTCAATTCGACCCCGCGCAAAACTGCTCAGTGTACGGCGAGCAAGTTATAGGACTTCTTCATCTTTTCTTTTTCACTGATACCTAAAAGGTGTCATGGTTTATATCATTTGTCGTTCTTGTGCTGCTCGAACTGTCTGAATTAGTGATTTTCCTTTGTTGTTACATGTCTCTGTCACTGCATCTATCCATCTTCTTCTTTTCTCTTTCACTGATACCTAAAAGGTGTCGTGGTTTATATCATTTGTCGTTCTTGTGCTGCTCGAACTGTCTGAATTAGTGATTTTCCTTTGTTGTTACATGTCTCTGTCACTGCATCTATCCATCTTCTTCTTTTCTCTTTCACTGATACCTAAAAGGTGTCGTGGTTTATATCATTTGTCGTTCTTGTGCTGCTCGAACTGTCTGAATTAGTGATTTTCCTTTGTTGTTACATGTCTCTGTCACTGCATCTATCCATCTTCTTCTTTTCTCTTTTCACTGATACCTAAAAGGTGTCGTGGTTTATATCATTTGTCGTTCTTGAGCTGCTCGAATTGTCTGAATTAGTGATTTCCCTTTGTTGTTACATGTCTCTGTCACTGCATCTATCCATCTTCTTCTTTTCTCTTTCACTGATACCTAAAAGGTGTCGTGGTTTATATCATTTGTCGTTCTTGTGCTGCTCGAACTGTCTGAATTAGTGATTTTCCTTTGTTGTTACATGTCTCTGTCACTGCATCTATCCATCTTCTTCTTTTCTCTTTCACTGATACCAAAAAGGTGTCGTGGTTTATATCATTTGTCGTTCTTGTGCTGCTCGAATTGTCTGAATTAGTGATTTTCCTTTGTTGTTACATGTCTCTGTCACTGCATCTATCCATCTTCTTCTGGGTCTTCCTCTTGGTCTTTTTCCATGCATTCTCCGGAGTTATAGGACAACATAAAAAAAAAAAACAACTTCTCACGGACTGACGGAAACGACACAATATGATGGTAAACAAAACTGATCGCTTCTATATATAGCTAATTAGTTATAGTAGCTAACTCCAGTACAGCATAGCTTTCCTCAGCTGACACTGATATCCACCTTACCAGTCATCTCCTGGGCAACGCTATCAGATAATAATAGCGACTGGGTTAGACTAATATCGGCGCGGATGGCAGATCAAGAGCATCCACATTCGTGTACAAGAACACCCCAAACTAGGATCAACTGAACGAATTCTACCCTTTTAAAAAAAAGTAAAGTAACCCCCCCCCCTCCCCCTCACGCCAAGTGGCGTATAGGGAATATGGTGTTAGTGACCATAAATTTTACAGACCTTCGGCACATGATCTTCTGGGTAATGTGGTCGGTATTACGCCCGCGCCGCTTTACTTTCCCAGAAAAATCCGGCAACCATTACAGGCTGGGTGAACCCGGAAGCCGCCGGTTGGGATCGAACCCCTACCCCTTGTCCTTTGTAGTGCAGTTCACTAACCACTGAGCTATCGAGGCTCCATTTGACCCATTAAGCCGATTCAATACTCCGAGTTTTGTCAATTCATGTTTATTTACGAATTCCCAGTTGTAGCGCACTGTATGTCGCTTCACATTTACAAACTCCCAGTTTTATTGCCTTATACTCCTAGATACGACGATTCACATTTACATACTCTCAGTTTTATTACCTTATACTCCTAGATACGACACTTCACATTTACAAACTCCCAGTTTTATTACCTTATACTCCTAGATACGACACTTCACATTTACAAACTCCCAGTTTTATTACCTTATACTCCTAGATACGACACTTCACATTTACAAACTCCCAGTTTTATTACCTTATACTCCTAGATACGACACTTCACATTTACAAACTCCCAGTTTTATTGCCTTATACTCCTAGATACGACACTTCACATTTACAAACTCCCAGTTTTATTACCTTATACTCCTAGATACGACGCTTCACATTTACAAACTCCCAGTTTTATTACCTTATACTCCTAGATACGACACTTCACATTTACAAACTCCCAGTTTTATTATATTATACTCCTAGATACGACGCTTCACATTTACAAACTCCCAGTTTTAGTACCTTATACTCCTAGATACCACACTTCACATTCATAAACTCCCAGTTTTAGTACCTTATACTCCTAGATACGACACTTCACATTCACAAACTCCCAGTTTTATTACCTTACACTCCTAGATAGGACACTTCACATCCACAAACTTCCAGTTTTATTACCTTACACTCCTAGATACGACACTTCACATTCATAAACTCCCAGTTTTAGTACCTTATACTCCTAGATACGACACTTCACATTCACAAACTCCCAGTTTTATTACCTTACACTCATAGATACGACACTTCACATTCACAAACTCCCAGTTTTAGTACCTTATACTCCTAGATACGACACTTCACATTCACAAACTCCCAGTTTTGTTACCTTATACTCCTAGATACGACACTTCACATCCACAAACTCCCAGTTTTATTACCTTACACTCCTAGATACGACACTTCACATTCACAAACTCTCAGTTTTGTTACCTTATGTTCGGAACTTAAGTTGGCTCTTGTTTCTCGTTTACGACATAACGAAAATGACGGCATCACTCCTCGGTTTCCGTCTGCTGTCAAGTGTATTAACTCTACATACATATATTTTACATTTAGAGTGTCAGATAAAGGATGCACAGTACGCTTTGTTGATAATATGGTATTAGGGCGCATTGTTATATGTCCCCATCTCCTTCACACAAACAGTATTTGTTATATTATTTTAGTGGGTTTTTTGTTGTTGTTAGACCTACAAATTCGGTGCTTGTCGCGTGTGGCCCTATATCACTTTTACCTAACATTTATGTATGCCTGAGATGCCATTATAATTGTTTGAAGGAAAAAAAGCGTATATAAAATACTATACACCTATTGAGTTCAGTAATATCACCATCGTCCCTATCGAATTGCTGTGCCTGCTAACGAAGGTTACTATATTAAATAAAAAAGTACCCCCGTCACGCCAAGTGGCGTATAGGGAATATGGTGTTAGTGACCATAAATTTTACAGACCTTCGGCACATGATTTTTGGGGTAATGTGGTCGGTATTACGCCCGTGCCGCTTCACTTTCCCTGAAAAAAAATCCGGTACCCATTAAAGGCTGGGTGAACCCGGAAGCCGTCGGTTGGGATCGAACCCTACCCCTTGTCCTTTTTAGTCCAGTTCACTAACCACTGAGCCATCGCGGTTCCCTAAGGTTACTATATGGCCCCTTTCTATCTCTGCGTTGATCATTTTGTTGTTGACTTTCTACCTAACGGTATAAACCTCTCTCTTAAACTGTCTGGTATATTTTTTCATGCTTAACATCTTATTTCTTCTCCCCTAATTTTTTTTTTCTATCGTATATTTTCTCAGATATTCTTTACATGTAGAAAAATGGATTGGTCCCTCTTATCACTTATAACATTATCAATCAGTTATCAATATACACGCGTAGGAAAAGCAGATCAACGCTAAATACTAGCGGTGTAGAGAAATTTAATTTAATGCCATGAAAAATATACTAACAATAAAACAAATATCAGCAGGGCTGAAACTAAGAATGGCAAAATGTTACGTCTTTTCAATATTCCTGTATGGTGCAGAAACATGGAGATTAGACAAGAAAACAGAACAGAAAATTGAAGCCTTTGAAATGTGGATTTATAGAAGAATAGGTAGAATTGGATGGAAACAAAAGATAACAAACGATGAAGTTTTAAAACAACTGAAAATAAAAAGAGAACTACTAAATACAATTAAGACAAGACACATGAAATTTTTGGGGCATGTTAAAAGACACAACAGCCTACTAAAAGTAATATTGGAAGGAAAAATACAAGATAAAAGAGGCAGAGGCAGGCCAAGACTAACATGGACGAGTAACATCAAAAGATGGGCAAGTCAATCTATGTCAGCCTGCACCATCAAAGCAAGAAACAGAGTAGAATGGCGATCCATGGTAGCCCATCTTCGTTGCGGAGAAGGCACACTATGATGATGATGATGATGTAGAGAAATACATAGCTCTTAATGTTATTGTATATAGAACAATCACAGACTTATTTCCTGGTCATAAAGAAAGGTCTCAGTTTAGTTTCCAAACTCCATCAGGGTTGAGCACGAACTAATTATCATTGGTTCGAGTTCCTGAGGAAAAAATAATCAGTTAGCTATTATCGTTTTCCGTAGTGGGAACAGTAATATTGTCTTTGATTTCATTTCTTGCTCAGCGCGGGTACATAATACTCTCCTCTCCTCTCTCCCCCATTTTCATCTGTCCGGTAGTTTATTACTCTGAATTTGGACGCGTAAAGAGCATTTTAAATAGCTCCGTGTTCGATAGGACTAGTCACAGAATCATATGCATACCTTACCTCATCAAGGCCAGCTCCTTGTCGTGGGGATGAGGCTTAACAGTCACCAGGGACTGAAAACCAAGACTGGCCAGGCCTTCCTACACCCGAGCAAGACCACAGTCTGCTCTAGCAAGCTTAAGTGCTGAAGTCGGAGGCAACCAGCCAAAAGGCGCACTACAACAATCAGGATGCCACGCACTCACGCCAATGGGAAGAAAGGCGAACGAAAGATAGATAGATATGCATACTTTAAATTTAGATCACTAGCCAATATTGGGGAGGGGGGTAGCTGATCATGAGGTTAGAACTTGCTACTTTTGCGTGCGAGGCGGACACATAGTCTGATCACCGCAGCAATATCTCCATTGAAATAGTGAATGAATGTCAACAATTATCAGTTGTTGACACTCGCAAGCCAGTTCTTTCTTTCTTATACGTCTTCTTACAAGTCATAACAGAGCTCATATAATCAAGAACAGCGAACAAGTATATATGTATTTGCTTCTTTGTATCTCAGGAATGTTCTCTTACTTGCCTTATGGTACACTCTGAACCATTACCCATAGCTATATGTCTTATTCTCACTGTTTAATGCCGTTTATTACTTCGCTGCCATTGACTTTTTTTTACTTCCTTTTTATTTTTAAAGCTGCTGCTACTAATGAATTACCAAGGGATATTACATTTCATAACTTCATTTATTTCTAACCGTTGCATTTTTGGGGCTCCTTATCGTAGCAATGATAAATAAAAATGCACATAATTGGTTGGCTTTCCTTTAATGAAAATGATAAACTTTGCAATAACAGGAAATGTAGAAAATAAAAGCAACTGTTTCTTACAGAATTGCTCGCCTAAGCTCTCAATGATCGCCTTAAACTCGCCACCTCACTAAAGTGGAAATGACGTTTTACTGTTGATGAAACATGAAAGAGAAATACAAAAAATCTAGCGGTTCAGTCATCGTGAGAACTCGGTTTATACAGCTGCCACAAGTTAGCGCTCCTAGAGTTCAGCCGTTGTGGTTGAAAACGGGCACGTGGAAATGGATAGTTATTACCACAGAAATCCTGCAGCAGCTTCTTTCCTGCACAGTTAGTTGTCACTGATGCTTGAGTTCATTTGCTCGTTTCTGTCGCCCCCATGAAGATCAAATGCACACACTTCTATGTTATACGTTCAAATTGATTAGAAGAAGCTGTATCTTAAAATGAAGAGAAACAACTTTTGTGGTTGAAAATTGCTCGCGCGCACACATACACACTCACTCTCTCACACACACTGACACACACACACACTAGATGTGCCAATCTTTCATCTTTTTATTACGAGCATTAACTAAAATATAATTCGTACATAAATATTTGCTTTAACCAACAACAGAATGATTCTGTGTGTGTGATGTCACTAATTAAAAGCACTTCCATCAACTATCACATTTAATGAGTGGAATGTATTAAGCTCATGGTATCTCCATCCATAAATGTTGCTGTATTTCCAAGATTAGTAATCACAAGTAGTTGTTTTAGACTTCTTTTATGTTGATTCTATTCATGTAGCGCCCGCTTACTGATTAAAATAACGACAAAGCTGCACTCCTGGCAGACCAATGGGTCCTTCTCAATAGGCTACTCAAAGTAAGTACCAGGCCAGTTTTGTTAGTTTGCTGGTTGCACACTCTCCTGATATCTGCCTCTTCAGTCGTTTCATTCTGTTAGAACCTAGCTTGACTCCCTATTCTCGAAGCCTCCTAATTGCCCTTCCAGCGATCGCCGTGTTACTATCCAATTAAATGACGACATAGGGTACACATTTTATCTTCACCTCAGATAATCAAATCAATCAGAGGACCACAAGCCCCAAATCAGGATGCCTTTCATAATATGAATAGATATGAACAAGTTATCATTATACGCCTCAGATCATGACACAATCGACTCCATAGTCACATGTATACAAAATTCAAGATCGGCACCTCAACTACTTGTACATGTGGACAGGCGCCCTATACTGCTGAACACATACTTCAAGACTACACTGAATGTAGTAAACTGAGGAAAATCCATTGGCCCATAGATACAACACTACAGACAAAACTATATGGGCCACTGCAAGAATTACAAAAGACAGTAACATTTATATACAGGAAACGACATTGCAGATATAGACAATACTTCAGGCGAACGAAAGATAGATAGATCTTCAACCTCTTTCTGCTTTATCCACCACGCTAAACGAATTTGTAGACAGACGTCAGACGTGCCTGGAGGTTGTCAGCCCCCCTATACCCATACCAGAACATACCCAATGGACACATGAATCCGGCTTGTCGATACAAATACGGACAGAAGTGAAAGGAATGACTAAGAGGAACATAACAGCGTACAGCGTAAAACAATCAATCTGAGTTAGTTTCTTGGATGAAGAAGAACCACAAGATCTCTTGGTTCTTTTATGTTGATTAGCACAGAATGCAGTAAATAACGGGGGAGCATGAATAATATAGAGTACCCAAATACACTTATATAAAGTACCCAAATACACTTATATAAAGTACCCAAATACACTTATATAAAGTACCCAAATACACTTATATAAAGTACCCAAATACACTTATATAAAGTACCCAAATACACTTATATAAAGTACCCAAATACACTTATATAAAGTACCCAAATACACTTATATAAAGTACCCAAATACACTTATATAAAGTACCCAAATACACTTATATAGAGTACCCAAATAACACTAGGGATATGAATCGAATAGCAACAGGAAAATACTGTCACAATTACAATGCAGAGTCCAAGCAATAAAGTTGACTGTAGGGAAAACTGCTGAACCGTAATCTTGGCCCACAGCATGTAGTATTTCTGACAGATGCAGGACCATCTCTCCATGCACTACAATCCAGAAAATTATCACATCCACAGACCTTAATAACTGAACTCTTCAAGTATAGCAAAGTCGTCTTGCAGTGGATCCCATCTCACTGTGGAAATACCAGGAAAAGAGAAAACAGACCAGAATAGCAAAGAAAGGCGCAGCAGGCAAACAACAAGATGCACCGGTTACGTACCACTAAAAAAAAAAAAAAAACAGAAAATCAAATCAATCAGAAAATCACACGCACCAAATCAAGTCGCATGCCATAATTTGAATAGATGGGAACAAATTATCATTATACGCATCAGAACATGACACAATCGACTCCATAGTCACCTTTATACAAAATTCCAGATTGGTACCTCAACCATAAAGTAAATGTGAGCAAATACCCCAGACTGCTGAACACATACTTCAAAACTGTACTGTATATAGTACACTGAGGAAAACCCATAGGCCCATAGATACAACACTACGGACAAAACTATATAGGTCACGGCGCGCGCGCACACGCACAAATTCTACAAGAGGTGGCATTGTAGATATAGACAATAATACTTGAGGAGGACGAAAGATGGATAGATTTCTAAAATTCCTTCTAATGATGTATATCTGCTTTATAAAAAAAATTATTCTAATATACTCCAAATCTGTGTTCATGCTAATGCTCATGTAATATTGTGTCTTGTACTGTAATCGTTCCAGGAGGAACGCACCGTTGGAACGTAGAAATGGATCTAAATTCTCTCGAATTTAACGTTCGAACTCTGAATCATTCGAAGTTAGGGTCGTTCGAAGTACGAGGCTCCACTGTTAGAAGACCCAGTCTACGCTACAAAGACAGATCTGTAAAAATAACATCAGGGTTCCTGATTTGAAAGTAACGGACTGAGAGGAGCTCGCGAAAGCCCCAGCTTGAGACTGACAATATACCGGAGTAATTCTTGTAAAATGTCGTTAATAATCGCATGTATTCCTATTCTATACTGTCTGACGTTGAAGAGAATGTGCCTCGCCAAGAAGGAAACAGAAACAACCCCAGGACGAACTTTATTTGAAAAAAAAAAATGTTGCTTGTTTTGAACATAGACAATCAGGAAAGAAGAAAACAACAGTCTCTTTGACTATCCTTAGACGCTAAATGTATATTCTCTCGAGACTGACAGGACAGTCATTCATTATCATAGGATACTAACTTCATCACTTTTGTTAAGGTATTCTATTTCTTGGAGTATCTTTGCGGATAACGAATATTTGTTTCATGATAGCCTCCCCTGTATACAAAGCAAAAAGATAGATAATTTCCAAAAATAGGAAAAAACAATAATTTTTGGGTCCATTCAATGAGAAGGGAACATCTGGAATATATTGTGACAAGTGGGAAAATTGAGGGACGAAGAGATAGAGGGAAGCAAAGAAAATAGGTATCAGACAGCTTAAGAGAATGGCTTGGTAGAAGGTCAACTACAGAAATGATAAATAAGTGTCGAGATCAAAAGTTGTGAAGAGACATGATCACCTACGCCAGCAGGCATGGTACTTGATGATGATGATGATAGTTCCCCCATCACATATTAATCTTTCCAGTGTTTGCATTATAGAATTGTGATTGTAGATTTGGCTTTCTTGTGACTGTACGCTCCGTTTGAACTCAGATGGAGTCTTCTGTGTTTATTGGAACATATTTGTCATTCAAAACATTTTCGGCTTTGATGCGTGTGGAAACTAGATTTGTGTAAGAGAGCATCGATATCAACAGGGTTGCGTGTAAAAACCTACGGGTCGCGTTTTGGGGTGAGAATAACTTAGCCCTCAAAGAGCTGCCCAGAGAGCTTACTTTTTATTAATTAACATATGCGTGTCTGATTGTGCGCGCGTGCGTGTCTGTCTTATCTTCAGACAGTAGCCACGTCCGGATTTTCTTTTCACGGTTGAGTGACTTTCGTGGCACCCACTAATGGGGAATTTCCAGTTCCACTTCATGAAACAAATTGTGCAGGTAGCAATCCGCAGCTGATGTCTCATTGGAGGATACAGGACGTCGAGTGTTTGATTGGCTAGATAAAATTAATGACGATAATGCATTATGGGTCGGATAGAGTTGTTGGATGGGTGAACTTTGAATGAGTGAATTCAACTCCGAATGTGGGGACAAACAGACGGTTAAGTAATTAGTTAATAAGATAGGGAGGTTGGTGGTGAGCAGGATTACGGCGGGAGATATTGATAGGCTTATTAATGGAGGGGTAGATAGTTTAGTATACATGTTCAACTCTAATGTTAGGTCAGTCATATTTTATGGCCGTGAAACACGGAGAACAACAAAATTGACAATCATGAAGATACAGACTTTCATTATTGGATGCTTACGCAGAATAAAAGGATGGAAATGGCAGGACAATTCACCAACATAGAATTATGGAAATGCACCAGTCAAATGCCAGTGGATAAAGAAGACGATGGCGCTGGATAGGACACACACTGCGGAAACCAACTGAGAGTATTCCACAAGATGCCCTTTTTTGGAATCCCAGGGGAAAAGACAAAGAGGAAGACCATGGAATTCTTGGAGAAGACAGATAGAAGCAGAGATGAAGATGATGGGGAAGACATGGAATGATCTTAAAAGAATGGCAAGAAACAGAACGACTTGGAAAGTGTTTGTTGAAGACCTAAGCTCCACAGAGAGCTGAAAGGTAGAAGAAGAAAATAGTTTAGTTGGTTGATGGTGGAGGTACTTTTTCGTCGTCACAACGAAATTATTTCATTTCGTCGTCCGTCTTCACAAGGCGTTATGTGGGCGCAGTTTGTTGTTGTGTCTTTTATTTTATAAAAAGTGGCGATAACTATTTATCTTCGCCCCAACTCCTAATGACTTCAGCACGGCATTTTTGGGTAGCAGGTGGCTTTTCTTCTTCGATCCCTATTAATTTACACTTTCCTTCTTCTGTCCCTATTATTTACACTTTCCTTCTTCTGTCCCTATTATTTACACTTTCCTTCTTCTGTCCCTAAAATTTACACTTTCCTTCTTCTGTCCCTATAATTTACAATTTCCTTCTTCTGTCCCTATAATTTACACTTTCCTTCTTCTGTCCCTATAATTTACACTTTCCTTCTTCTGTCCCTATAATTTACACTTTCCTTCTTCTGTCCCTATAATTTACACTTTCCTTCTTCTGTCCCTATAATTTACACTTTCCTTCTTCTGTCCCTATAATTTATACTTTCCTTCTTCTGTCCCTATAATTTACACTTTCATTCTTCTGTCCCTATAATTTACACTTTCCTTCTTCTGTCCCTATAATTTACAATTTCCTTCTTCTGTCCCTATAATTTACAATTTCCTTCTTCTGTCCCTATTAATTTACAATTTCCTTCTTCTGTCCCTATTAATTTATACTTTCCTTCTTCTGTCCTGATTAATTTACACTTTCCTTCTTCTGTCCCTATAATTTACAATTTCCTTCTTCTGTCCCTATTAATTTACAATTTCCTTCTTCTGTCCCTATTAATTTACACTTTCCTTCTTCTGTCCCTATTAATTTACACGTTCCTTCTTCTGTCCCTATAATTTGCAATTTCCTTCTTATGTCCCTATTAATTTACACTTCCCTTCTTCTGTCCCTATTAATTTACACTTTCCTTCTTCTGTCCCTATAATTTACAATTTCCTTCTTCTGTCCCTATTAATTTACACTTTCCTTCCTCTGTCCCTATTAATTTATACTTTCCTTCTTCTGTCCCTATTAATTTACACTTTCCGTCTTCTGTCCCTATTAATTTATACTTCCCTTCTTCTGTCCCTATTAATTTACACTTTCCGTCTTCTGTCCCTATTAATTTACAATTTCCTTCTTCTGTTCCTGTTAATTTACATTTCCTTTATCTGTCCCTATTAATTTACAATTTCCTTCTTCTGTCCCTATTAATTTACACTTTCCGTCTTCTGTCCCTATTAATTTCTACTTTCCTTCTTCTGTCCCTATTAATTTACACTTTCCTTTATCTGTCCCTATTAATTTACAATTTCCTTCTTCTGTCCCTATTAATTTACACTTTCCGTCTTCTGTCCCTATTGATTTATACTTTCCTTCTTCTGTCCCTATTAATTTACACTTTCCGTCTTCTGTCCCTATTAATTTATACTTTCCTTCTCCTGTCCCTATTAATTTACACTTTCCTTCTTCTGTCCCTATTAATTTACAATTTCCTTCTTCTGTCTCTATTAATTTACACTTTCCTTCTTCTGTCCCTATTAATTTACAATTTCCTTCTTCTGTCCCTATTAATTTACACTTTCCGTCTTCTGTCCCTATTAATTTACACTTTCCGTCTTCTTTCCCTATTAACTTACACTTTCCGTCTTCTGTCCCTATTAATTTACAATTTCCTTCTTCTGCCCCTATTAATTTACACTTTCCGTCGTCTGCCCCTATTAATTTACACTTTCCGTCGTCTGTCCCTATTAATTTACACTTTCCGTCTTCTGTCCCTATTAATTTACACTTTCCGTCGTCTGTCCCTATTAATTTACAATTTCCTTCTTCTGCCCCTATTAATTTACACTTTCCGTCGTCTGTCCCTATTAATTTACACTTTCCGTCTTCTGTCCCTATTAATTTACACTTTCCTTCTTCTGTCCCTATTAATTTACACTTTCCGTCTTCTGTCCCTATTAATTTACAATTTCCTTCTTCTGTCCCTATTAATTTACACTTTCCTTCTTCTGTCTCTATTAATTTACACTTTCCTTCTTCTGCCCCTATTAATTTACACTTTCCGTCTTCTGTCCCTATTAATTTGCACTTTCCTTCTTCTGTCCTTATTAATTTAAACTTTCCGTCTTCTTTCCCTATTAATTTACACTTTCCGTCTTCTGTCCCTATTAATTTACACTTTCCTTCTTCTACCCCTATTAATTTACACTTTCCGTCTTCTGTCCCTATTAATTTACACTTTCTTTCTTCTGTCCCTATTAATTTACACTTTCCTTCTTCTTTCCTTATTAATTTACACTTTCCTTCTTCTGTCCCTATTAATTTACACTTTCCTTCTTCTGTCCCTATTAATTAACAATTTCCTTCTTCTGTCCCTATTAATTTACACTTTCCTTCTTCTGTCTCTATTAATTTACACTTTCCTTCTTCTGCCCCTATTAATTTACACTTTCCGTCTTCTGTCCCTATTAATTTACACTTTCCTTCTTCTGTCCCTATTAATTTAAACTTTCCGCCTTCTTTCCCTATTAATTTACACTTTCCGTCTTCTGTCCCTATTAATTTACACTTTCCTTCTTCTACCCCTATTAATTTACACTTTCCGTCTTCTGTCCCTATTAATTTACACTTTCTTTCTTCTGTCCCTATTAATTTACACTTTCCTTCTTCTTTCCTTATTAATTTACACTCTCCTTCTTCCGTCATTTTGGCTAATGTTGACTGTGGAAGGGCATTTGACAGACAAACATGTTCTTTGCCCTCAGGGACGCTGAACAAAAACTAAAAGGAAAAAAAAAACATAACTTTAAAAATTACACTGAACTCACAACCATAAACAGACTGCACCAATATCTTGTCAAGGTGGGAGATGCCAAACGTGAGCGCTACGCAGAAATCCAAAGAATGACTTGTCTACCAATACAACACCGGTATCGTTAGTCGCCACACATGGAGGGATATACTTAGGAGATCTGAGCACTTATGGACTTGTCCGATGTGCAATGAGGATGACCTGTTGACCAAAGTAAACTAAACTATCTGTGTTTTTCTAAGAATCTTCAATATTGATATAATTTCACGTGAAACACCGGCAAATGACGCGGTAACATCTCGGTATGTGCCCGGTTTGCCGAGAAACGCCGAATCGACGAGATAATGAAGTAAACGTACTGTAGAAAAATAACGGAACAATGAGCATTTCATTGACCAGCTCTGATCATACAACCCACACCTGTTTCAACTGTACAGTCACCACCTCAGCTTAAGAAAGGTGCGACTGAAACTGTTGTCTTTGTCGTTGGCTGTGGGCGGATATTCATCGATTCATTCGTCAGTCACCATTATGTCTCTTTTGTTGACTTTAATGAGTTTTTCGAAACAAATAATTACACGTTGTGTCATTTTCCTTTCTTGCCTCATAGCTAGAGAACACCTTAATCATTGATCAAGAGGGATACTAGTAATATACAATGTTCCCTTTTGTTGCCACTTTGATAGGTGGAAATATGTTGTTATCTTTTGTTGCCACTTTGATAGGTGGAAATATGTTGTTATCTTTTGTTGCCACTTTGATAGGTGGAAATATGTTGTTATCTTTTGTTGCCACTTTGATAGGTGGAAATATGTTGTTATCTTTTGTTGCCACTTTGAAGGTGGAAATATGTTGTTATCTTTTGTTGCCACTTTGAAGGTGGAAATATGTTGTTATCTTCTGTTGCCACTTTGATAGGTGGAAATATGTTGTTATCTTTTGTTGCCACTTTGATAGGTGGAAATATGTTGTTATCTTTTGTTGCCACTTTGAAGGTGGAAATATGTTGTTATCTTTTGTTGCCACTTTGAAGGTGGAAATATGTTGTTATCTTTTGTTGCCACTTTGATAGGTGGAAATATGTTGTTATCTTTTGTTGCCACTTTGAAGGTGGAAATATGTTGTTATCGTTTGTTGCCACTTTGAAGGTGGAAATATGTTGTTATCTTTTGTTGCCACTTTGAAGGTGGAAATATATTGTTATCTTTTGTTGCCACTTTGAAGGTGGAAATATGTTGTTATCTTTTGTTGCCACTTTGAAGGTAGAAATATGTTGTTATCTTCTGTTGCCACTTTGATAGGTGGAAATATGTTGTTATCTTTTGTTGCCACTTTGAAGGTGGAAATATGTTGTTATCTTTTGTTGCCACTTTGACATGTAGCGATAGGTGGAAATATATTGTGCTATCTTTTGTTGCCACTTTTATATGTGTTTCATATTGATATATATTCTCTGTTGTTATTTTGATATGTGGAAGTGTTTGATAGAAACATATTGTTTTCTCTTTTGTTGTCATTTTGAGGTGAAAGGTTTAAGTAGTGACGACTTATGGTGCACCAAATTCGTTGGCTTTCTTACATGTTGGTTAAGTTTCTCTGTAAAGTCCTCTATATTTTCGTTTCGAGTCCACCATTCTCTAGGTTCCGGAACAAAAAAAGGGGAAGTGTTACAACGATTGTATCGTCATAATGATCTACACATGCTTCATACTATGGTCGTAATGATTTGTGCTTTATGCCATGCTATTAGCAATGAATGGTGTATTGTCATAGTGATCTACCTTTCTTATTTGATTGATTATTATCCCTGCGGCGTTTGAGTTCATGGCCTGGATGTCAGATAATGATTTCAGCACGCGGTGGCGTAACGTAGCTTGCCAGCGCCCGGGGCAAGGCAATTGTAGTTTTTTTTTATTTATTAAAAAAAAATCAAAAACATTATGGCTATATTCTTTTGTTATTAGAAATTGTTGCGTCTCTAAGAGTTTTTGCGTCTCTAAGAATGTTGCGTCCTAGCAACCAGCCTTTTTATTCCATCTACATTTCAAAGTCTTTCTTCAAAGATACAAACGCGTGTAACAATTGTGTAGTTTTTTTTCAAGTCATGTCTTTTTATTTCGGAATGAAGTATAGCTGTACAGAATTTCAGATTATTATCTTTTTCATACATTAACCATCATCTAAACTTAGTTAATTTAATGTGTCATCATCAAGAGAGAGAGAGAGAGAGAGAGAGAGAGAGAGAGAGAGAGAGAGAGAGAGAGAAATTGTTTCACCACCTGGAATTACGAGTACTTCATCTTAATGGCTTCATTAAGACATTTTTCCTTTCCCTTTATAGGTTTTGTAGTAAACATGTCCATGTTCTGTTGTTATTTGGAGTTTTTTTTTCTCTCTCCACATTTTGGCACATTTGCTATAGGCCTCCTTTATTGTCCAGCATTTTCATGTACCCTGACGTACATGCAAGTTGGTTTGTCTGTTCTCTCAAAATTACCTTCCTCCTATATACATTATATGTCTTCTTCTTTTCTTTCTCATTTACCTTACTGCGTCTAAGAGAGATATAATTTGCGATCATTTGCTCTTCTGTTTTCTTTGATGCTATTATGTTTCCTAGTATTTCTAATATTCAATCAATTCATATTTTTTTCGTGGTCGGCCTTTGGGTCTTGTGTTCTCGCAACGTTTATTGAATGTTCTTTGTATCATGTTTTGGTCTTTTTGTCTTATAACGCAGTCAAGCCTTTTCATCTGATGTTTTATGTATTCTATGGTGGGAATTATTCCTAGCTTTTTTCTCAATTCTTAATTCCTGGTCTGATCAGATTCTCAGACTGTTTCCTATCATTTGTCTAACACATTTAATCTCAGTAGTGGTTATTTTTCTTATTGTCGTTGAGTCTGAAGTTCAGATCTGTTATTTCTAGCACAACATTGGGATGAAGATTGAAAAATGCCTGTTTTGCCTCATGTTACTTCCTTGTTACGTAATAGCGGCGATAGTTGTTCGACAAGCTTTGTTGCATCTTGAATCTATTGCTGCTTATGAATTGTCGTTTGCCGTTATATTTCTACAGATATTTAAATTCTTCCACTTGTTTTAATCGTCCGCCATCTTTTGTTATTTTGATATTCTGTTTCTCTCTTGCAATATTCATGACTTCTGTGTTGTTTCACAGTTTTCATTTTGTATTGAGTGCCTATGCTGTTAAACCTATTTAACTGTTCTTGTAGGTCTTCTATTTCTCGATATATTAATGCATGATCCTCCTAAAATTGTAGCTCGTTAATCGTTGTATAAAAATTATATTGTTGTAGGCCGAAATGCACCATGTCTCAAATTGCAGATAGAGCACAATGTGCTCTATTAAAAAAACCCAGATGCTTGTGTCACTTTCGTTACACACAGAATATTCATTGTCATCACATTGCTCCCTCATACAATAGGGGTCATGATACTAGAGGCCGCTGTCATATCTCCTCTCCGTTCAATCACGGACATTTATTCCCTATATTTATATGAAAGCTCTTTGTATTCTGTAAACATTTCCCATTAATTGTCAAAGTGTGCATCGTTTCACGGCAGTGCTCTTTTGAGGTCTTATATAACGCCAATTCTGACCTACTGAAGTGAATTATAGACAGCAGACAAACAAATGAAAAGATGATGAGATGCCACAGAGATAGGATTTCTCAGAAAAATGTTAAGAGTTTTGTGGACAATCAAAAGGGCCTACACAAAAAGGGAGCTCTTGAAAAACAGAAACAAACAATCAACATTTTCCGGGCGTATCTTAAGAAGAGGAAATTTGGAGTACTTGGTTACAACTGGCAAAATATAGAGAAAGAGAGATCGTGAACGGCAAAGAGATAAAATACTAGATAGCCAGGTGTCGTGTCATGGAAAACAGTCAACAACAGAAAAGAGAAGCTACACTGTGGACAGAAAATTATGGAAGAAGATGATCGCATACACCTTTCGGTATCGCACATGATGATGTCTTGTTAGGTTCGTTGACTGTTCGAAGTTCTTGGTCTAGTTTTTGCATACAAGTCGATCCATAAGTTTAAAGATGGTGAAGTGGGATACGATGGTGAAGTGGGATACGATGGTGAAGTGGGATACGATGGTGAAGTGGGATACGATGGTGAAGTGGGATACGATGGTGAAGTGGGATACGATGGTGAAGTGGGATACGATGGTGAAGTGGGATACGATGGTGAAGTGGGATACGATGGTGAAGTGGGATACGACACACGCTTCGAAAGACAGCTGCTAGCATCACGGAACTTGCGATAACGAACCGACAGGGACAGAGAGAACAATTATAACCCAGAAACACTTTAAGACGAAGCCTAGAGACATATCTCAAAGATGAATTAAATTGGAGAAGATTAGAAGCCCATATTGAAAGCCTATGACTCAATTGGAGGTATTAGAGAGACAAGACTATAATATAATTTAGCATACGTGTCATGCACGACTTAGTATTGATATACTCTTGCATGTGTCACACTCCCTATTATTGCTCTGCTTTTTAAAAATTGATAATGTTATGTATGGCCTTTTGACAGCCTTTAGGGACTTGTCGTTCTGTGCATGCATCTGTCAATAATCTATGCGGATATTTGATTCGTGTATCACCACAGGATTTGATTACTTCATTCGTTATTCCATCATGTCATGAGAGAATGTGAGGCAGACATTAGCAAAGCAACGGAGAGAAAGAGTGCGAGAGAGAGAGAGAGAAATTACCAAGGTAATAAAAAATATAAGAGGAAAAAAATCAGCTAAATTATTATGGGGAGAAAATCAGTGTATGATCTCTGGAAAGGTCTGCGAAAAATGTAAAGGTCAATTGTTTGGATGAGTGATGTCTATAACGTGATCCTCGATGGTCTTGTAGAGAAAGAGAAATGGCGTCCTGTAGAATGTAAATCAGAGAATGAACAGTCGAAGATGTGCTATGAGAATCGGTAAGTAGTTTGAAACACACGTATACGGAGAGGGAGAAGGAGAAATTGATTGGTAGTAGGAGTAATTAATAAAATACATTTATTTCTACCATACTTTTTTTATTTCCAACATATACTGTCACGATTATAGGTTTGTGAGAGTAAACGAGTGAGGGAGAGAGGTACTTAGATAGTAGGGGTATTTAATACAAATACAATTATTCTTCCATACCTCTTCTTTCCTCTTGTACCGTCATGCTTAGGGGTTTGAGAGAGAGAATTTGATAGAAGGGTAATTAATCAAATAAATGTGTTTGTACCATACTTTTTTCCTTCCCTCATGCTTGGCAGAAGCTGGGGGGGGGGGGGGGGCGCATAGTATCATTGCAGTTGTCGTTCCTGAGGTTTGAGCTCTCGCTAATCTTTCATCATCCTGGGGCTCTATAATATACTTGTAACTTTTACAACGTGTTAGATTTGATATCTTTCTGGTTTGTTTTCTTCAACCTTGACTTCCCAAGTGTTTCATACTAGCCAAGTGTTGCAAGCTTCGTGATGTATGGCTGGGCAATCTTAGCTGCAAGTGCTTGGTATTTTCATAGTTTGTATTTCAAGGTAATCGTTTATCTGCTGTTGACATACTTTGTCTCTTATTTATATTAGAATGATCTTCATCTAACTCGTGTCAAATAATTAGAGCAGATAGACGCACATATAAAATCTATAAAATATTATATTTTATGCGTGGCCGCGAGTCGGGCTGCAGAGAACATGCAAAATAAATATAAAATTGTGTCTAGCCGCTACATTAGTAGAGAGACGAAACAAAAACGACGTTTAAGCAAAAGCTTTCATCAGGTACACAACAAAAAATATACAAAGATACCTTACCATACCTTAGGCCAGCGTTTCTCAAGCAGTGTAGTCCGCGACCTTCCAGAGGTCCACGAAGGCTTGAAGAATAATATATATTTTGCATATATCTATCTTTCGTTCGTCTGAAGTATTGTCTGTATATGTCGTTTACTGTATAACTTTTACTGTCTTTTGTAATTCTTGCAGTGGTCCATATAGTTGTGTCTGTAATTTTGTATCTATGGGCCAATGGATTTTCCTCAGTCAACTATATTCAGTGCAGTCTTGATGTATGTGTTCAGCAGTCTGGGCGCCTGTCAACATGTACATGTAGTGGAGGTCCCGATCTTGAATTTTGTATACATGTGACTGGAGTCGACTGTACCCTATTCTGAGGCGTATAATGATAACTTGTTCCCATCTATTCAATTATGAAAGGCATCCTGTTTGGGACTCGTGGTCTTCTTATAGATTTGATTATCTGTTTCTACTGATGGTATGCAACTGGTGCATATGTTTTGTGTGCCTGTTGCGCCTTCCTTTGCCTGCTGATCTGCTCTCTCGTTTCCTAGTGTTTCACAGTGAGATGAGGTCCATTGCCAGGCGAACCTGTAGTGTTTTCAGAGTTCAGTCATTATTTTGTAGCTAAAGGAAAGAGAGCATGGATGAGTGAAAGTCTTGGGGGTCCGCGACTACAAAATTTAATTAAGGAGGGTCCGCTTTAAAGGAAAACTAGAGATCTGCTACCATAAGCAAATACTATTTTAAATTAACAAAGAAATATAATCGCGAAATCCAAACATTGATCCGAAAAGAAGAAAAAAAAAACAAAAACGACAGCCACGAAAATATAGATTTATCATTAATGGATGCTTGTGCAAAATAAAATGATAGACATGGTAGAACAAAATTACTAGCATAGAACTATGGAAAAGTAACAAGACACACACCAGGGTACAAAGAGGTGCAAAAAAGATGATGGCGCTGGATGCCAAATTAAACTTGGAGGATACAGATGGAAACAGAGATGAGAAAATAGGGAAAACATGGGCCGTGATCTTAAAAGAATGGCAATAAGTAGGGCGGCTTTACGAATGTTTGCTGAAGACTTATGTTCCACCGGTAGTCGAAACTAAACTCTGGCCACCTGTGGTCTGCTAACGAGAAACTAACCCAATCACCATAACGACGCCATGGTTTTAAATTGAAGGTAACACAAGAACACGAATACACACAGTAGTGGAAAACTCATTCTCATTTTCTGAAATTGTCATTGGTGATCGCGACCACAGCCAACTATATAGATGGCCTGCGGGCAGAAAATAAAAACGAATAAAAGCCCCAACATGCGTGACGTTTTACTGTACACCAGCTGACCTGTAGATCAGTCTTGGTGCTGCTTATTTTCCTAACATATCACACACTATATCACTGCGACACCATATAACTATGGAAAAGATCACAGTGATCGATGACTTTCAATACGACGATCGCGTCCCCCAACGTTTGTTGACTGATTCATTCAACTAAATTAAAGCCCATGCTTCACATCTCAATGAGTGTTATAATACCCCCACACTCTCTTGTTGGAATACAAACTTCCTGGTCTGACAACTTTCAACATCAAAGATTTTGAATAAAGCTTCCCTGTCTGTAAAGAGATGACGCAATTGTAAACATTTAGTTGTTTCCCATGGCTAAATAGTTGATGATGGTGTTTATGGTAGGTTTGTTCATTTAAATATCCCAAGAGTATTCTCTTCTTGTTCGATCTATCACCATTATGTTGAATTTATTTGAGAAAACTATATACTATTTTTAACATACAACCGGAGGTTCTCTGTATGTTCAATTTATCGACAATTTATTTTATTTTTACACTTTAGGGATAGATATCTTCCAATGATTTTGTTCGTGATTACTCCATTTCATCTGCCTTCCTTGCAAGTCACAACTGTTTGTTTTCATCTCAAAGTGAAAATTAAGTTCTAATCTTGGAAATTGTATAGCATTTATGGATGAACATGTCCTGAGTCTGGTACATTCCCACTCGTTCTGAATTTTTTTTTTATGGGCGCGACTTCAATTTGTGACACCGCACACAAAACGTAGAATCTTTAAAGTCAATATCTCCTCTTCTTCTACTTCTTCTTCTTCTTCTGCTGCTGCGATCATGGCTCATTCAGACTAGGACTCCGGACTCTCTTATGAAGGCAGCTGTCTATTTAAGTGATTCTGTTGCCCCGTATAGTTTCTCTTCCAGGGAGGTGGGTGTGGACCACATTGTCCTCCTCAGGTCTGTGTACCGGGGGCAATCCTGTAGAACGTGTTTAGTTGTCATGTTATCCAGGGTACAGTGGCACTGGCTGGTAGTTATTTTGTGTTTGGTGAACATGTGGTTTCTCATTCTGTTGTGGCCTGTGCGTAGGTGAAGTATGATGACGTTATCCCTCCTTGATAGTTGATGGTATCCGTCCCTCTCATTATGCTTTGGTTGTTCTTGTTTCCATGTTTCATGATACTGGCCTTTGATGATGGAGTTGGCTTCATCGTGGCTGACCAGATGGTACTCTTTGGTAATCTCCCTCCCTCCTTAGCTAGTTTGTCTGCGCGTTCGTTTCCGTGTATATTAGTGTGATTGTATCCACTGGATGACCACTCTCTGGAAGTTATTACACCATTGGTCTAGAGTTGTTCTCAAGTCATCTAGCTCACTGTTCCTGGTTTTTTTTTTTTTAAGAGCTGTCAGGGCTGACAGTGCATCAGTCAGTATCACCACTTTCTTATTATAAGTCAGTATTTATATATCAATGATATTTTAGAAGTTAATGCTCGTAATTTAAAAAAAAATATATCAAAGATTGGCCAATCTGAAAGTTTCCTGGGGATGCAATTCAATGTTTGTGCACAACCTCCTTTGTCTGCGACCTTTAATGCATTAACAGCTAGGTACAAGAAAAGAGCCACAGACTCTCTGCAATTAAGATACAGTTTTTTCCCCCTAATCACTTTGAATGTATAATAGAAAAAAGCTATGTATTTTATCTTTCTGGAAAGGCACAAAATGACAAGTCAACTACAGTTTCTGTGACAAACAACTGTGAAGTGTGTTAAATTAAAACACTTTTAGGAATGTCGCGATTTACACCAAACTGCGATATTTTGGCTTGTCGATCCATCGCTTAGATGCAAGAACAATAAGAAAAATAACCTCTAAATAGATTATATGTGTCAGACGAATGACAGGAAACAGCTGAGAGATAAGTTCAGAAATGAGGAACTGAGAAAAAGCTAGGAATAGCCCCAGCCATAGAATATATAAAGAAATAACAGATAAAATAGTTTGGCCACGTGACAAGGCAGAAAGATCAAAACACAACACAACGAGCTTTCAACAAACGTTGTGAGAATACCATAACCAATGGTCGAACAAGAAAAGATGGATTGATGTAATATTAGAAGCACTAGAAAACATAACAGCAGCAGAAGCGAACAGAAAAGACCTCAAATTATATCTCTCCTCGACGCTGAAAGGCAAATGAGGAAGGAAAAAAGAAGATGATCCATCGTTTTAACAAATTGTAAAAGTCTTGTCTTCATGTTTTGATCTGTACTTTCTTTTCGTCTTTGTAGTCTGACCTTAGAAAGGAGGGGGTGGGAAGAGGGAGGGAGAGAGAAGAGAGAGAGAGAGAGAAAGAGAGAGAGAGAGAGAGAACTGCTCGTTGAAATCTATTGTGTTCCATTCATCCTAAACGTTTCTGTTGACGATACACAATAAGGTTATCGTCATTCTTCTAATCGTAACACAAGGGTCCAGGTTTGTGACTTCAAATACCGGTGGGTAAATATATTACCTTTCGATGTCAGCTGATGAAACTCGGCCCCCCGTGGTAATTTGTCAGGTGTTTTAGTGCTTCCCTCGGCTGTTGTGGTGGTCTTTGTCCTTTTGGTCACATTGTTCGGTACCTCCATGTTCTTTGTTGTTTCCACGGGCTCGCTCATTATAGGTTGAAAGGTAGTAGTCTTCGTCAGGTCAGATAATTAGAACATAAACAAATTGTGTGTCATTATTTTCACATCAATTGTTGTGAGTTGTGGCGTTGACAATCTCTTCTTTAAGGAATCCTTGCATTATTTCTCTTCTTCCTCTTCTTCTTCTCCCGTCTTCATTTTTCTTCTTCCTTTTTCCATTTTCTACATCTTCTTCTTCTTCTTTTTCTCCAATTCTCATCTTCTGCCTCCTTCTTAATATTTATTCTTTTGAATGCTTCTTCATGTGCTCTACTTGGGATCGACGATTCTACATAACTCGACCTTATTAAAGGATGCACATTTCCGTTACGTATTGGTTTACAGCAAGCTCCGATATCTGCACCTTTTAGCCCAACACCTCCGACATATCCGCGACATTCCTTTGGATACAGAGCTTTCTCTTCACTCTTCAATCTTTACTTCCTTTACCTGAGTAGTTAATCTGTTCTCAGATCTACGGCTGTGAGGTGAAATAGGTAAAGCAAAGTAAGTACGTGACTTCAATCGGCGTCTTAGCACGCGTTTTTTTTTTTCACCCATATGTGCTCGGCCGTCTATCCAGAAGTGTTCGGAGACTTCTTGATAGTCTCGCTTCAAGCATCGAAACTCACGATTCGAGACGGCGTTCCTCATCTTCCTAGAGTACTACCCTGGTATCCATTTCTGCCAGCGGCTAGGTCGACTGCTGGGGTATTTTTGTTTTCCAGCGAGTACAATTTACACTGGTGGCACGGCGAAGAAGTGGTGTAAGATCTGGATAGATGTGATTCACCGATCCTGACGCAAACCATCAGCTATGATTCGCTGGCAGCTTTCAGCCATGTTGCTGAACGGCGTCTTTTTTTCACCCTATAGAGAGTACTGTTTTTAAAAATGAGGTACAAAGAGTCAACTTAAGCGAAGTTCTCTCCACGCATTGCTGGGTGTATGGAAAATATAGTGCTAGTCACTACCTTTATCCATGATCGTGGCATATATTTGGGTGATGTTTGTCAGTATGACGTCAGGCGGACTATATTTCCAACAAAAATTATGCTGCCAGTTTTTAGAGTCTGGGTGAATAGGAGGAGCTTGTCAGTCCTTTAAAAAACGGAGGCATGAGGGGGGGGGGGAGGGATGCCCTCAGATCTAAGAATTGAACATGGACACTTCAATCAGGAAGCTAGCGCACTAAACCACTCAACCACAGAGGCTTCCTCGTCTAAATGGAGTACACATGTGAAATGACAGGCGATAAATAGTTATAACTTGATGTTGTACATGGACACAAATACGACAAGCCCAAAGTTGCGGCAATGAGATCTTTTTTATTTCTCTGGAGCTTAATATTAAAGGGAGAAAATCATACCAGGAAAGCATATGTCAACGTTTTTCTCATTTGCCTTATGGTGGTGCAGAATACTATTTTACTTAACATTAAACACGTGCAAATTGTATCACTTACTGTCTCTAATAAATTGACAATAATAAATAATTTGACTGTTATTTCTGTTTGAAAAATACACCACAAAACACCTGTCTCTCTCTTTTTCCTTTCTCGATCTATCTCTGCTTCCTTTCTCTCTCTGTGTTTCCTTTCTTTCTCTCTCTCTCTCTGTTTCCTTTTTCTCTCCTATTCCTTTGTCGCTGTGTGTTTCCTCTCTCTCTCTCACCTCTCTCTCTCTCTCTCTCTCTCTCTCTCTCTCTTTCTGTTTCCTTTCCCTCCTGTTTCTTTTGTCTCCAGCATTGCACCTTTTCTTCCGTACCGTGATTAAAAAGTATGACACATAGATATAGACTTTGTATTGACGAGAATCGACGAGTCGATTCGTTGTTGCTACTCCTATCAAGTGCGTACGAGAAGATGGCGTTACAAATGTACCAGGCGGTGCGGGACAAGCTTCAACTCTGACATCCAGCACGCTATAACGTCCAACCCCCGCACGACTACCACCCGGTGAGTATCCCTCTTTGTTTCAACCATGACTCTCTTTGTCTTCAGCAGCCTCGAGGCCGCTCGCTATATTTTTTGTTGTGTGTGTACGAGTTATTAATCTTTGTAAACTAGGGACCCGTACCTCCAGTTCTGTATATAATTAGGAAAATGAAAACATGAATAAGTTCAATTTTACGAGTCAATGAACTGATTGAAATACATCGATTTGACAGCACTGTCGGCAGACTCATAGGAGCTTATTCTGCTCTGCAGATGGCGTTAAGTGTGCATGCTGACTATTCCCATAGCTCGTTGCTTATACACACACGTATGCAAGCACTCACTCGTGAACACAGACAGAGAGAGAAAAAGAGAGAGAGAGAGATCTGTCAATATCCTCCTAGATAATGATGTCTTTCATCTCTCTCTTGAGGTCTATCTGTTGACGGTTTCTCTGCGTTCTCCGAATCTCATCAGGTGAATGTTTGAACTATCCAGCCTCACGGTCTGCCTGTTATCACTATTCACATTTATTTTGGTTGTACCCATTAAGTAGCTCGTTCTTGGTAGCTGATGTACGCGATCATGGACAGAAGCAAGATTTCACTAACCCTGATAATGTTTGTCACAGACAAAATTCACCTGACGGACTTGTTTGCCGTACATTAAATTTATCATCTTAACCTTTTGTATAGATGTGCGTGCGGTCGTGTGAAACTATCATCAACATTGTACTGGAAAATTATAACTGAATATTCCGATCACTGTTCGGATAACACATACAAATATCGCTACTGTTCACAGGCTGCATATACAGACTAGAGGTGCTACGGGTAATATCAGTTAGTTGAATAATAGCATTTCTTTGAAAAAAAAAGCAGCAGCATTTTATAAAAAAATCGCCCTTCCCTAATTGTTGCCTGGGCAACAGCATACAAGCTAATTTGTTCGATCTTCAGCTGCCAATAATTCTTTGAGCATTTGCCTCACGTCTTACCTTACGTTTCTGATAGGGTTAGGCACTCATTCTATCTACTCAAGATACCCAATCAAGTCAGTTTCACTCCACATTGTATTTGTTGTTGGATTTGAATACGAAACTAACGCCGTAACCTAAATACAACAGCGATCTCCACAATAGATGACTGATAGACCAGATTTTGATAAGCATGTTCTTTTACTTTGACTTTATTTGCTAAGCTTTTCTAACTGGTTCTCTTTAGTCATTTGATTCTACTACTATATCGTCCATACAGTCTTTCCGGCTATCACCCCTTCCCCTGTAATAATCGTTTTCTTATATACTTATGGTTTTCCCTCCTTGTTTTTCTATCTATCTGTCTGTCCGTCCGTCCGTCTAACTGTCCGTCCGCCCGTCGACCTTTCGAGCTGTAGCCGACCCATAGGGTGTAGACCCACATACTCTTTCTCTTATTTAAATTTGTTGTTCTAGCACTTTTCAATCCTTGTAAAGATCTTTTATCACATCTCGCCATTTGTCTCTGTTCTGTGCAAGCAGCTCTATCTCATTTAGGGAATCGAATCCTGCTGCTCTTGCCTCTCTCATCAATGTTCTTCTCAGTATCTCTCTGGGTAAGCCTCTTTTCTTTTGCTCTTACCGGTTGTTTCGCACACGAGGGCTTGCTTTGCTATTCGATTATTATCTCTTCTCATCACATGTCCAACATATGACCATCGTCTTTTCTTTATTACTGAAGATATTAGTGGTTGATTGGCGATTTCTCTAATTTCCTCGTTTGTTTTGAATTCGTTCCACGCTATACCAAGTACTTTCCTTAGACATTTATTTTTTAATGTGTTCAACTTTGTTTCTATCTCTCTTGTTGTTTTCCAGCTTTCACACGCATACGTAAGGGTTGATAGTACATTTGCTTTGAATAGTCTAAGTTTTTTGTTTGTGCTGATGAGTTTTGATTTCCACAACTTTTCAAGGCTTCTGAAGACATTGCTGCTTTAGCTATTCTTGTAGCCGGGGGATGTAGGGATGTAAGGAAGTAGATGTAGTTGGGTAAAGACAATGGTAGAACCATTGTAGGGTAATGTGAGATTTGAGAACCGCCGTGAGTTGAGACAGCGGTCGGGGTTGATAGTGTTGAGTGAATATTGTCAGAAATTTCGTGCAATAAGTGAATGATGAGAAACTCTAGAGTGAGTTGTCTTACGATGGGGAAATTTATTTGATTGGCTGGGTGATGACGTAAGTGAGCTGTGATTGGATGGAACACGAGATACTTAAAGGGCTGGAGAGAGAGAAAGACAAGTTCCAGTTAGGTGGTAGAGAGAAGTCCAGCTAAGTTCCAGCTTAGGTCAGTTTGGTTGGTAGAGGGAAGTTCCAGTTTGGAGATAGATAGAGTCAGTGTAGGAGGCGGCCGTGGTGCTAGGCGCCAGCTCATTCATTGGGAACAGAACAATCGCTCCTTCGTAAATAAGAGTATAGGTGGAGATTCCAACACAGGTATAGATCAGGTGGGAGTTATAGAAAGGCTAGATAAGTCACATGTAAGTGTAGGGCGATAGGGAGCCAAAACGTTGTTGGGCCTACTGAGCGTGTAGTCAGGCCGCCCAGCACATGTAAATAGATTGTTATACTCAGCACATTGTAAATAAACCCAGTGAAGTCTTGTGTTCATTCATGACTTATGTGACTTTAATAGTGTGCGGCCTTGTAACAGATTGTTGAGTTGGCCGATTGGGTCGATAAACACAACGCGAAGTAAGGAATACCACCACCACCACCACTAATGCCAGATCAACACTACGCGAAGTACACATTATGAGGCGATAAACACATGCCGGCTGTACGACCAGGTGAGAAGCTAAGTGTAGGGAAGCTCTGAACCTAATTACGATGTCCAGCTGAGTCGGGATGACTACAGTCATTCGTGTGTACAGCAAGAGAACGCTGAGGGTCAGTTATCAAGAACCACGAGTTAGCAACGAGCATCGACGACCGCCCTCGCTCGCATCAATCTCAACTCAAAACATCAACACCACACAATGCGCGCCACCCCCCCCCCCCCCACACACACACACACACACACATCAATACATAAAACGCTGCTTCCATGTTCATTCTTATTCTAATTTCTTTACTTGTATCCCCTTCTCGATCAATGTGACCTTCAAGATAGATAAAGTGGTCAGTCTCTTCCACTGGTTTGTTTTCCATATATATTATGTCATCTGTTGGAATTAAGCTTTTCATGATTTAATCTTTTCATGATTGATCTCAAGCCAAATTTTGCTGGCTATTGATGATAGTTCATTCGTGTTTTCCTGCATCGTTTTTACCTGACTGCTGATGAGGACTATGTCATCAGCAAAGTCGATGTCCCTCCAAATGGCCTCCTTGTGCCTTTGTTATCAGTGCAGCATTTCTTCATTATGAAGTCCATAACAACTCCAAATAACAAGGGCGATAAAATACATCCTTGTTTAACCCCAGTTTCTATTGGAAAACATTCGCCCAGTCCTTCCTCTGTACGAACTGCACATGTGTAGCCATCATACATGTCTTTGATAATATTTATATTACTTGTTTTTGCTACAACTTGATTTGACCCACAGTCAACTATAATACATAGGCCTGCAGGCTGAGAGGAAACTTCCGGAAATGTTCACTAACGTGACGTATTCAATTATGCAAGCTTTAGACGGCAGGCGTCAATCTAGCCGCAAATCAATTCAGAGGAAGAGGTATGTTTACAGCACTCGGAAAAGATGACAAATAATCAACAACAGAAAAAAAAAGAACAATATATGGACCAAAGCAAGATCGAACCCGTACTCAGTGGCACAGCGCCTTGCCACGAAAAGCCAAACGCTAGGGAAACACTGCCACTCAGCTAACTAGCCGCAACCGCCCCTGCTCACAAAGCTGCAGTTGAGGTTTTCCGAGGTTTCCCTTTCTGGGCTCATGTCTGTCTAAAGTAGGCTATAATTTGACCCTGTCAGTTTGCTTGAAGATTTCCGCTGGCCATCTAATTCCCCATCCTCATATTCGAAGATTTCTTGGATCGTCTCTCTCTTGTTCTGTACTCAACGTTCGCGTCTCTTCCTCGCTCACTTAGCAGTTGTTCATCTTTGTTGCCATTAATCGTCTCCCTTAATCATGTTATATACCCTCATTCCTTCAGCGGGATGTCTGCCATCTCCCACTATAATCACGATACCTGTCTTCAACAAAAATTCACATTGTCTTTCATTTTCTTTATTGTAGTCATCTCGGCAACGCGTTATTGCTATCGTTTAACATTTCTATCTGCTCTACGACCTTCTGTTGGGTCTGCCACTGTTGTCTGTTGAACCGTCATTCTTTTCTTCTTGTCTAAGAACAATATGGGAGCCGCGATAGCTCAGTGGTAGTGAACTGGACTACAAAGGACAAAAGGTAGGGTTCGATCCCAACCGACGGCTTCACCCAGCCTTAAATGGGTACCGGATTTTTTTCTGGGAAAGTAAAGCAGCACGGGCGTAATACCGACCACATTACCCCAAAAATCATTTTATGAAGGTCTGTAAAATATATGGTCACTAACACCATATTTCCCTATACGCTACTTGGCGTGACGGGGGTACTTTACTTTACTTTTAAGAACAATATAGATAACACAGCTTTCCTCTTTCTCTCTCTCTCTCTCTCTCTCTCTCTCTCTCTCTCTCTCTCTCTCTCTCTTTTCCGCTCTATCATTATTATCACCTTCAGTATTTCTACTAATTCACCATTCCTAGAGTACTTTTTGTATACTACCCATGTTTGGTTAGCTGTTTACTGCTTCTCTCTCTCTCTCTCTCTCTCTCTCTCTCTCTCTCTCTCTCTAAAAAGTCAAAAGTCTCTTTTCTTGGCCTGTCATTGTATTTAATGACGTTCACGCTTGTGGAATTCTTTCTGACAACAAAAAGGCCTTTTCTTTCTTTCTTTCTTTTCTTTCTTTTTCTTTCTTTCTTTCTTTCTTTCTTTCTTTCTTTCTTTCTTTCTTTCTTTCTTTCTTTCTTTCTTTCTTTCTTTCTTTCTCATAACTTTCTTTCTTTCTTTCTTTCTTTCTCATAAATTTCTTTCTCATAACTTTCTTTGTTTCTCATACATGTCAATTATTAACTACTTCAGTCTCCTACACAAACACATGCTAACAATTACTCGTTCTCTTATTTCATGACGGACACGCCACACAAACACTCTCACGTGTACACACAATCTATACACTCACCATCTCTCTTAGTCCACACCACATCTCTTAGTCCACACCACATCCCCCACCCCTCCCCCTCTATACAGACCGCTATCGACCTCCTCTTGAGCCTAGAGACCAAGGTTTCGTCTGTAAGAGAAACAGAATCCCCCTACACGCCACCAGACCAAGATGTCTCAGATAGCGTTGCCAGACCTTTTTCACTCACCGAGGCCAACCTGAGGGCGGCTATCAAACAAGACGAAGCTTACTAGTAGAGAACATGCTAAAGGTCATAGATCATAAGATACGCTAGATAGAAGGCATGTTCATGTTCAGATGCCTTTAAGACGACATGAAAATTACTAATATTAAAGATAAGACTATCAGGCAATACAAACACGGCAGATGGCTTTTATACAGGAATATAGGATAGCTATATTTACTTTTTATTTATTTTTTTTTAACATCAAACTGCATGATGATGGAACTTCCATGTGATGTTAGCAGACGACAGTAGCCAGCTAACGTGTATTCATTTTTGCTAACAGTTTCTAGGTCGTGTGTTCCATTTATCGAAGCAAAGAACAGCTTTAATAGTTAGGTATGTAGGATGGATGGATGGACTGATTGAGCAAATAACACGGGAAAGGCTTTGTGCAGCCGGACGACTTGATGAATACCCACCTTGAAAAATGAACCAGATTGTTTTAATGACCATACGTTACGTTACATGGGAGGACAAATAGAGAGGGGAGATTCCACTCACACTGTGAAGCAATATGGCGTTAGGGCCAATAGGTGAGACCTTCAGCGCATTTTATTATTATTTTTTTTTGCGAAAAGGTTTGGGAGGGGAGGGGGGTGTCAGTATTACGTTCATGTTGTTTTTATTTCCCAGAGTAAACAAATAAACGGATACCCATCCAAGGTTGGGTGAACGATCAGGATCTTTGTCCTTAGTAGTCCAGTTCACTAACCACTGAGCTATCGCGGCTCCCCCGCGTGATTTAGGTACCCATTTAAATGTTCTGTAATTTTCACCAAAGTTAATCTCAAATAAAGAAATAGTAAAGAAAAGGCAAGACTGATTTTCACTGTTAATTTTGGATGGCAATTGCGGCCTAATATAATCCAGAAAGACTTACTCTGAAGTTGAACGGGTCATGTCCTCGGCATGAAGTTGGCAAACCTGCAAGTCAACAAAGTTAATCTTGATAGCGCAGATAACGTTCCCCACAGCGCGAGACTTCATTTCCACAAGTTACGTACATAAACCTAGCACTTCTGGTTTGAAATCTAGTCCACACACGTTGACCCATTCTTTCAAATAAATAAACCAAACCACGAAACAGAAATGCACATTTTGAGAGTATATACACATTTTCAGACAACTACAGTCCTGTCATATAGTTTGTGAAGTTTTCCTGTTTCTAGACACAAATTTGTCTCCAAACGCCATAATTTGAGAACCATTCATATATGTTTTGTTTGATGGCCCATCTACGGCTCATCAGATATGAATGTAACCTAACGGCAACAGTGAACCTTGTATATTTCTGTGTTTCTTTTATACGCTTATATGTGCCTCTCTCTCTCTCTCTCTCTCTCTCTCTCTCTCTCTCTCTCTCTCTCTCTCTCTCTCTCTCTCTCTCTCTTTCTCTATGTGTGTGTGTCTAGTGATCTGGCTGTTGGCGAGTATTATGTTCTTTTGCTTCATGTACTTAATAAAAAAAAAAAGAATGTGTATAAAAATTATAGAGCTGCACTTCCAGGTGCTGGAACAGCTATTTTTGTTCAGTAAGACGTTTTCTTTTTATTCGCTCATTCTTTGTTTCACATTTAAAAAATTGCTTTCACTTGTTCTTGTTTCTTGAGTCTTTATTTTATATAAGTTTTCATTTCTTCTTGAAGTCAATGCCTTTGTCCGTTTTTTCCTCTTTCATCTCCCAATCAGTTGTGTTTTTTCCTGTGCGATGCGTGACCTCTTCGTTATTTCCTGCATCCTTCAATCTTCATTTCCTATTTCCGTCTGTTTCGTTAAATGAGGAGAATCTACACATCTGTTGTTTTATTTAACAAACATGGGGAGGGGGTAGGGGGTTAATAGTTGAATCAGGTTATATGGAGGGGCATGGTCGCTGTTGCTGTAAAGGGGAAAGTTGTGAAAATTTAGCTTTCTGTCTTTTATTTGATGATGACTTGCGAGCTTTCTTAATTTGTTCAAATCGTGACCATCTCACTGGTGAATCTTTGAGGTCAGTCACAATTACATTTACACATTAATGTTGTTGTTTCTTTTTAAAACTTATCGAGAGACTAGAGATATCTAAATACTTAGCTGACACTGGTCTCTCTCTCTCTCTCTCTCTCTCTCTCTCTCTCTCTCTCTTTCTCTCTCAACAGATAGTTCAAGAGGAGCACGTTATAATTTGTGTATTTAACTGAGTGGGTGCACTCTTAGTCTGTTCTCTTTGTCAATCTTCTTTCTCCATCATTTCTCTCCCACTTCTTTCCTTCTCCTCTATCTTTCTCCCCTTCTTCGTCGCTTCCCATCTTTCTCACTCATGTAGCAGATAGCGATGCTAATAGTTTCTATCGTTTACTAGCTCAGGACACTCTTTATTTTTCATCCTCCTCTTCCCCCTCCTCTTTACTCTCTCACTCTTCCCCCCCCCCACCTCCTCTTTGTACTGTTGCCATTAACTCCTTATTCCAAGTCTGAGCATAACGCCCCTTTTAATCTCCGAGCCGATCCTGGAGTCAACGATTATTAAAAGAGACTTCAATATAACTCTCATGTCAAGTATTGACAATTGTTTTAATGTACGTATACATGTGCCGGGTGCTTATTAAATTACTTACCATTTCATTGTGCTTTCTATGAAAACGTTACTCGGGAAGTTAATGATAGGAATTACGATTGCTGTGATTGTACACGTTGTATCGTGTCATATTGAAGTGTATTATGGACAGTTAATTGATAGATGGAATCAATGGATGTCACTGAGGTGTGTTACACAAACGAGTGACGAGTCTCATGGGCAGCTTTTGTGACTTTACGGGTACTTTTTTTTTTCTGGAGTCAGTGGGTGCATTATGAATATCTTTTTTTTTTTTTTCCTAGCGTACACCCGGCGGCTGCTAAATGAATGGATAGTCCTCTTCGTGACCCGTTAATCCTTTCAAGGACGTTAAGTGGGCGTTGATATGTTGGAATTAATTTACACCTTTCAGCCCAGCACATTCGACCCAGAGGCATTTTTTAGCACCGGGATGCCTTTCCTTTCCGATCCCTGCTCGCTTGGCCAGACTAGAGCGGTTAATCTATTGCGGAAGGCACCTCGAGGAGGTGCAGTAGGGTCTGGATGCTGGTGGTTCTCTGATCCTGGCGCACACATGTCAACTGTGAGTCGCTTCCAGCGCCTTGTCTATATGTTGAAGTGAATAATAAGGCATGCCCAACTTTTGATATGTCAGAGGAGGCTATAGTTATAGTTAATCGAAGGCCCCGGTATCACTGCAAGCGAATGAAAATCCATAATTGCGCAACCGCCCGTGCCAGTGGAATCATTCGAATTAACATTTCATCGAATAGCCAAACAAAGAAAGGCAGCTGCAGTTCCCATCGTAGCAAACACAGCACACGTCAAAAGTCATAGGGCATAGTAGCACCGACAGTGAACGCAACTGAACTGTCTTTCGTCATACGATATCATCATTCATCGTAAGTAATCTAAATATAGAAACACCATCTGATGAAACACACACCTCACAGAGGAGGCTAGTTTTAGCATAACGTGACTACAGGCACTACTGACGATGCATGATCTTGCCCTATATGTTATGGTTATGGAAGGCCCATGTATCACTGCAAACGAATTAAAATCCAGAATTGCTCAACCGCCCGTGCCAGTGGAATCATCCTAAAACACTCACTCATCTCCAAAACAAAGAAAGGTAGCTGTAGTACCCATCATAGCAGTCTCAACACACGCCAAAAGACATAAGGCGAAACCGCACAGAAAGTGAACACAACCAACTGTTTCTTGTCATACGATATCATCATTCATCGTAAACAATTGGAATATCGAAACACGATCAAAACGGATGAAACACACAGCTCACGGTGTGCACATAGCACTTAACTCAGTAGCTCCTGCAACAAGCCGGACTTGGAATATGAGGAAACTGCAACAAGGAACACTTTTCGTACATAGCCTTCAATTATTCCTGCCCCTTCCTGTCGAGATCAACGAATATAGACTGCTTTTTTAAAAAAATGCCACTTGAGTGTTATGTTGTGCATTTTTTGGCTCAATTCAGGAAAAGGAATTCATAACTAATGAACATAAGATACAAATGAACAAAGAATGCATAACAAACAAATACATTATTGCAAAGGTGAATAAAGAATTGATAATTAAAAAGAGGATAAGAAAAAAGTGAACAAATAGTTCATAACTGACAACAATGGTAAAAGAAAAGTGAATAAGCAAAACAATAATTAACAATATGATAACAAAAACGTGAACAAAGAGTTCTAACTAGCTTCATATGTAAGTAAAAATAAAGGGGGCAGTCAGTGCATAACTAACATTATGGATGTGAACACTAAACTCATATTAACTTTGGAAGTAAGTGAGTAGTGAACAAAGAATTCACAGATACATTTAGTTTTAGATGAAAATGTAATAACACATTAGTAGTAGGAAACTCTTTGTATATGATATAATATGATAACTAGAGATAAGTGAACAACAGTAAATGATAACTAGAGATAGATCAACAACAGTTAATGATAACTAGAGATAAGTGAACAACAGTAAATGGTAACTAGAGATAGGTCAACAACAGTTAATGATAACTAGAGATAGGTCAACAACAGTTAATGATAACTAGAGATAAGTGAACAACAGTAAATGATAACTAGACATAAGTGAACAACAGTAAATGATAACTAGAGATAGATCAACAACAGTTAATGATAACTAGAGATAGGTCAACAACAGTTAATGATAACTAGAGATAGGTCAACAACAGTTAATGATAACTAGAGATAGATCAACAACAGTTAATGATAACTAGAGATAGGTCAACAACAGTTAATGATAACTAGAGATAGGTCAACAACAGTTAATGATAACTAGAGATAAGTGAACAACAGTAAATGATAACTAGACATAAGTGAACAACAGTAAGTAATAACTAGAGATAAGTGATCACAAGTAAGTGATAACTAGAGATAATGAACAACAGTAAGTGATAACTAGAGATAGTTCAACAAACAGTAAGTGATGACTACAGATAAGTGAACAACAGTAAATGATAACTAGAGGTAAGTTAACAACAACAAGTAATAACTACAGATAGTTCAACAACAACAAGTGATAACAGGAGATAACTCAACAACAGTGATAACTACAGATAGATCAACAACAGCAAGTAGTAACTACAGATAGATCAGCTGTAAGTGATAACAAGAGATAAGTCAACAAAAGTCAGCGATAATTGGATATATGTGAACAAGAACAACAAATGCTAATTAGTGATAAGTCGGAGCACTTAAATAAGCCTATAATAACCAACGCAAGTATACACCTGGTACCAGTTGAAAGACTACAATATAAACCAATAGGTTTTATACTAACAAGAAAACAGAACAAGAAGAGAGTAACCGTCAGCAGAACTGTCCCCAATTTTACGGACAGCACAGACCAAAAACAGTTATGGTTACACTCAAACATCCAGATACAAAGAGAAAATACACAAACAATCAAAAGAAGCAACAAATAAAAAAAAACAATAAAAATGAAATAATTATACGATCAAGAATCAAGGAAAACTCTAGAAGAGAAAGTATCAGGAATTTAAGAAACTCCATAATAAAGCGCGCAACAGTTTGTAGAACAAAACTAAGGACAAAAGAAGGGAAGAAGAGCGCCCCATAGTGGAAACGTTGCAATCAGGGAAGCAGTTTTTTTTTTTTTTTTTAAAGACGAAACTATTTAAAGATTGGAGGGAGAAGAATCAAGAAGAATATGAAAATCTGCCTTGGTCCGGGGAAAAAAAGTTACAATTTTGATAAAAGAAGATTAGCAAAACACCATGACTGAATTTGGATAAAGGGTGAGTAGGGGACTTCAAGACAGCCACACGAGACTGCTACAAATCAGTAAAAGCAACAAAAGCGAGAAAATAAAACCACGATCCCACTGAACTTATAAATGACAAAGACGGACAGCCAATATCAAATAATCAACTTGTGCAACAAGAGATTGAACATGGCTCCAATAATACAATAAAAGCCACCTGTTATTGTTATGGATCCAGCGACCTTTGAGTTGATGCCCTTCGGCCAATGCCATGTAGTTGTAGTAATGTAGTAGATGTAGTAATCTGCAGGTATTTTTATGTTCTGCTGTGGTTCCGTACAGATTTCCATATAAAAGCTACATAAGAATGTACAAACACTGAGTCCAATATCACTAAAGAGCAAATCGAAGAAGTGATCAAATATGCACAAATAAATAAAGCACCAGGGGTGGACAACATACCGGTAAAAATAATTGTAGCAGCAGAAGAAACAGGAGTTACATGGCTGGACACAATATTCAATGCAGGATGACACCAACAGAAAGTCCCAGAAGAGTGGCAACAAGCAATCATCGTAACAATTTTTAAAAAATGTAGCAAAAGAGACTGCAATCAATATAGAGGTATCTCCCTTCTTAGACATGTGGAAAAGTTTAACGCTAAAATTGTCAGTGTGTGTGTGTGGGTGGGGGGGGGGGGGGGGGGGGGGAGGCTCAGACCAATATTAGAACTGCAGTTAAGCGATTCTCAAATGAGGTTCCGAAATAATTGAGGGTGTACCGACTATTCACCCTAAAATATCTAGCAGAAATGATGACATGACACAACCAAGATTTGTACGTAACTTTCATTAACCAAGAAAAGGCATTAGACAGAGTAAACAGAGAACAGTTAAGGGGAGATACTAACAACATACGGAGTAAGCCAACATCTAACCAACCTAATAAAAGTCTCTATATCAAACGGTAGCGGCACAGGTTGAACAGCAGCAAGCTACACAGAACATTTTGAAGTTAGATCAGGAGTAAGACAGGGGTGCGTACTAGGTCCCTTATTTTTTATTACTTAAATGGACTACATATGTAAGTTAGCCAACCCATCTGACGAGCTCATATTGCAGACGATCAGACACAAATACACGGAAATATAGAAGACCTACAATAACATATAAATATACTTAACAGCACAGGCCGCAAAAAAAAAACAACCTTAAAATCTACACCAACAATGGACGAGAAACATCAAAAGATGGGCAAGTCAGCCTATGACAACCTGCAAGATTAAAGCAAGAGATAGAGCGGAATGGCGCTCATGGTAGCCAATCTTCGATGCGGAGACGGCACTCGATGATGACAATTGTTAAATAAAAGCTCAGAACACTCAGGTGGGAACTAGAGAAAAGTCAACAGTGTTAACTAGCTAAAGCCAACAGTAAGTGTTAACTAGATAAAGCCAACAACAGTAAGTGTTGAGTATTAACTAGATAAAGCCAACAATAGTGAATGTTAACTAGATAAAGCCAACAATAGTAAGTGTTAGGTGTTAACTAGATAAAGCCAACAACAGTAAGTGTTAACTAGATAAAGCCAACAACAGTAAGTGTTAACTAGATAAAGCCAACAACAGTAAGTGTTAACTAGATAAAGCCAACAACAGTAAGTGTTAACTAGATAAAGCCAACAACAGTAAGTGTTAACTAGATAAAGCCAACAACAGTAAGTGTTAACTAGATAAAGCCAACAACAGTAAGTGTTAACTAGATAAAGCCAACAATAGTAAGTGTTAACTAGATAAAGCCAACAATAGTAAGTGTTAACTAGATAAAGCCAACAATAGTAAGTGTTAACTAGATAAAGCCAACAATAGTAAGTGTTAACTAGATAAAGCCAACAATAGTAAGTGTTAACTAATAGTAAGTGTTAACTAGATAAAGCCAACAACAGTCAACATTACTGGTTGCAGGAGAAGAAACAACAACATGATCACTAATACTGCCAGAAGTAAGATAGCAACTAGCGATCGAAGTGGCAAACACAAATGTTTGTGTAAGCGAGCAGAGACGATACACACCAAGCTGTATGAGAAGCGGTGAGACCAACAGAAGGTTATGCAAAGCCGTGATCGTCTGCGCCAGTCTGTGTCGACGTTGAGTCAGCTGGAGTTAGGATACTGACAGCAGTACCAATAATATCTTTCACAGAATTCATTTGGAGAACGGTTTTCAATCTGTAGTGCCACAGGACACGCGAACTTAAGGGGCTAACAAAGAAAGTAGAAGAGTGGGGCAGTGGCGAGCCTTGCAGCTGTTGGGATGACGGGGCCGCCTGCACTTCAGGGGGATGGGGTGATGGGTGGGGCATGCTAGGGTTACATGTTGGCGCTTGTCGTCCTATTTAAAATATTGACGCAATCTCCGCGAACTTTGACCCGCTAAATCCTGCTCTATAAATACTCCACTTGGTCTGTCTTTCTGTCGAGTTCTCTTTGTAGTTTTTTTTTTTTTTTCAGCTGCCGAGAGTTAAATAAACGTTGTTTTTATTTTTGTTCTCCAAATCCGCCTAATAAACTGTACTTTCCCCTCTTAATTTGTGTAACAACTAATCTCATATTTCTGTTAGTTTTCCGCTTGTTTGTTTCATCATACCCTTTTTACTTCGTAATCTTCTTGCATTTTATAAATTACTTCTAGGTCCATTTTTGTTGTACTGGATCAGCTCGCTACCCGCCTCAAGTTAAAATATATATATATATATATTGTAGAAACTCCCGAGGCTGTGAAGTGTAAATATTATCAGAAGAAAAAAAAAGATACGTTTTAATAAAATTTCGTAACAGATGGGGAAAAAGAAACCCACGAAATGAATCTGGTCTAGTCAGGGAGAAAAGGCCGCGAGGGGAATGAAAATGGGACAACGGATTTGAGATCACAGTAGACTGCGCATCGGACTGGCGTCCCACTATGATGAGCGTCGGGCTGAGTATTATGGACATCTGACTGGGGTCCCACTATGATGGGCATCGAACTGAGAATTATGGGCATCTGACTGGGGTCCCACTATGATGGGCATCGAACTGAGTATTATGGGCATCTGACTGGGGTCCCACTATGATGAGCGTCGGGCTGAGTATTATGGACATCTGACTGGGGTCCCACTATGATGGGCATCGAACTGAGAATTATGGGCATCTGACTGGGGTCCCACTATGATGGGCATCGAACTGAGTATTATGGGCATCTGACTGGGGTCCCACTATGATGGGCATCGAACTGAGTATTATGGGCATCTGACTGGGGTCCCACTATGATGAGCGCCGGGCTGAGTATTATGGACATCTGACTGGGGTCCCACTATGATGGCATCGAACTGAGTATTATGGGCATCTGACTGGGGTCCCACTATGATGGGCATCTGACTGGGGTCCCACTATGATGAGCGTCGGGCTGAGTATTATTGGCATCTGACTGGGGTCCCACTATGATGGGCATCTGACTGGGGTCCCACTATGATGGGCATCTGACTGGGGTCCCACTATGATGAGCGTCGGGCTGAGTATTATTGGCATCTGACTGGGGTACCACTATGATGGGCATCGAACTGAGTATTATGGGCATCTGACGGGGGGGGGGGGGGTCCCACTATGATGAGCGTCGGCTGAGTATTATGGGCATCTGACTGGGGTCCCACTATGTTTAATGATTTCTCGGATACTGAATGTCTACGAGTATTATTTCTTTTGCTGACTCATTTTTATAGTGTTTGGCATTGAGTCCTAATTATGTAGTTTACTACTTTATTATTTCTTTCTGTTAGATAAATTCTTATTTGTAATGAGTCACTTCTTGTCCTTGAGCTATTAATTTTTGCTTGAAATGAGTCACTGTTTTTGTATTAGTGGTCAATTCTTACAATAATTGAGTCACTGTTTCTTTATTGGTGGTCAATTCTTACAATAATTGAGTCACTGTTTCTTTATTGGTGGTCAATTCTTACAATAATTGAGTCACTGTTTCTTTATTGGTGGTCAATTCTTACAATAATTGAGTCACTGTTTCTTTATTGGTGGTCAATTCTTACAATAATTGAGTCACTGTTTCTTTATTGGTGGTCAATTCTTACAATAATTGAGTCACTGTTTCTTTATTGGTGGTCAATTCTTACAATAATTGAGTCACTGTTTCTTTTTTGGTGGTCAATTCTTACAATAATTGAGTCACTGTTTCTTTATTGGTGGTCAATTCTTACAATAATTGAGTCACTGTTTCTTTATTGGTGGTCAATTCTTACAATAATTGATTGAGTGCCTGTTTCTGTATTGGTGTTCAATTCTTGCTTGAAATAGGCGAGTCACTGTTTCTCTAAGGATAATAACTTCTTTCGTGCATTTACTTTTAATCTAAAGAAAAATAATTCTTCATTGAGACAGTTAACTCATTTTAAAATTAATTTGTCTTGTCTCACTGTAGTTCTCTTTGTATGGAACAAACATCTCGACGTATATGATTTTCGAATTCTGGATACCTTTGCTAATTCACATAAAAAATGATGACTTCTAGACGCCACTTGCTTTCTGTTTTACCTATTTCATCCAGAAAACAGATAAATAATGGCACTTTTATTACAACCAGCCATTGCAACCTATGCAAGTGTTTTAGTGCAGTTTAACAGGTGACCGTTATATATCATGCTTAATTAGAAGAGATTCAGAATATAAGCCAATTCTGACCAATGAAAGCAAATCATGGACAGTAGAATGAAAAAGGCGATTAGAGGCTACAGAGATGGAATTTCTCAGAAGAATGTTGGAAGTTCCCTGGACAGCCAAAAATAACAACAAGGACATTCTTAGAGACGGCAACACACACACACAAAAGAAGTTCATAAAAACACCATAAAGAAACAATCGGAATTTTTCTGGCACATCATTGAGAAGAAGAAAGTTGGGATACTTGGTTACAACTGGCAAAATACAGGGAAAGAGATATCGAGGACGACATATAAAGAATATGCTAGATAACTTGGTGTCGTGGCAAGGAAAACTATCAAACACATAATCGACACGATGCACTGTGGATAGAAAGAAAATTGAGGAAGGGCATGATCACCTGCGCCAACCGATATGGCACATGATGATAAAATCAGACGAGTTATTGAGGGAAAAAAAAGTGTTGTAGAAAGCAAACAAGCTTGAACAAAGTAAAACATGTCTATGCCATTCACTTCTCTTGGAACCGATCCTGGGGATGGGTGGAACCGTTTTATGGTTGACAATGGGGGTGTAACTTTAGAGGTTACAAAGAATATATTCTTCTTCGATCATGAGCTAGAACTACTAGATAGATTTCTATATTAAGTTGCTCGATGTGCAATGCGGATGATCTGTCGACTCTCGAACCAACAAGGGGAAAGCCCTAGTTTATTTAAGCACATACATTTTTTATTTGGGAAGAATAACGTCCCCATGAGTAAACATGACACTTTATTCGAAGGTTCTCTATCTGACATTAGAAGAAAAACCTATTTTTACTATTTAAAAAGAAAAGAAAATTAACGGGAGGGTAAAAGTCCTAACCCTAACATTATTTTTAGTGTTTGAGAACCACTGTAGTTTTGTTGTGATATCAATCGAAGGGAAATCACTCGTTTCGCTGAAATATCGTATGTGTTTAATTTAGTAAATTACCCAAACAAGATATGTTTTGTTATTTGTTGATTGTTTTGTTTTCGCTTCTTTGTGTTATTTTTGTAAAACAATAGGGGCGGAGAAGATGACAGATGGTTTGTTTGAAAGCTTTATTGAGTTAATTAATCGTTTGCTGTCCTTGTAACTTTATCAAACTATGTATACCTGTCATCATTATGTGCCATATCGGTTGGCGTAGGCGATCATGTCCTTCCACAATCTTCTATCTACCGCGCATCGTATCAGTTCTGTTGTTGACTGTTTTCCATGCCATAACACCAAGATATCAAGTATTTTCTCTCTTTGTCGTCTGCGATCTTTCTTTCCCTGCATTTTGCCAGTGTGGTTAGGGGTGTAGAGTTCTGCTCTACCAAATGAGGAGTAAGACGTCTCTTTTCTTCCGCTAGTCTTCGGGACACCCTTGGGCAAGGTGGAGCTCCCGTTTAGCCCCCTATCAGGGTTATGTGAAGCCATTGGAGCAGGTTGTGGATGGTGTTGTGGGAGCAGCCGACAAGTAGTGCTGGTTATGGTCCCCACTCCGTGATGGCAGGCAGAAGATCTCATTTATAGAGACAATGGCTGCGATCTCCGACTAGTACAGTCACTGCCAAGAAGGAAAGGAATGGCAAATTACCTTCTTATATTGCCTCGTATATTGATTGCCTCGTATAATTATGTCCAAACACGACATCTACAGCTAACTACGTTAATGTATACAGTACTGTTTATATAAACACTAGTACACTGCTTCCTTTTTAATATTTTTACACAGATGTTTTGATTTAATATCAAAATGGCTTTTAGTTACGCTCTTTGACATTTTGCTATTTATTGATGAAGATGTTCGGAACCTAACAAATTTCGCTCATTCTTTAAATTAGATATTTTATAGAAATGGTGAAACCACACACAGAATGTGACCTTTTTTAGCTACAGAGAATGTCTATGTTGGTTTGATAATTTAGTAGTTAATTCTCATAACAAAAAGATCGCAAATTGGCAAATATGAGAGTTTCAAAAGTTACATTTTTTAACGAAGGTTCATCTAATACAGGAGATATATGTGTATTTGTTTTCTTCTTGGAAAGACAAATGTGCAAATCAACTAAAGAATCGGCAACAAACAACTTTGCTTACCAACTCACAGCTTCTTTATATTTATTTGTAACATCTAGTCGCCACTGTCTTTATTCTTACCATCTCGCCTTGTCTCTTTATGCTCTTACCATCTCACAATTTTTCTATGCATTTTGTTTACATCTCACCGCTTCTCATTATAGTTTTTCCATCTCTGTGTTTATATTCTTACCATCTCATGTTTTTTGTTTGTTTCTAAACTTACCATCTCACGTTTTTTTAAAATCTGTATATTCTTACCATCTCACGTTTTCTTAAAATGGTTATACTCTTACCATCTCCAGTTGTTCTCAGTCTGTATTATTTTACCCCCTCACAGTTTCTATTCAACATCCCTAAAACCCCACGCTTGTCTCAGATTACATTTCTAACCACTTATACCGTTACTGTATCCGAGCTATAAACTTCCCTCATACATTTGTCCACATTTTTATCAACTCCAGACTGTCCATATTCTTGCCAAGGTTCAGTTTTTCTTGTCCAAATCCCTACCATCTTACAGTTTATCATCAGCCCACACGAACGTATTGTAAATGCTCTATCAGTAGACTTGGTCACCGAGCTACTGGCACAACCACATGCATCTATATCGTCTTCCTGTATGCTATTACTGACCATATCCTTCTCTCAATCCTGTACATTTGTAACAAATAATCCTTCCTCTTATTGTTTCATAGAAACGTAACGCCAGATTATATTGTAGTGTTTCTTTAGCTCCTTCACTTTTTAAAGTGTTTCCTTTCAAGTCTCGACTCCTTTATGTTAATTAGCTAATTATTACTGGCTTGCCCTCATTGTTTCTGCCATTTTTCTATTTTTAATGATACTTGCTTCAATTTAAATATAATCTTGAAGTGTCTTTAAACTCTCTCTCTCTCTCTCTCTCTCTCTCTCTCTCTCTCTCTCTCTCTCTCTCTCTCTCTCTCTCTCTCGTCTCTGTTTGTCTTGTTCCCATCCACTCTGGGCTAATATCCAACGTCCCCTCTTGTTTTATTTCCCCTTTATTTCTCAGAAATATGTCGCAGACACATTGTGTCGCCTTGTTTTCCCCATTATTTTCGTATTCTCTCTTTGTCTTTGTTTGCCGTCACCTCTCTACTACGCCCCACTTAGTCCGTCTTCCAGTTTGATTTCTTTTACTGCTATTAATGTTTCTCCTGGCAATCTGTGATCTTTATCGCCCCACCCCAGAAAGTGCACGATTCATAATTCATGTAACCCTTCTATCAATTCCCTGGGCAACCTTGAACCTCAACTAAATATTTGATGTAGACAGGCCCGTAGTTTTTATCGTCGTATTTATGCCAAGATCTGGCACCCCGGTATACACCGCACAGTACGTCAGATAAAACACATGGCGGCCGGTTGGTCACGTGGTGTCTACCAAAATACACCAAGTTGAAGCATGAATGGTTTAGTTGAAAAGCAAGGCTTCTCATAATGGATAACATGGTCCCTTGAGAATACTGAGTTGGCAGTGTTCCCTAGCGTTTGGCTTCTCGTGACAAGGCGCTGTGTCGAGGAGTACGGGTTCGATCCTGCTTTAGACCATATATTGTTCTGTGTTTTTTTTCTTCTGTTGTTGATTATTTGTCATTTTTTTCCGAGCGCTGTAAACATAACTCTTCTTATGAAATGATTCGCTGATTACCGCCTCGGAAGTTTCCCTCTATAATAATATTCATTTATTATTATTTGTCTCCCTTTAGATTACCTAGGGTAATAACAACGAGGAAGTACATTCGTCTCTCATTACAATGACTGTTGTCCAGTAATATCTAATATCTCCTCTTAGCGTTCAGCCACTAAGTGGGCGTAGATTCGTCTTGTCACTAGTTTACAGAAGAGCCGCGGTACCTGCGCCTTTGGCCCAACACATCTGTCTTCGGCATGGACAGGTTTGCTTAACACTTTTGTCCGGACAGCGGTCATTTTCGGTCTACTCTTTTAAATTGTTTGATAGCTAAGAGTTCTTTAACGTGTGCAAATGCACACGGGACCTCCAGTTTTTCGTCGTTATCCGAGAGGGGCATGTACATCTGATCTCATTATCTTGAGACCAGGGGAAGGTAAAATCGCGAAGAAACCTCGGATTCGAAGTGAAAAACATTCCCACCGCTTGTAGCGGGATTCAAACTCTGGCCCTTCCTGTTCATATGCGATGCCTTACCTATAGACCACTCAATCCCCTGTACAGTGATATATACACTGCTATTATCGAACGACATTAGACAGTTACGGGGCACACACGCCGCGGTAGAGCATTGGTTCAACTCAACCATTCTGCTGAAAACAAAAACTCTAGTTCTACTTCCATCGACGGATTATAGGTTTTGTTTTTTTGTTTCTTTCAGATTCAAATCAGACTGCTACTAGAGAAACAATAGACCTCTTCATTGTCCGCCCTTCAATGACGTTGAGTGGACGTAGAAGCTTTTGTGTTGTGAGTTGTAGTTAGGAAGTGAAATTTGTGCCCTTTGAACTTGAACTGATAAAGATCCTGCTCCACTTCCTTCGTTAGTTCTCCTTGATATATATATATCGAAGAGGGAAGACAAAGGCAGCACGAACAATGTAGTGTAAGTGTTTGATATGTTGGACCTAAAGGCGTAGCTATCGCAGCTTTGTGTGAATTGCGACAACGCAATCACTCCAAATTAATTTCATTTTACAATTGATCATATTGCACTTTCCCCGCGGTGTACCTGGAACCATTCTGACCAATGAATGTATGTCCATGTTGTCAGTGTCACGCTGAAAGGAAGTTCGATGCCTGATAATGCATCTTGCTAGAAGAATCCACGTCATCATTTTCGCCAGTTTAGCTAACGATTTGCCGTGAGGAATTTTTTTTCTGTGGAGTCGGAGTATATATGACCATATACTAAACCTTGCTAGCTTTTGTGAATGTTCAATGAAAGAACTGATTGACAAAACGGTTGAAAGCTAGGATTTAATAGATTGGAGTGTAGTTTTTATTTATTTATTTATTTCTCTGCTGGCGGTTATGTTGACTGGCGGCCACTGGAATGAGTTGCTGCAGTAAGTCTAGCCACTTTTAGTTTCCTAATATGAGGGTATCACTTTGTCTCCTCTTAAATTAAACGTTTGATTATTTATAGTCTTTCCCCCATATCTCTCTCTCTCTCTCTCTCTCTCTCTCTCTTTCTCTCTATACACACGCAAGACTATTTTTATTTACAATTTTTAGCTTTCTTTTCTTTTCACTTTCGTTTCTCAATTTTAATTTGATCTCTCTTTCCCTCTCAATCTCTCTCTCTCTCTCTCTCTCTCTCTCTCTCTCTCTCTCTCTCTCTCTCTTCCACACTGTCTACTTTATTTTTGTATCTTCTTCGTATATACTGCTTGTGCTCACTCACTAATCACTTTATTGTGTTGTATCAATTGTCCACTCCTTTATATTATGAGTTGCTGATCTCTATGGATGGTTTAGTAGAAAAGGCATTGTGCTAAAAGTACTATTCATTGTAATAATTTCATTTAGTCTTATACTCTGCATATAGTGCTTTGATGTTAATCTCGATACACATTTTCCTGTATTTCTGCCCTTCGTGTTCTCTTTACTAATCTCTGTAAATAACAATAACAACCGCCCTACCAGGAAGTGGTAAATGCCAAAGCCAAGTCTTACCCTTCTCTGTTACATCAGATATCGTCTGCTTCCATCTGTCGACCTACTTAAATTAATACCGTAGTGTAGTGTATCAGGGCTCTTCAAACTGTGTGGAGCGACGACCGTAACTGCGGAAAAATAGCGCTGGTCGAGTGTCAGATGTTGTACTCTCTCATCTGACTGGGCTGCGCAGACAAAGGCTGGCGTTGAAGTCATCTGCTCATCTCTTTTCACTGTCATTTGAGTACTGTGACATTTTATAGTAAAAGATAATTGTATCTGTAAAGTGCTGCTTGCTCTCCCGCAGCTGATCGTTTAATGCCAATGTGATGTTTTGCTACATTCCTATAAATTTTGCAACATTTATGAGTCAAGATGATGGGAGCTTACTGTATTTCCCACTCATTCCAATAATTGTTTCACGGTTGAGCTTATGTCATACAAAAATGCAACGTTAATTTTCTAGCTGAGGTAATGTTCTATTTAATAACATTTTAGTTGATTAACGATTTACGAGAAGAAACATTTCATATATGGTACATTTTGATGTGAAATATTCCATGGTTTTACAACAAATGCCATTTATTTAAGATATAACTTATTCTAATTAGGGTCCCCCTTCTCTATCTATCTATCCCCCCACCCCCTTTTGTTGTTTAATACCTTACGGTTTATATTTATAAATAGTCCAAAATAACAAAGCAACTAAAATATCGTTCACAAACAGATATAGCCCTTGCACAGGACGGGGTATCTCCATATATAATTACATTTTCAAAAGAGCAGCACCCTTCCTAAACTGCAAGTTCTTCACTAATTCCGTCTATACTCGATCTTCCTGTGTCCTGGCCAGTGTGTTTCAACAGTTTATGGGGATGCGCTGCTGAGTTTGTTCATCATTGGTTAGAGACCATATTGATAGTTCCCATACTCAATAGTACATTGTACTGTATCATAACAAAATAAACCGTATGATCTAAAGTCTATATAATTATTGAAATAAACTAAAGATGTAAATCTGCGCTTTATCATCGGAACAGTACCATAAAGTGCTGTCGTTTCCCGTGCGATATTTGACAAGATACCCCTGAACGGTGACGCCTTCAGCGTGAACTCCGTACCGATGGCGACACCTCGACCTTTCTAGTGCGTGAACTTTTGTCCTCATTTTCTGGTGGCTTGGTGGACAATAGGAGCTGTTTACAAGCTTCACGTGATCCCACAACTGAGAGCGGAAATCGAGCCCTATTCTCCTGTTTGGTTGGCAGGGACGAGAGCTGTAGCAGATCGCACTAACGCGACTCTCTTCTTTAATCGTATTGCAATAAACAGTTAATGTCAAGTTATATAGACATTTCTCTTACAGGATAGAAATCAATGAACACTTTGTGTTCTTAACAGACACTTTGTCAATAGTTGCGGAACTGAGGAGTAATATCAATAAAGACCTGAACTATTTTTCTTAAGAGCAACATTCTGCAAGCTCAACCATCTGTGCAGAAATGTGATTCAGTGAATTCCATCTCACTACAATATTCCTGGGAGCCGCGATAGCTCAGTGGTTAGTGAACTGGACTCGAAAGGACACGTGGTAGGGTTCGATCCCAACCGACGGCTTCCGGGTTCTATCTATCTATCTATTGACCTTTCGAGCCGTAACCGGCCCATAGGGCGTAGACCAAGATACACCTTCTCCTATATGAATTTTTGTTCTAGCAGTTTTCTTTTAAAGATATTTTATCAAATCTCGCCATCTGTCTCTGTTCTGTGCAAGCAGTTCTATCTCATTGAGGGAGCCGATTCCTGCTGCTCTTGCCTCTCTCATCAATGTTCTTCTCAGTGTCTCCCTGGGTCTTCCTCTTTTTCTTTTACCTGTTGTTTCCCATATGAGGGCTTGCTTTGCTATTCGATTATTATCTCTTCTCATCACATGTCCAACGTATGACCATCGTCTTTTCTTTATTACTGAAGATATTAGTGGTTGATTGGCGATTTCTCTAATTTCCTCGTTTGTTTTGAATTCGTTCCATTCTATACCAAGTATTTTCCTTAGACATTTATTTTCGAATGCGTTCAACTTTGTTTCCGGGTTCACCCAGCCTTAAATGGGCACCGGATTTTTTTTTTCTGGGAAAGTAAAGCGGCACGGGCGTAATACCGACCATATTACCACAAAAACCATGTGCCGAAGGTCTGTAAAATTTATTTATGGTCACTAACACCATATTCCCTATACGCCGCCACTTGGCGTGACGGGAGTACTTTTACTTTTTACTTTTTTTTTTACAATATTCCTAGGTATGATGAGGTATGATCATTTTGATTCTCTAAAATATTTATGTCAAACATAACGAAAGTACGATTCTGGGAATGTTGGCAGAGATTTACGCTGCAACTACCAGCCAGCATTACGTTCATTAACTAACCTCATACACAAAGAGAGATTGGTCAGAAATATAAGGACTTTGAGAAACACAGTGACAGTAAATGAATAGGCTTCTCGGGTAACTTAATCCAAGCCGAGCGTAACTGAGTCAGCAAAGAGACTTAGTGGAGGGAAGACGGGGCTTCCTGTAAATAGAGTTGTCTGTTTCGTTGATGAACAAAGAGGGCTGTATGATTGCAATGTTCAGCTTATCTCTTCTTCCATATCTTCTCTGTCAACCTGATAATCAAGCTTTCTCATCCTGTTGATAATTTGTGTGTGTTCTGTTCACACCGATGTATTGTTACTTCTTTACACTCAACACTCCATTGCCATAACCTTCAAAGTAGTTTGGAAAACATTGCAAGCCCCGAACAACGTTCTTGGTTCCCATATGTTTGTGGCTGCTCGTTGTGAGATGATGAAGCCGTCGTTTCTCCTTTCCTCGATGTTTTCTTCCAGATTTTTTTCTCATTGTCTTTCACGCACGCCAATTCACGATTTCCTCCTCTGTGCATTATCATTTTCGCCGCTTCTGCTTTCCTTCCTCCTTGCTATCCTTATTTTCTCTCTTTTTCACTTCTTATCTTTGGAACCCTCTCTTTCTACCATCCTTTTGAGATCCTTTCTGATCTTTTACTATTTTTGGCTCCTTTTCTGTACCGGAGATCCTATATGTCCTCTTGACTTTTTTATCACGTGACCAAGTGGTACGTAAATCCGGCCTTTGTTCCGGCCACTACACTGTTTTCGAATCAAAGCGTTCTACCGTTCACATCTGTTAATTGAGAAAGAGTATTTGTTTTGTACCCGAGGAAGGCTTTGCCGAAACGTTGTAGTTTGTCTCGCCACTCTTCTAGTTTGGCTGCTTAATACCGTTTTGTGTTTGTTTTACACCATTCCCTATGCATGATGTTTTCTTGCTAACCCTTACAAGCCCGATGCCGTAGCACGTGACTTTGATCATCACCACAATGGCTAGTCTGGAGATCTCACTAGGGACCTATGCAGTGTCTTTTTCTATTTGAACAACCTCATCTGTAATATGAAGATGTGCATATTTCTACATTATTCTTTCATTATTAAGCGTATGCCTTCTCTTTTCTGGCGAGAGCTACAAAATGACCTTGTACCGCGGCACAGAATAACAAAAAATAGAGGTTTCGTTAGCTCGACTCCTGTTCATTCTCTCTCTCTCTCTCTAAACCCCACACACACAATAAATTTTAAAAAATGCCAAGTGTGTAATTTTTGTCTCGAGTATGTGTAAAACATAAAATAAAGTAAATACTTGCTATCGAACAACTTTAACTTATAAACGTAAATATTCTATCGGTTAAATGAAGCAGACCTCTTGTCAATCGATCAGTTCATTAACCACTGCTGCACCCTGCAAATGTATATTAGGGAGAGTTCCCTCCGGGAATGTAGTTCGTGCCAATATTTTTCATTCACAAACGGCACTTTTAAAAATGGGACGTGTGGTCGGTATCACGCCAGGCATCATTTCTTACTGAGAGAAATCAGGTAGCCATTTTAAAGTTGTGTGAATCTTATGAGCTGTCGATTCTAAACCAACTTGTGGACGTTAGGAGCCCAGTTGACTAACCATTGAACTACATCAGCAATTCTTGCACACGCAAAACGTGCACGCACACACTATGATCTTTAGCAAATAGGAGTCTCGGTGGATAGTGGTTAGTGGATAGTGGTTAGTGGATAGTGGTTAGTGCGCTGGCTTCCTGATTAGAACGGTCCGAGTTCAGTTCTCAGAAGTAACGATTTTTTTTTTTTTTCAAATTCGTCGGACCTCGCAGTGCTCCGGAGCTCACTCAGACTTTAAGAGAACATTTACTTTAATTTACTTCTTTTTTGTTTGTTGTTTTAATTGCAACTTCTGCTTTTGGTCCAAAGTGGCCAACAGTCCTTGCACTGAGAGCGGCCAGGAACTCATAGTTGACTTCTTGCGTCAGGATCAGTAGAGAAAAAAATGTGATCAAGATCGTTCTCCATCTTCCCGTGATGGCTCATGTAACAACGGACTATCTAGTGTGATCACTCGAGTAGAGATCGAAGAGGGAAGGAAAAGTGGCACCCACAAATGCCGTGCTCGAGTTGCATAAGTTTGGGTCGAAAGGCGCGGTTGTCAGAACACGTTGTAAACCACAATACAGCGCATCTACGTTCACCTATCGCGGTGTAGGGCAATGTTGTTATTTGTTGTTCACCAGCTTTATATATGCAGCCAAGTCCCGAAGGATTTCATTTTGAGTGAATATCACGTTTTTCCTATTTTTCACGCTGCCAGTTGGGTGCTCAGGTGTCCCCCGCCATCATCATCATCGCCGTCGTCGTCGAGTGCCGTCTCCACATCGAGGGTTTGCCATCTCGAAGCGCCATTCTGCTCTGTCTCTTGCTTTGATAGTGCAAGATAAAGGTAAAGGTAAAGTATGAGACTTGAACCGGCGTCTTAGCACGCGAGTTTACACCCATATGTGCTCGGCCGCCTATCCAGAAATGTTCGGATATTTCTGTATAGTGTCGCCTCAAGCATCGAAACTCAGATGTGAGGCAACATTCCTCACCTTCCCAGGGTAATACCCTGGTACCCATTTCTGCCAACGGCTGGGTCGACCGTGGGGTATTTTTTTCTTTCCAACCAGGAGTACAATTCACACTGCTCCCAGCGGGAATCGAACACGGGTTGTCCCAACGTCGGTAGTCCAGTCGGGTGGTTTTCCCAACTCGGCTACCGAGGCCCCCAGTGCAGGTTGTCTTAGTCCATCCTTTGATCCGTGTTAGTCTTGTTCTGCCTCCGTCTCTTTTACCTTGTATCCATGGCTTTCTATGGTATTACGTGATGAGACTGCAATCTTTTTCACGGTGGTAAAAGTCATATTCGTCTTTCGTGCCTTGAATATGCCTCTTGTGTTCCATACACACTTTGCTGTTTTCGCATTCTGATTCTTCCGCCCCATCATCTACTGTCACATACTTTGTACATGGGGGAGGGACATTCCCGCTAGGCACCATTGTTGTCAAAATAAAGGTTTGCCTGTCGAACCGAGAACACATGTTAAGCCTATCGATGATAGTTTACACGCCGACACAAGAAGAATAAATCATATTTCACTGAAATATCGATAAAGCTCGCCATTCAAGCATATATTCTCCGATTTCAGAGGTATCATCATATTTTTGTCTTTGTAAGTTTTAACGTTTTGGATAGTTTTGTTTTTATTAATTTTGCCCGAGCAGCGTCCATTTTTTGGCCTACTCTTTCCGATGTTCAACTGCTATGGGAAGTGAATTAAAGTGTGTAGAATGCACACGAGAGACCTCCGATTTTTCGCTCTTTTCCGAGAGGGCTAAGCATCGAATCTCACTACCAAGAGACCACGGAGGGTAAAGCCACGGATTCGATTTGATTTATTTTCCATCGCCTGTGGTGGGAATCAAACCGGGTCCTTCTTGTCCAGAGGTCGACGGCTTATCTCTAGACCACACAGCTTTTCTCTCTCTCTCTCTCTCTCTCTCTCTCTCTCTCTCTAGGACCGGCAATGAAAAACAGTCTCTGGGCGAACGCTGACGAATTCCTTCTTTTGGTTTATATCCTTCTTTAATAAACACAATTGTACATCTTTTGTGTGTTCTTCTTATTTCTTAGACATACAAAAGAAATTCTATATTCATAATTTTAATTTCCACTGTACACAATATCCTTTTGTCTTGTCCAACTTTGTCCAATTCGTTTTATATTACAGAAGCAAGAAACCAAGCCTTATTATGACTGCGATGTCTAAAAGAGGCTTTTACATAATCGATAATACCGTAAACCATTAGGTTAATTTGATTGGTTCTTGCATCGTTCATTTCCGTAGTCGGTCCGACAGAATCGCAATTTGGAAACGAGAAACCAAAGCATAAGAGATAATGATCGCGCACGGAATGCTTCTTTGTCTTCATCATGCGAGATAACCAGGCAACAAAGAGAGTAGTTGGAAGGAGAGAATGGAAGTGAAAGAATATGTGTGCCGGCAAATATCGTGTTGGGTGTTATTGGAAATGTCATTTATTATGCAAGGATTTCAGGTAGTGTGTATTAACGTTGAATGTAGTTTAGTTGATTGATAACTGCAGCAGAACCAGCGTCATTGCTGCACTCGGGTCAGTGAGGTCTCCTCCAACAGGACATGAGTACTGTGCATATTAAATATAATGTAGAACTCTGGGAGAGGAATCACTATGAAAGGAATTATTTCAACCGTTGTTTCAGCTTTTTGGGTAATACATGTATAGAGGATGCTCTGTATCTTTTAATGTCTTAAGGGAAAGAACACTGTTTAATCATTTGGAGGTGTTTTTCTTTGATCCGTGGCGAGTACGGGTGGTAGGGCCGCTTTCTGCTCTGTATTGACGCTCTAGTTGGACTAACCACGTTATCACTGACGCTCTAGTTGGACTAACCACGTTATCACTGACGCTCTAGTTGGACTAACCACGTTATCACTGACTCTCTAGTTCAACTAACCACGTTATCACTGACGCTCAAGCTGAACTAACCACGTTGTCACTGACGCTCTAGTTGGACTAACCACGTTATCACTGACGCTCTAGTTGGACTAACCACGTTATCACTGACGCTCTAGTTGGACTAACCACGTTATCACTGACTCTCTAGTTCAACTAACCACGTTATCACTGACGCTCAAGCTGAACTAACCACGTTGTCACTGACGCTCTAGTTGGACTAACCACGTTATCACTGACGCTCTAGTTGAACTAACCACGTTGTCATTTACGCTCTAGTTGAACTAACCACGTTATCACTTACGCTCTAGTTCAACTAACCACGTTATCACTGACGCTCTAGTTGGACTACCAATGTTGTCACTGACGCTCTAGTTGGACTAACCACGTTATCACTGACGCTCTAGTTGAACTAACCACGTTGTCATTGACGCTCTAGTTGAACTAACCACGTTGTCATTGACGCTCTAGTTGAACTAACCACGTTGTCATTGATGCTCTAGTTGGACTAATCACGTTGTCACTGACGCTCTAGTTGGACTAATCACGTTGTCACTGACGCTCTAGTTGGACTAACCATGTTGTCATTGACGCTCTAGTTGAACTAACCACATTGTCATTGACGCTCTAGTTGGACTAATCACGTTGTCATTGACGCTCTAGTTGAACTAACCACGTTGTCACTGACGCTCTAGTTGGACTAATCACGTTGTCATTGACGCTCTAGTAAGATTAATCACTTTGCCACTGACGCTCTAGTTGGACTAATCACGTTGTCATTGACGCTCTAGTTAGATTAATCACTTTGCCACTGACGCTCTAGTTGGACTAACATTGTGATTATCATGAGAAATTGTATGGCCTATGCCGAAACTAGATTTCAAACCAAGCCCAATTACAAAACTGTGGGGCATTCGAGGACCTCAAAAGTGCAAACTTCGTTGAAAGGGCGCATTGTAAAATCATTACCTTCATTAAAATTATCACCTTCCTTCCTTCCTTCCTTCCTTCCTTCCTTCCTTCCTTCCTTCCTTCCTTCCTTCCTTCCTTCCTTCCTTCCTTCCTTCCTTCCTTCCTTCCTTCCTTCCTTCCTTCCTTCCTTCCTTCCTTCCTTCCTTCCTTCCTTCCTTCCTTCCTTCCTTCCTTCCTTCCTTCCTTCCTTCCTTCCTTCCTTCCTTCCTTCCTTCCTTCCTTCCTTCCTTCCTTCCTTCCTTCCTTCCTTCCTTCCTTCCTTCCTTCCTTCCCCTCCTCCCTCCCTCCCTTCCTTCCTCCCTCCCTCCCTCCCTCCCTCCCTCCCTCCCTCCCTCCCTCCCTCCCTCCTTCCTCCCTCCCTCCCTCCCTTCTTCCTTTATTCCTTCCTTCCTCCCTCCCTCCCCCCCCTCCCTCCTTCCGTCCGTCCGTCTTCCCTCACTTCTTCCCTCCTTTCCTACCAGATTTGTTAAATTTATCCATTAGTCCGAATAATCGAGATTTCCCTATATATGAAACTAATCTTTGTTCCCTGTATATATATATATATTCACTTGCAACGACCCCTTTATGATACTCACAACTGATGGCATAACCGCCACAGAGAACGACATTTAAAAGAGAATCAATAGAATAAATGTAAGGAAAATAATCATTGTCAAGGCTTCACATAATAGACTTCAGCGTAGTATTACCAATTAAGTTTTTGGTACATCCAGGCGGCACACTCCCCAGCACCAGTCGGTTCTCTTCCCCGTTAGCGTTAATTGCTCCTACCAGTGTCTGTCCACAAGCCTAATACACTATCATCATGCCCCACACCTCAAAAACCCGTTTCCACTTATTACAGTTTGTGAGTGGGACACGGTGTTTAACGGTGCAAGTTTAACAACAAATATTGTAATTATTTTGCCGACCCGTCGGTACAACCCGGCGTGCAGCAGCTGAAAGCGTCGGGGGGCTTCTCGTTCTTTGTACCTGTAACTGCTGACTGCGGTTGGTTGATTTCCCTGGAAGAGCCTTTGTGTACTTAAACTAGAGCTGCAGTACACGCTATCATATCGCCGTGTCCTTATAATTACTCCTAGATCTTTGTCTAATGTGCTTCATTTTATTTCTTTGTTTTCTTTTGTTTAATATCTTGGAAATATAATTCCTCCAGATATGTTTTCTTTGTCTCATTTTTTAAAAACATTTTGTTTATTATTTTTTTTAAAATCGGCTTCATCTTTACTGCGCCTACGGTTTTTTTCGGGGGGGGGGGGGGGGGGGGCATGCATTCAGAGGGGAACAACTGGGAATATACATGTATTGTGATTATATCATAAATTGAAGGAAGAAGAAATGGAGGGCAACTGAAAGTAAAGATACCCGGAGAATGAGACAGTTTCCGAGATTCGTTTGGTAGGAATCAACAACAGAGTTGATAAACCGTTGTAGGGATAGAAATTTATGGAGAGCCATGATCATATACACGTGCAGGCATGATACATGTAGAGATAGTTATAGAGGGCTATGATCATCTACACTGGCAGGCATGATACACGTAGAGATAGTTATAGAGGGCTATGATCATCTACACTGGCAGGCATGGTGCATGTAGAGATAGTTATAGAGGGCTATGATCATCTACACTGGCAGGCATGGTACATGTAGGGATAGTTATAGAGAGATATGATCATCTACACTAGCAGGCATGGTACATGTAGAGATAGTTATAGATGGCTATGATCATCTACACTGGCAGGCATGGTGCATGTAGAGATAGTTATAGAGGGCTATGATCATCTACACTGGCAGGCACGGTACATGTAGGGATAGTTATAGAGGGCTATGATCATCTACACTAGCAGGCATGGTACGTGTAGAGATAGTTATAGAGGGCTATGATCATCTACACTAGCAGGCATGGTACATGTAGAGATAGTTATAGAGGGCTATGATCATCTACACTGGCAGGCATGGTACATGTAGGAATAGTTATAGAGAGCCATGATCATCTACACTAGCAGGCCAGGTACATGTAGAGATAGTTATGGAGAGCTATGATCATCTACACTAGCAGGCATGGTACATGTAGAGATAGTTATAGAGGGCTATGATCATCTACACTGGCAGGCATGGTACATGTAGAGATAGTTATAGAGAGCCATGATCATCTACACTAGCAGGCCCGGTACATGTAGAGATAGTTATGGAGAGCTATGATCATCTACACTAGCAGGCCCGGTACATGTAGAGATAGTTATGGAGAACTATGATCATCTACACTAGCAGGCATGGTAGTTGTAGAGATAGCTATGGAGAGCTATGATCATCTACACTAGCAGGCATGGTAGTTGTAGAGATAGTTATGGAGAGCTATGATCATCTACACTAGCAGGCATGGTAGTTGTTGAGATAGTTATGGAGAGCTATGATCATCTACACTAGCAGGCATGGTAGTTGTAGAGATAGTTATGGAGAGCTATGATCACCTACACTAGCAGGCATGGTAGTTGTAGAGATAGTTATGGAGAGCTATGATCATCTACACTAGCAGGCATGGTAGTTGTAGAGATAGTTATGGAGAACTATGATCATCTACACTAGCAGGCATGGTAGTTGTAGAGATAGTTATGGAGAGCTATGATCATCTACACTAGCAGGCATGGTAGTTGTAGAGATAGTTATGGAGAGCTATGATCATCTACACTAGCAGGCATGGTAGTTGTAGAGATAGTTATGGAGAACTATGATCATCTACACTACCATGCATGGTAGTTGTAGAGATAGTTATGGAGAGCTATGATCGTCTACACTAGCAGGCATGGTAGTTGTAGAGATAGTTATGGAGAGCTATGATCGTCTACACTACCATGCATGGTAGTTGTAGAGATAGTTATGGAGAGCTATGATCATCTACACTAGCAGGCATGGTAGTTGTAGAGATAGTTATGGAGAGCTATGATCATCTACACTAACTAGCAGGCATGGTAGTTGTAGAGATAGTTATGGAGAGCTATGATCATCTACACCAGCAAGCATGGTAGTTGTAGAGATAGTTATGGAGAACTATGATCATCTACACCAGCAAGCATGGTGCTTAACGATAGTGATTATATCTGTACATACACATATTGCGTTTTCTTTTCTTCATAAGCTGATTGTACGGTCACACAGTTTTCGTCTAAATATATAATTTATATTTTGTAGTCAAATGTATACTTCGTGGTATAATTTGATAATCTCTGTCTCCATTACTAATAAGATTATTTCTATGAGAGATATCTCTGTAAGGTCCACTAACGTATAGTTAGCGCGCTTGCTCGGTGAGAGTGAGCTTGAGTCCCAGGCCTGGCCTTCTCTACTCAGCTCAGTTAGAACAAGAATTAACATTGTTTCAATTAACTTCCACTGCTGTTTGTCACTAATACTTTTGCTGATTTTCTTATTTGTTCCTTTCCTGAAAGGTAAAAACATTTGATTCGTCTCTTGTACATTAAAAGTGTCAAGATGAAGCTGTATTTTTAAATGTTAAAAACGTGTGTGCTCAACAATTGCTTATTGCATTGTCGAACTTCTAAAAATCGCCAATATTTGCTCTTTGTTACGAGCATTAATTACTAAAATATAATTAATAAATATCACTTCATTGAGCTAAACTATTTTACGTTTTGTTTGTGTGGTATTAAACATTGATACCGCTTCCATAAAATATCATTTATACGAATTACTAGAATGTGCTAGGCTGGGACATCTTCATTCATAAATGCTGCAGTATGAATTTCCAAGGTTAGTACTAAAGTGGCATTTATTTAAAACATGAAAACAAACAGCTTAGCTCTAGACATGTTTAACAGGGAGGAAGACACCCCCCCCTAATCCTGACTCACAGATGTCGTGGCCTTGTGGTGAAGTCAAATGCTTCACTCCCAATATTACATTGTACTTGGCGTCATTTTACTTTATGAAATGATTTTATCTTTGCCAGAACGCTTATTATTGCCCTTATGTTTATCTTTATTTATACTTTGTAATCACTTTTTGTTCGCTCTGATTCATTTTTTTTTTTTTTACTTAAGACGTCGCCAGATATGTGAGTCATTCTGCCAAATTTTTTGTAAACATCTTCCACGTTAATCTCCGTGGTCAAAAATTTGTCTGGTGTCTTCTATGTTAATCTATATCGTCAAGTTGTTTGTCTAATGTCTTCCATGTTAATCTATGTCGTCATGTTGTTTGTCTGATGTCTTCCGTGTTAATCTATGTCGTCAAGTTGTTTGTAATGTCTTCCATGTTAATCTATGTCGTCAAGTTGTTTGTCTAATGTCTTCCATGTTAATCTATGTCGTCAAGTTGTTTGTCTGATGTCTTCCATGTTAATCTATGTCGTCAAGTTGTTTGTCTGATGTCTTCCATGTTAATCTATGTCGTCAAGTTGTTTGTCTGATGTCTTCCATGTTAATCTATGTCGTCAAGTTGTTTGTCTGATGTCTTCCATGTTAATCTATGTCGTCAAGTTGTTTATCTGATATCTACCATGCATATGTCGTGTGTAATGTTTGTTTTTTAGTGCTCTTTATCACCATCAAACCTTCGGCGCGATGGGACCGCTGACAGACTTCGTCAACCTTGTCCATTTCTCTGTCTTCAGTCATTCTTTGGGACTATGCATACTTGAAGTCTTTGATGTTATCGTCCCGTCTCTTTCTTTGCCTACTCTCTCCTTCTCGCTCCTTTCACCACTCCTTTCAGAATGGTCTTCGCTGTGCCAGACGAACTAGATCCGTGGCCAAACCATTTTATTTTGCGGTTCTTCGCAGCAGTCAATACTTTGCTGAGAGTGCACCTTGTTGTCACTTAAAACAGTGACTTTGATATCGACGAACATTCATGACAGCAAGCAACTATTAGAAGGGACATAAAATAGAAGTGAGGATAAAAGACTGAAAACGTGTTATCATTCAAGTGGAAGGAAACACCACGTGACGTGTCTGTGCCCTAAAGGTTTCATTCAGAGGTACTTGGAGTTTCATTCAGCCTACGATGGGCGTGGAGGCGGCGCTAGATTTTATCACACCATGATGGCGTGACGTAGAGTTCCGAATATAGAATTGAAATAAGCTGTCGGCTGGTCCATTCTAAACAAAGTACGACTTCTGAATATATCAAGTTTAGTTTATTGGTTATTATTTGTGTACATTCAAATCGTGTACATCAAAGGCTTTATTTTCGTGGAAGCTCGACCGATTTACTTCTCTTGTAAAAATTGGTGCACTGCCTTTGTCACTTACAGAAGATATCAGGGGGGAAAGCATCCCTTTCTCCCCCCCCCTCCCCAGGAAAAAAAATAAACAAAAATAAAAAACAAACAAAAATTTAATTTAACTCATTTATGAAGTAGACTGAGTTTCGTTAATTATCTCTATGTCTCTAACGTAAACATTAGCCGCACATCCATGTACACAGCAGAATGCAGTCTGTTGATCACCGGCGAGCACCTGGCTAATGTTGAACTACGTGTAATAAGTGTCGTTGTTATGCCCTATACCTTCTTCGAATATAAAATGTGACTTTTGTCTTCAACACTTTCTACACATTTCATATGTGTTGTCATAAAATGTCAAGACAGAGTTGGGCACAAGAAAGTGTTACGTCACAAAGGAAGGCGCAGCAGACAAACAACCGGATGCACCTGTCACATACTTTCAGAAGAAACCAATAATTCAATCAATCAGAAGACCCCAAGGCTCAAATCAAGACGACTAAGATTGTATGAATAGATGGGAATAAACTACCATTATACGTCTTAGAGCGGGACACAATCGACTCCATAGTCACATGTATACACGTGAAGATAGTAAAAGTGGACAAGAAGCGCCCCAGTCTGCTGAACACACACATCAATACTGTACTGAATATAGTAGACTGAGGAAAATCTGTTGGTCCACAGGTACAAGACTGCAGTCAAAACTATATAGGCCATTCTAAGAACTACAGAAAACAGTAAAATGTTTACAAGAAACGAAATTGTAGATATAGACAATAGGCGAACGAGAGATAGAGAGATAAATAGAAACTATATACAAATAATTGAACAACAGTTATATGACACGAGGACAAAACACATCAATACCGAAAATAAGAGAAAAAAATTAAGTTTGCCTACTTGCCTCCATTTCAGTTGTAAGCTCTAAGCTCTTTCCTAACAACAGAACGCATGTATAATACATTAACAGGACACAAATGTGTATAAAATACATTACTGATACTATTTTCAGATGTTATTACATATATGATCACTTTGCAACGAAACGACCACTGAGTAGTGAACCCAAAGCAGTCATAAATTCTGTTCACTTATTCATCTTTTTGTGAATAGCTTTCTTGTATGCAAGACTGCACCTTGTTGTTGGAAATATCCTAGAAAACGTGCATATGAATGGTGAAAAATAATGTCATTAACACAATATTTCCCATACACATTTAAACGTGGAAAGAAACATTACATAAACGGTTTTTTAGATTGATAGTTGCTTTACTTTCATCATATGTTAACCTCAAATGGTAGATGTACAACAGAGATGAGATGGCAGAAGTACAACAAAAGTGAGATGTAGAATGGCGCAGGCAAAAGCAGCTTTCCAAAATAATGAGGAAGATACTGTGCAATCAATTTTTGACAATAGAAACAAGAAAAAGAGTTCTTAATTGTTATGTAGAGTCAGTCTTAATATATGGATGTGAATCATGGACAATAGGATAACAGACAAGAAAATCCACAGGAGGCTGTAGAAATGTGGTTTTACAGAAGAATATTGAGAATACCATGGACAGCTAAGAAGAGCATTGAAAACGTTATGAAGGAGCCAAAACCAAAAAGAGATCTAATTTCCAATATTAAGTAGAAACAATCATCATTTTTTTGCCTATGAAATGAGAAGGTAACAGCTGGAATATATTGTAACAACTGGGAAAGTTTAGAGACGAAGAGATAGAGGGATGCAAAGAAGAAAGATACCAGACAGCTTAAGAGAATTGCTTGGCTGAAGGTCAACAATAGTAATTATAAATAACTGTTGAGATCAAAATTTGTGGAGAGACATGATCACCTACACCAGCAGGCATGTTACTTGATGATGATGATACTAATCCCATGCTGTAATATTGTAATTATCACTAATATTTAATAACCTCTGTCAGCGTAACACGTACAGTTTCACGGGGAAGTAACCATAGAATAAATTAATTTAAATTCAACATTTGATTGTAGCCCTTACTTTGTGCAGTCTAATTTGTAATATATTAGAGGCATTTTAAATAAACAGAAGATTGTTCAATACACGGAACATCTGTTGTCAATGTTGTGTGATAGGTTACGTTACAATATAGTCACCATTATAGTAAACGCGTAGTCCTCTCGACGCCAATTTTTGACTCGTTTCCGGTAGGAGTGGGGGCGGCGCTAATCACATCGAGTCTATTTATAGAAAGAAGCTACACGACTCACTTTGTAATGTGTAAGGTAATAACAGCGGAGAACACTAGTGACATCACCTCAAATAACGCGACATACCGCGCTATTAAAATATTTTACACATATAGGACAAGGTTTTCTGTGTTACTGTTGCAGAATCATTTACTCATTTTTTATATTGGGGGATGCTAATCCCCGTTCCCTTTACTTTTCTTTCTGTTTCCTGTCGACACCTTCTCCAACCAGCGTGTGGTGGTGGTGATGGAAGTCATAATATGATATTGTTTCGCTGTTTATATTGTCTTAATTTTCTTCCTTTTCTCCCAATACCCAGAGGATTGTTGGGATACCACTGCCAGAATTCATCTTCACAATTTTTCACTCTTTATCTTCAGTAATTCTTTGGGTTGGTAGTTTGCTGCAAAAGCCGATGCCTGCCCATTCTTTGATGATGTTATCTTCTATTTCATCTGCATACCTCTTCTCGTTCCTTTCTCAGTTCATTGCAGAATAACCATTGATAGGCCTTCTGATCTTGTGGTGGGGAAAAAAGTGTGTCTTTTCTTCGCTCTGAAGCGTCCATGAGATGCTTACCTTTATTATTTGGCCGTTACCACTAGTTTTATCTTTTTTAAAAAGACACACATGAGACATTCATGTGGAGGCTACAGTAAAACTTAAAAAAAAAAAATAAATAAAATATTGGAGCCCAAATTTTACAATCTTCTCTTAGTAAAGCTGCCACAACCAATTTATTGTTTATTCTCTCTCTCTCTCTCTCTCTCTCTCTCTCTTCCCCCCCCCCAATCACACAATTTTCATCCAACCCTACACGATACCATATATTTGTGCCTATTTCGTTGCTAAATTATATTGCAAATAAATAGACAAGGTACGTGTCTAGAACCCCAGCATTAAAAACCTGTGATTGAGAGGTCCAACTACATCCAGTTGACTACTCCCTATGTTCCTTCTGTCAGCGCAAGACGCCTGGCAGCAGCAGAGTTAGAAGCTGTCAGCGACCCACAGATGATGGTTTGCACCAGGATCGGTGAACCACAACCATCCAGACCTTACCCCTCCTCTTCAAGGCGCCTCTAGAAACAGAATAACCAGTCTAGTTTGACCAAGCAAGTAGGGATCGAAGAGGGAAGGCAATCCGGAGCTCAAACATGCAATGCTGAAATCTGATGTGCTTGGCTGAAAGGCGCAAATGTCACAGTTCTACTGCAATCCACAACACAACGCATCTACGCCCACTTAACATCCTTTTAAGGGCGGACGACAGAGAGATGTATTTCTTTAGTCATCGGGTGAACGCACCCATGGAACTCCCTTCCCATTCGTACTCCTCTCCTCTTTTTATAATCTTCGGTAATAAAATGAAATAATAATAAAATAATGTATATTTGAAATAGGTGGGATTAACTTGTATTGTCCCTTGCCTTCTCTCACAGAAGCTAACGTATGTGCTGTTAAATTATTATTATTCTCATTTAATAAGCCGTATAAGAAGAAGAAGAATAAGCCGTAGCTCCTTAACCGCTCCTGTATCCTAGCCACAGATTATCCACAACAGCAACGCCTGTATCAGAACCAAACTGTGTGGTCCCTGGTGTAGAGAATTAATTGGTGGGAGAAGCACTGTAATGGCATTTTGACAATGTGTCTTTGATGTTTTCGTTTATTCTTAACCTGCTGGACAGGAAGTAGTGAAAATTTGCTGCGCAGATTAGGAGACGTCGCCGTGGCTGCACCATGAATGATACAGTGGGGACTTCATTATGAGTGCCGTGAAGCTTAGTGATCTCACTATTCACTTTATTTCTCCATTTAACAAAAACACCAAACCCTTCTCTTTTTTTCCCCTTTTAAACTGCCATTCATAATGCTGGATAATTCGTTTACATTCAATGCTTGGAATTTTTGTTTTTCTTTATGTATTTTGTACTTCGTCTACATAGAATTTTCATTGAAATGAGTGCTTATTATGCTTTTACATCTGTAAATATTAACAAAATAAAAACGTAAATAGTAAAGATAGTCTCTTAGCAACTATTGTTATCGTTACACTTCACAGCGTTTATACCATTTCTGCGGTGCACAGGGAGTTAGTTTTCTATGGGGCTAGGCAATAAAGATAGTATGCCAAGTGCAGTCGCTACGAGGTGGTCAGGTACATTTTTATAGTTTGTATTTATTAATTCTAAAAGCAAATAATTTTAAAACATTTATGACACGTCTTGAATTTGATATGTTCTTTTATTTTTTTTTTTGGCGGGGAGGACGCGAAATCTGATTGACCTGTGGATAAAGGCCGTGTGCTACTGTCGACACATGTGGTATAGGTCAACATATAAATAATTGTTTTGTCCACAATAGAGAAATATTCTTTATCCTGGGGGCGACAACGTTTTAATCCTCACGATAATCCGCTCTTCTGTAGTTTAGTTTAGTCGACAGATCATCTTCATTGCACATCGGACAAGACCTTAATTGCTCAAAAGTCTTCCGAAGTATGTCCCTAAACGTTTACCGACTATTGAGTTATTTGCCGGTCATCATCGATGCACTCCGAACATGTCCTCATGTGCACATATCCCCTCCTCAGCAAGTCCCGTCCAGCGACTGACGACTCCAGTTCTGTGTTGGTTGATAAGTTCTCTTATACGCCCACTAAGTTTCTCGTTTCTGGCTGTGCCCATCTTAACTCTCATATCTTTCATCTGAGGGAGTGACGTGGACTCATAGTTGTCGACGTCCTGTGCCCTTCCCACATTTCGTCGGAGGCAATTGATGACGTCCTCCCGATCATTTTGTTGACCGTCTTCAACGACAGCACATCTAGCCAACCTGTCCGTTCTTTCATTTCCCCGCACTCACGCATGTCCATGAACGTAAACCAAGGTGACTGACTATCCATTGCCTTCTGGTGACTTTTACAATGATTCTACACATTGCCTGCGAACAGAGCCCGCCTGCACTTTTATAATCATGCTCATCGAATAACTTAGTATGCAGGCGTGGGTATAGTCTTGTAACTCTAAGCAGATGAATACCCTGGTCACTGCCACAACCTCCATCGTTATGTTACTCGTGGTCATAAAGTATGCACCAGTGTTCTTTGACTATTCTTCCTGCCGAGTGTACTGTGTAGCACTAGTGTAGCGACTAATAACACCCGTATTGAGTTGGTTGGCAAGTCTTCTTTGGATTCTTTATCTTCCTACGTATCGTCCCGTCTGGCATCTCCCTCCTTGATATTATGTTCATGGTTGTGAATTCAACGTTCTTCTTCCAGCGTCCCTGATGGCGGCATTCAGAATGGCAACGCGGTCCATTGCTCTTCCATCTCCTGTATTAATTCTGTCACATATTAAGAGTGTGCAGTGTTTGAATCTGTTATGACTAAATTTGTTAGGAAATTCAGATCAGAGACAGCTAGTTATTCACTGATATAACATTCTTTAAATCTTCGCGAGGTATATGTTTTTTCTTACTGTATATATGTGATAAAAGGAGCTCAAGATATTTTGGCAATATATAGTGCACGGTACCACTATCGTATTACGCATATATAAAAACGTTAGTGTGAAGGAAGATTTATAAAGTGTACATTTATAGATAGTTTATGGGCAAGCCAAATGAAAGCAAATAAATTTAAATATGTATTTCAGTGTTCTCGTTGTTGATTTATCTGGAAAGAATCGTTCAAAATTAAATTTTAACAGTTTTTTTTCCCTCTGAGAATACTTGTTCCCTATTCTTTTACTGCGTTCACCATGCTACTACTATGCATCTGTATCACCTGCCATTAAAAATAACATTTAAATGAATGTGTATACTCCCTGTCGCTAGTTTACAGCAAGTTTAGATATATGCGTCTTTCGGCTAGACATATGCACCTTCATATTGACGCCTTGAGTATTGGATTGCCTTCCTTATTCTATCCAAACTCACTTGGCCAGACAGGTTAGTTTCCTGGGGCACTACTATAGCTTGTTTCATAACTCGTGCCCAACTTTTAAAATCGATTGCTTTTTAACCGCTTGTTGTAAGTTATTCAAAATTTGCATGTAAAGTTATAATGATTAGAATCCAACAGGGAATTAATTTCATTTTAAAAAAACATTTGGTTATTATTGTTGCTTATTTGATTTATATAAATTTATAACGACCCATTGATGTAATCAAAACTTAATGTTTACAGTATTTTAAGTTAAAAATAGCGAGTAAAAATCCATACACGGTAAAATTTACGTGTTTGCACGCTTTCGCCGTGGTTTTTTTGACACAATTAGACACTTGAGAAATTGTGTGTTCCATTTCCGTTCATTCATAGGTGTAGACGTGGAACGATAACATTTATCATGAGTCTTAAAATGAAATTCTGCAGTTTACAAAACATCGCAATAAAAATGTATGACTATTTTTGCAAAGAGGCTAAACGAGGAAGATTATTTCATTCTTTATAAAACCATGAGAATAGGACAAGGCACATTTTGGATTTATCTAAACGGTCATTTAATCGCTGGATTCAAGCACGTGACCGTCAATGTTCAAAATATACAAAATCACAAGGAAGAGCAAACATGTTGGCTAATTTCGACAGTGAACTTATTAGAAGTGAAATTCGCAAAATGTTGTGTATGAATGAAACTGTTACAATAAGAAAATTAAAAATTTCGCTGAAAAAGAACAACAGTATTGAAATATCAAAGTCTACATTATGGAGGAATGTGAGAGCTGCAGGCTTTACATTCAGAAAGTATTCCAATGGACGAAACATCATCTGTGAGAAGCCACATATAGTAGTCATGAGAAGCAAGTACTTACGTGAAGTAAAAGAGGTGCGCAAGCAAGGTTATGATATTGTGTACTTGGATGAAACATGGATCAATGCTCACCACACTAACCAAAGGGAATGGCAGTCATCAGATGGAAAGATTAAGAGATTAATACCTAGCAGCAAAGGACAGCGCTTGATAATTGCTCATGCAGGTAGTCGACAACATGGACTAATACAGAATGCAGAGCTCATTTTTCTTTAAAAATCCATAGACAATCGGGATTATCACTCTGAGATGAATGGTCACATATTTAGACATTGGATTGAAAATTCTGTTCTCCCATCACTAGATCGACATCTTGCCTAATAATGGACAATGCAGCGTACCACAACATTGTTACACTTGAAGATAAAGTCCAGACGTCATCCAGTACAAAAGATGCTATTAAGATATGGCTCACAAAGGAGCACATACAATTTAATAACATGTACTTAAAACCTGAATTACTATCTCTAGTAAAGCAAAAACAAAGGACAAAGATTTTTCAAATAGATAAGGTTATTCAAGAGCACGGTCATATAAGTTTGAGGTGCCACCTTACCATGCTCATTTAAATCCAATAGAACTAATCTTGGCAAAATTAAAAGGACAAGTGGCAGATGAAAATACAACATTCAAAATATGCGATGTAAAGACTCTTGCTAATCTCGCTTTATTAAATATAGACAAAGATTATTGGGCTAAATGTGAAGACCACGTCTTAAAACAGGAAGAGGAATATTGGAAAAATGATGGTTTGTGGAATGTTCAATCCCAAACAGTTATTAATCTTTTAGACTCATCTGATTCAGAATGAAAGTATATAGCCCCCACAATGTTGGCCCTATATTACCTTAAATTAGGTCAACAAACGGTCCTTTTCAGGACCACACAACTATGAAAATTGGACATACAGGTATACCTTGATATTATCGTCCGTCCTCGAACTGAGAATACACAAATTCTCCTGGTATTTCCCCATTACGGCCACGCCTTTACCTAGTGAAAATTAATCATAGACCAGCAACTACGGTAATTTCTATTATTTAGGGGTTCACAATTTACAATTTTGACAAACATCAAAGAAATTCGCCGCTTTAAGAAAACTGCAGCTGCAAGATATTTGTTAAATATAGATTTAAAGGGTCTTTTGCATTCTAATAACATTTGGAAAATTTCAACAGTTTTTAACAAACGGTTACTGAGCAATAGCGTTTTAAAGTTGGGCAAGTGATTTGAAACGAGCTATAGGTGGTCGAATTGAGACCTGGATAACTGTCGATCCTGACCATCGAAGTCCTAAGTGTGTTCCTAGCTACTCTAAGCCTAGACACTGGTGGCTGTCTTTTCCCTCTCAATCGGAGGATATCAGTTAAAATGTAATTGAATAAATTTGTTTGTGTCGTTATTTACCATGTTCAGCTATTGAAATGAGCGCTTTTCATTATTCACATTCTAACGGGCGCATGAAATTAAAGAGAATAATACCCACGTAGAGATTTAGTGATTAACATACTGTATTTGTTGTTTTGCTGGGTTCGTGTAAATTTAATTTATATTATAACATTTACTAGCTCCTGGCAAAGCCCAACCCAGATTCCATTTTTCACATGATTGACAGCACTAGACATCTATTCTTTGATCTTTATATCTGGATTTGGGATTCGCACGAGAGACGAACATACGTCATCGGAAAGGGAAATTTTTGTGGTGCAATTATATTTTGGGAGATATTGCTTCTAGTATCCGTGCACGAGTTTACTGACGCTTACCGATTGTATGAATGAAATGTTGCTTGCGTTGCCCGGTGTCGAGTATTTTTAGTAGCCACCGGCTGATTATTCGGTTTGTCTAAACCTTTAATGTCAATAGAAGTACCGTACTCTTTTGACAACTGTTAAGGTCCATCCTTTATTAAATAATAGGGGATACGTGTCAGAAATACAAAGCGAAAACGGTAGTGCAGGTGCTGTTTTCACAAAAGAGGGGTCAGAAAGTACTTTGCTTTAAACTATCATCATGCTATATGGTTTAAGTTTCTGTTTGTCTTTTAATAAGGCTATATTCTCATTGCGTTCTTTTCGTATATTATTTTCCCGTTTCATGTGTAGGTGGTATTTTTTTCTTTTGGAGGGCGCCTAAATGATGCTTATATTTTATATGTAGGATAAGTCTATGTCTTCTCCATTCAGCAAACGGTGACCATGGCACCCATCAACAAGCGGAGTGAAGGCGACCCAGTGCTAACTGCTTGCGTCAGAACCGACGGATGACAGAGTTGACAAAGATCCTGTTCCACCTCCAAGTGGTGCTCCTGGAAACAAATTAACAAGTCTGGCCAAGTCAGTAGGGATCGAAGAAGGAAAACAAACCCAGTACTCAAAAATGTCGTTCCTAAGTCGTATGTTTCAGGCTGAAAGGCGCATATGTCGCAGCTTAGCTACAAATTACAACAAAACGTATCTAAGCTCAATTAACGTCTTTTTACAGGCGGATGGCGAAGAGGACTGTTATCTTCTGTAGTAGTCGCCGGGTGAACGCAAGAAAAAAAGTAACATCAAATAAAGAGCTTGTATATTTATATACCAGAGAGAGAGGGAGGGAGAGAGAGAGGGAGAGAGAGAGGGAGAGAGAGAGAGAGCAATGACCATTGAAACACATACTTGCGCACACACTCATACATACAACGAGAGATAGCAATTGCATCATGATAGCACGTTTACTCTTTATTCTCACTACCCTAGAGAAATCACTTGTGGTTAATTAGTCTGAGAGAAATGTAGTATTCTGTAGTTTTATTGTATCAGCCGTTTTCTCTGTCTACGACAGCACACTTCAGGTTAGAATCATTTTAAAAATTCGATGTCTTACCACTAACTACCATGTGTCGTCATTGCATTCGATGTTCCATCTGTTGTCCTTTTGAGCAGAAAACACATAGGGCAGACATTCTAGACACTGCCATGTCCGACGATCGTTGCTATTAAGTGGAAACTATATGGGAAATTTGATCCTAGTGTCCAACACTGCAGACAAAACATATGGGCCACTGCAAGAATGACAAAAGACAGTAAAATCTATACAGGGAACGACATGGCAGATATAGACAATACTTCAGGCGAACGAAAGATAGATAAATCTTAGTGCCCGTTTTCTTTTCACTTAATCATCAAGTACCGGGCCTACTGTCGTAGGTGATCATGTCTCTCCACAACTTTCGATCTCGGCAGCTATTTATCATTTCTGTTGTTGACCATCTGCCAAGCCATTCTCTTAAGCTGTCTGTTATTTTTTCTCTTTGCTTCCCTCTATCTCTTCGTCCCTCAATTTTTCCAGTTGTTACAATATATTCCAGTTGTTCTCTTCTCATTACATGGCCAAAAAATGATGATTGTCTCTTCCTAATATTGGAAATTAGCTCTCCTTTTGCTTTGACCTCTCTCAGAATATCTTCATTACTCTTCTTAGCTGTCCATGGTACTTTCAACATTCTTCTGTAAAACCACATAACTGTAAAGTATTTTTTTTTTCCACTTAGTTCAGATCTATTTAGAAAGATACAGAGTAAGGTACAGACAGAGTAAGGTACAGACAGAGTAAGGTACTGGCGTGAAAGATAAGAGTCCGTCGTTTCTTCGTAGCTTTATCTACCCTCTACCGGCTAATGAGAGGTGAGATCCGATGTCCAACCATCTCGGATAACGGCAAAAAATAGGTGGTCCCGTGTGCATTCTGCGCAAGAACCTTGGCAGTTACAATTCGAAAAGAGTTGCCAACAAAAATTGCCATGTCAACATTGATAGAAAAAAAAATCTACACAAAAATGTCAAAACTCTGTGATTAAAAAAATAAGTAGTTTTGAAGTCGGAGAATATCTGCTTGTATGGCGAGGGACAGAGACACAAGCACACGGCTGCTGATATGGAAAATGTGATATCAAACACTCAGTCCCTCTGAATGTCGCTGCAGCTGGCGTACGCAAACCAACAAACAATTGAACGGTAGATGTTGGGTATTTACTATATAACATATTTTTTAGGTTTAAATTTGCATAGTCGCCGCTTTTTGAAAATCCGATCCGCTTCTTCAAGTTAGATTATTAACTTCAATCGTAATTCCAGACTGTACATTCCTCTTTGATATAAACCACTTTTATGGACTCTTGTGTGTGTGTGAACCCAAATAGTAATTTGATCAACGAAGAATGGCTTTGGTATTTAAAGTTGCAATCAAAGCTGTGTAGAGAAAATAGGAGCACTTGGGAATAATAGGTGAATTTATCATACAAGTACTTGAAGATGTGATTGATACAAGCAGAAAGAGCGACCGCATCGTGGATAGCGTTGTTATACGTTAGACTTTAGTGTGTGGCGCCTCACAGCTGCAGGAAGTTGTCAGCAACACACAGCTGATTGCTTGCGCCGGGATCGGTGAACCGGAACCATCTAGACCGTACTCCACCTCTTCGTGGTGCCACTAGTAACAGACTTACCTGTCTAGTCTGGCCAAGCGAGTAGGGATCGAAGAGGGAAAACAACCCGGTACTCAAAAATGTCATGCTGAAGTCGGATGTGTTGGGCCGAAAGGCGCAAATATTACAGTTATACTGCAAACCACAACACAACGCAGACACGCTCCCTTAACGCCCTTATAAGGGCGGATGACGAAGAGGTGTACTCCTTTAGTCATCGGGCGAACGCAAGCAAAACTTTAGTGTTTGATGTCACTGCAGGCGGAACATTGCTAGAGTTGCTACACCCTCGTTTCCTGCAACCACCTCAAGTTGTGAGTGTCCTCATCGGCTGACCAAGTGACGTTAATCAGTTTTCTGCTGAACATCTGAGTTGTTTGTTTATGTAGTTAATGCAGGTCAGCCACGAAACGTCTGAGAAAATATGGAGCTAGACGATGTGTAGTGAGCTGTGTCAGCCTCTGTGATGGACAGACAGGTGGGCGGTCGATTGATGGGTGGGTACAGGTAGACACGTAGACGGATAGAGGTAAACGTCTGGCAAGTCCATGAACACGTAGGTAAGTAGAGAATTAAATAATAGGCAGGTAGATAGTCAAATAGATAATGGGGAGGTAGTCATTAATGTTGATAAAAGTAAGCTGAAGAGTGTGTGTGCGTACGCGCGCGCACACTGCAATACTAATAGATGGATAATACAAAGGATAACAATTGATAAATGCCATGTCAGTTACTTAATTGAGGATGGAAAAATACTTGACTGGATGAAATTCCGGAAGGATGAAACGGCTGATAACAGACATCTATGCAAAACGAACGGCGATATGTTAAGAAGACCTACATACACACATACATGAACATTACATTGGACACGCATCACAAGTGTCTCACCGACCCAGTCAAGCTCGATGTCTGGTAGCTCCGATCAAAACTAAAAAGTTTGGATAAAAGGTTGGATATAATTAAAGTAACACATTATCGCAATGCCCACTGTAGAAAATATGTTTTTCTGTTATTGTACATAGAATAGTGTATCGCGTGCTAAAAATGAAGTACTCGTTACAGTCAACACATTAGTAATAATAATAACAGAGCTTCGCAGTAGGAAGCAATCTGATCATCAGAAAAAGGCCCCGTTGAGCAAGTGTTTTTGCCCTTTAGCTTCTTGACACTCTAGGGGAGGTGGCACCGCCTGGGTCATGACTCACAGGCGTCGACCTCCTGCTGCATAGAACTCGAAAGTTTACTATATTTTGGGCATGAAATAAAATAACCAGACTTTATTTTGCGCATCACTTCTGATCATGCATATGCCTCTATGATGATACTTAGAGGACTTAGTGAGAGCCAAGGTAATTGGGAGCGCTAAGTAGACAGGGAAGTAGAAGGTTGGGGGGTAGAGGTTGGGGGGTTGAAGGTTGGGGGGTGAAGGTTGGGGGTTGAAGGTTGGGGGTTGAAGGTTGGGGGGTTGAAGGTTGGGGGGTAGAGGTTGGGGGGTTGAAGGTTGGGGGTAGAAGGTTGGGGGTTGAAGGTTGGGGGGTTGAAGGTTGGGGGGTAGAGGTTGGGGGGTTGAAGGTTGGGGGTTGAAGGTTGGGGGGTAGAGGTTGGGGGTTGAAGGTTGGGGGGTTGAAGGTTGGGGGTTGAAGGTTGGGTAGAAGGTTGGGGGGTAGAAGGTTGGGGGGTTGAAGGTTGGGGGTTGAAGGTTGGGTAGAAGGTTGGGGGGTTGAAGGTTGGGGGGTTGAAGGTTGGGGGGTTGAAGGTTGGGGGTTGAAGGTTGGGTAGAAGGTTGGGGGGTTGAAGGTTGGGGGTTGAAGGTTGGGTAGAAGGTTGGGGGGTTGAAGGTTGGGTAGAAGGTTGGGGGGTTGAAGGTTGGGGGTTGAAGGTTGGGGGGTTGAAGGTTGGGGAGAAGGTTGGGGGTTGAAGGTTGGGGGGGAAGGTTGGGGGGTAGAAGGTTGGGGAGAAGGTTGGGTAGAAGGTTGGGGGGTTGAAGGTTGGGGGGGTTGAAGGTTGGGGGGTAGAAGGTTGGGGGGTTGAAGGTTGGGGAGAAGGTGGGGGGGTGAAGGTTGGGGGTTGAAGGTTGGGTAGAAGGTTGGGGGGTTGAAGGTTGGGGGGGGTTGAAGGTTGGGTAGAAGGTTGGGGGGGGTGAAGGTTGGGTAGAAGGTTGGGGGGGTGAAGGTTGGGTAGAAGGTTGGGAGGGTGAAGGTTGGGTAGAAGGTTGGGGGGGTTGAAGGTTGGGTAGAAGGTTGGGGGGGGGTGAAGATTGGGTAGAAGGTTGGGGGTTGAAGGTTGGGGGGTTGAAGGTTGGGTAGAAGGTTGGGGGGGGGTTGAAGGTTGGGTAGAAGGTTGGGGGGTTGAAAGTTGGGGGGTGAAGGTTGGGTAGAAGGTTGGGGGGGGGTGAAGGTTGGGGGGGTGAAGGTTGGGTAGAAAGTTGGGGGGTTGAAGGTTGGGGGGTTGAAGGTTGGGGGGTTGAAGGTTGGGGGGTTGAAGGTTGGGGGGTTGAAGGTTGGGGAGAAGGTTGGGGGGTTGAAGGTTGGGGAGAAGGTTGGGGGGTTGAAGGTTGGGGAGAAGGTTGGGGGGTGAAGGTTGGGGAGAAGGTTGGGGGGTTGAAGGTTGGGTAGAAGGTTGGGTAGAAGGTTGGGGGGTTGAAGGTTGGGGAGAAGGTTGGGTAGAAGGTTGGGGGGTAGAAGGTTGGGTAGAAGGTTAGGGGTAGAAGGTTGGGTAGAAGGTTGGGTAGAAGGTTGGGGGGTAGAAGGTTGGGTAGAAGGTTGGGAAGTAGAAAGTTGGGTAGAAGGTTGGGGGGGGAGAAGGTTAGGAGGTAGAAGGTTGGGTAGAAGGTTGGGGGGGTAGAAGGTTGGGTAGAAGGTTGGGGAGAAGGTTGGGAAGTAGAAAGTTGGGTAGAAGGTTGGGGGGGGGAGAAGGTTAGGAGGTAGAAGGTTGGGGGGTAGAAGGTTGGGTAGAAGGTTGGGAAGTAGAAAGTTGGGTAGAAGGTTGGGTACAGAACGTTAGAAGAACAAAGGCAAACCAAATATTGTAAGACTCGAGAGACATCACTTGTGAAGGGGAGAGGAGGGAGAAATGGTAATTCACCAGCAGTAAGGCACACGCTGATTGCGATTTTAACAATATGTGTGTATGTGAGAGAGAGAGAGAGAGAGAGAGAGAGAAAGCGGGGGGGGGGGGTCGTTTTTAAAAACATCAGGTACAATACCGCACAGTGCATATAATGTGGACTTTCATTGACACTCTGATGTTGTTGCTGGAAGTCAAGAATATGCTTTTAACATCATTTTGTTGTTGAGTGCCGAATTGTCTTATCTCATCTGTTCTTCGCTCAATTTTGTGAAGGTTGGGGGGTTGAAGGTTGGGGGGTTGAAGGTTGGGGGGGTTGAAGGTTGGGGGGTTGAAGGTTGGGGAGAAGGTTGGGGGGTTGAAGGTTGGGGGTTGAAGGTTGGGGAGAAGGTTGGGGGGGTTGAAGGTTGGGGGGTAGAAGGTTGGGGGGTTGAAGGTTGGGTAGAAGGTTGGGGGTTGAAGGTTGGGGAGAAGGTTGGGGGGTTGAAGGTTGGGGAGAAGGTTGGGGGGGTTGAAGGTTGGGGGGTTGAAGGGTTGGTAGAAGGTTGGGGAGAAGGTTGGGTAGAAGGTAGGGGGTTGAAGGTTGGGGGTTGAAGGTTGGTTAGAAGGTTGGGGGGTTGAAGGTTGGGGGGGGGCGTTGAAGGTTGGGTAGAAGGTTGGGTAGAAGGTTGGGGGGGTGAAGGTTGGGTAGAAGGTTGGGGGGGTGAAGGTTGGGTAGAAGGTTGGGAGGGTGAAGGTTGGGTAGAAGATTGGGGGGGTGAAGGTTGGGGGGTTGAAGGTTGGGTAGAAGGTTGGGGGGGTTGAAGGTTGGGTAGAAGGTTGGGGGGGGGTTGAAGGTTGGGTAGAAGGTTGGGGGTTGAAGGTTGGGGGTTGAAGGTTGGGTAGAAGGTTGGGGGGGGTTGAAGGTTGGGTAGAAGGTTGGGGGGGGGGGTGAAGGTTGGGTAGAAGGTTGGGGGGTTGAAGGTTGGGGGGTTGAAGGTTGGGGGTTGAAGGTTGGGGGGTTGAAGGTTGGGGGGGGTGAAGGTTGGGGGGGTTGAAGGTTGGGGGGGTTGAAGGTTGGGTAGAAGGTTGGGGGGGTGAAGGTTGGATAGAAGGTTGGGGGGTTGAAGGTTGGGGGGTTGAAGGTTGGGGGGGTTGAAGGTTGGGGGTTGAAGGTTGGGGGGTTGAAAGTTGGGGAGAAGGTTGGGGGGTTGAAGGTTGGGGAGAAGGTTGGGTAGAAGGTTGGGTAGAAGGTTGGGGGTTGAAGGTTGGGGAGAAGGTTGGGGGGTAGAAGGTTGGGGAGAAGGTTGGGTAGAAGGTTGGGGGGTAGAAGGTTGGGTAGAAGGTTAGGGGGTAGAAGGTTGGGGGGTAGAAGGTTGGGTAGAAGGTTGGGGGGTTGAAGGTTGGGGAGAAGGTTGGGTAGAAGGTTGGGGGGTAGAAGGTTGGGTAGAAGGTTAGGGGGTAGAAGGCTGGGGGGTAGAAGGTTGGGTAGAAGGTTGGGAAGTAGAAAGTTGGGTAGAAGGTTGGGGGGGGGGGGAGAAGGTTAGGAGGTAGAAGGTTGGGTAGAAGGTTGGGGGGTAGAAGGTTGGGTAGAAGGTTGGGGAGAAGGTTGGGAAGTAGAAAGTTGGGTAGAAGGTTGGGGGGGGGGGAGAAGGTTAGGAGGTAGAAGGTTGGGGGGTAGAAGGTTGGGTAGAAGGTTGGGTACAGAACGTTAGAAGAACAAAGGCAAACCAAATATTGTAAGACTCGAGAGACATCACTTGTGAAGGGGAGAGGAGGGAGAAATGGTAATTCACCAGCAGTAAGGCACACGCTGATTGCGATTTTAACAATATGTGTGTATGTGAGAGAGAGAGAGAGAGAGAGAGAGAGAGAAAGCGGGGGGGGGGGGGGGAGTCGTTTTTAAAAACATCAGGTACAATACCGCACAGTGCATATAATGTGGACTTTCATTGACACTCTGATGTTGTTGCAGGAAGTCAAGAATATGCTTTTAACATCATTTTGTTGTTGAGTGCCGAATTGTCTTATCTCATCTGTTCTTCGCTCAATTTTGTGTGACTATTTATCTGTGAGCGGGCGAAACATCACATCGGTTTGAAGTACAAAAAAGGTGTGAGGCATCCACTCTCCATACCTACCTGTTCAACAGCAATGCTGAGAACATCATGAGAAATGTCAGAAACGGTGAGAGAGATGTTCGACCCTTTCATAATAAATGTAAACAATTCCAGAACAGCAGTAACCAACAATGGGGACATGTCTAAAAGAAATCAAAAGAAGATTGGCAATAGCAGCAGACAGGTTAAATGTTATGAAGAACATGTGGCACAACACTTGTAAGGCTGCAAAATAAAAATTGTTGGGCCGTGTATTTTCTCGATAGCAGCATATAATTGTGAATCATAGCTCTTCTCGCAAACAGCTAGAAAGACAATCGATTCATTCGAAACAAAATGCTTAGGAAAAATCCTTAAGATACCTCGGATAATGAAAAGAGCAATGAAGACATTAAAAACCGTGACATTACAAAGAACTGGCGTATAAACACCATTCTACATAGGAAATAACAGTAATATGGCCACGTCAAATGGCAGGGTGGGTTGGAAAGAACAATAATGGAAGGCGTTGTTCCTGGACGACGCATCACGGACAGACCAAAAATAAGTTTCAATGCATCGAAGAGACCTTGAACATGACGACAGAAGAAGTGTGAGATATGGCCACCGTCAGATTCTTTCAGACGGGCCGTGCTGATTGCAACGTTCTGCAGATGACACACGACCTTGATGATTTAGGCTGTTTCAGACCTGTCACTACAAGAGATGGAGTAGGATCTTGATAAGCTGTAGTTCACTGATCGTGACTCATGCAGTCAGCAATGGATCGTTGAATACCCCTATCCCAATTGCTGTTTACGTTTTAGGCCTATTCATGAATATATATAACGGTAAATGATTTTAAATATATGGGAACTTTGTTAACCTCAGACAGAAGATGTACAACAGCGGTGAGATGCAGAACTGCTCAGGCAAAAGCAGCTTTAAAAAAAATTAGGAATATACTGTGGAATCCATTTTTGACAATATAAACAAGAAAAAGAGTCCTTAAATGTTATGTAGAGCCAGTCTTAACATATGGATGCGAATCATGGACAATAGGACAACAAACAAGAAAATCGCTGGAGTCTGTAGAAATGTGGTTTCACAGAAGAATGTTGAGAATACCATGGACTGCTAAGAAGAGTAATGAAAATGTTCTGAAAGAGGTCACAGCAAAAAGAGAGCTAATTTCCATTGTTAGAAAGAGACAATCATCATTTTTTTGGCCACGTAATGAGAAGAGAACAACTGGAATATATTGTAACAACTGGGAAAATTGAGGGACGAAGAGATAGAGGATAGCAAAAAGAAAAAATACCAGATAGCTTAAGAGAATGACTTGGCAGAAAGGGTCAACAACAGAAATAACTGTTGTGATCGAAAATTGTGGAGAGACATGATCACCTACGCCAGCAGGCCCGGCACTTGATGATAATGATATATAACACGATATGCCCGTACACGTTTAGGACATGTGTCACGTATTTAGGTTGGTGATCTTGTAAACTGCCGGTCCTGTGAGTAAGTTTGGCTAGATTGTGGGGATTTGCTCGAAGTTTCATATCCATCACCCCCTTAACTCAAGCAAAGGTGTCACTGGAATAACTTGTCTTTCTTTTCTGATCAACTGTAGCGTTAAATTTCGCATAAAGAGAGTGCTCTCCCCTACAATACCATCATCCCATCCAGTACATCAACTCCCAGACTGGGAACAGCACAGCTGCTCAATTCAGCGTTAATGTAGCATTCTAGTTCAAGCTTAAGAAATATGTGACACCTTATGTGTGTGAAGAATGGAGTTTGTTACAGCAGATGGATTCTTACCATTAACGTTGAACCAGACGGCGTTTACTTGTAAGGTTCCATGAGAACATTTTAATGTTATATGCTAATTAATTGTTGTTGCAGTGTCGTCTTACTGCTTTATTGCTTATGAGAAGGTATTCTGTTTTTGATCAAAATACACACTGCGAAAGGACGTAGTCGCAAAGGCATTCAATTAATACAAATGACATCAAGAAATGGGCGGGTCTTAGTATAGATCACAGATATTGGCTGGAGAAATGCAAGAGTGTAGTTGTAAGAAGATATTCTGTTTTTGTACAAAGTATTATGAAAGATACCGACCATATAACACAAAAATGTGCCGAGGTCATGGAAAGATATGGAAACTAATACCATATTTTCCGTAAGCTTAGAAAGGCGTAGAGGAACCTTTACTGAGAAATAAGAAGACTAAGTTACAAAGGCATGAATATAATAATATTTAAAAAAAGAAAGTTTAGAAAAGTGCAGTTCTCGACCTAGCTAGATAGTGGGACCAAGAAAATGAATGAGAATAGTTGGGTCCATTGATTGTGACGTAACGACGCATCATTTCACGAGATAGATGAGGTGCTGAGAAGAAATGCTTTAAAGTATATTTTCTCATCATCGCATACACAACATTCAATTTATTTCTTCCTCTTCTACCTTTTAGTTCCCAGTGGTGCATAGGTCTTCAACAAACACTTTCCAAGTCGTTCTGTTTTTTGCAATTCTTTTAAGATCATTCCATGTCTTCCCCATCATCTTCGATCTGTCTTCTCCAAGAATTCCTTGGTCTTCCTCTTGTGTCTTTTCCCCTGGGGATTCCAAAAAAGGGCCTCTTGTGTAATACTCTCAGTTGGCTTCCGTAGTGTGTGTCCTATCCATCGCCATCGTCTTCGCTGTATCTCATTATCCACTGGTAATTCAATTTATTTAGATGAAACAAAAGTGTGATTTTAACTGAAAGCCAATCTATTAGATTGTACCGTGGGCTGGTTGGTCGGCATCTCGACTAAAAGGTTCGGGGTTCGAATTTTCCACTTCGAATATGTCGTTTCTTTCGTGACCCTACCCTGGTCTGTGTAATGAGATTCTATGTCTAGCCCTCTAAGACCTTACCCTGGTCTCTGTGTAGTGAGATTATATGTCTAGCCCTCTAAGACCTTACCCTGGTCTCTGTGTAGTGAGATTATATGTCTAGCCCTCTAACAGCAAAAAAAAACAAAAAAACAGGAGGTCCCGTGTGCATTCAGCGCACGCTAAAGAACCATTGGCATTTGGACATCGAAAAGAGTGGGTCAGAAATGGCCGCTTCTTGGACAATATTGATAGGAAGAAATCTATTCATAAAGTTTCATAACTCTAGCTAGGGGATAAGAAACATGAGAGCACCACCCAAGTCGGAGAATATTTGCCTGTATGGCGTGGGGTACCTGAACGCACGAATGCCGGTTTGAAAAATAGGAAAAAAGTGTTATTCATGCAAAATTCGGTCTCTCGAGACTAGCTGGAGATATAAAGCTGGTAGGCGTAAACAACAAATAGAATGGAGTACTGACTAGGAATCTAATGTTGATGTGTCCGTCCATCCAGTGCCGTCCGCCCATAGAGTGCTGTTAGCCCATCCAGTGTCGTCCGTCCATGTAGTGCCGTCCGCCGATCCGGTGCCGTCCGCCCATCCGTGCCGTCCGCCCATCCGGTGCCGTCCGTTCATCCAGTGCCGTCCGTCCATCCAGTGTCGTGTGCCTTGTTTCCTTGGCTAAGTGGATGCAAACCCGCGGTTCTTCAAATAAGGTGAACTTCCTACTAATATATTAAGGTTAGATGCATCTCAGCGCCAACTCCGACCTGATGGTTCTCGCATGAACTGCCTTATATAGTTTTATTTTGGTTTAAATTGCGGTGTAATATTAATATAACATAAATTACTTTGTCTGAGACAGCGGATTGTGCCTCATCGGGACGTTGGCAAAACCCCCTAGGACAACAACAAATGAGGTGAACGTTGTTTCTAACCACGGTCTTTGTAGCGTTTGAAGCGTTTTTGTTTGCTATTTTTTGCCGGTTGGTGTCCCTTCATAAAGAGTGTCTGAGATACCAGTCTAGCCTTCGGCAGGTGTAATTAATGAAAAAGGAAAAAATAAAACGACAATGATGAAATAGATGTAATAAGAGTCAGAAAACAAAATTTGACGGTGACGCGGTGCACAAGGCGAAACATTGTTAGGAGATGCTTGTAAATTAGAACAAGTCTTTGCATTCAAACTGGAGTGGTGAAAGTCAACTTTTCAGCTTCACCTGAATGTAGGTCACACAATGACCTGATTTTGTCTTGTATTTTCTCACCTGTTCAGTAACCAAGACTAAGTAACTTGGCCTTAGACCAGCATTTTCATGAGATGAAAGTCTTAGAGGAGTGCGTCGCTGCCATTCGAACGGATACTACTCACTTGTTTATGTAATAACTAAAGTGCTATTTCTAATTTTAGTCAAACATACTTTCCTTTGTGTGTTTTTTAGTTGATAAGAGAGAGAAGGGCGTATTCTATCTTAAGCGGTAATTGGTTTTATGCCAACATTTCTTGCAGCTGCAGTGCCACGTTTTGTAGTCTTTTGTTTGTTTTTAATTATTATTTTATTTGGTTCCTTTTTTTCTGACGACACGTTTAAATGTCTTTCCTAATTCGTTTAAAGAAAGCATTGGTCAGCCCAAAGCTGGTGATATTTCTATACAGCTTGTCTAGATAAAACACTGGTAGTGTCCTCAAAAGCCTTCTCTGTTTATCATGTTGGACACATGTGTAACTCGACCTGTGTTTTCCTGTATCTACCTTGGGGATCCTTGTTGGGGGTCTCGGTAGCCTAGTTGGGAAAATCACTCCACTAGTTACAGACGTTCGGATACCTGTATTCGATTCCCGCTGGAAGCAGTGTGAATTGTACTCGTTTTTAGAAAAAATACCACGCGGTCGACCCAGCCGCTGGCAGAAATGGATACCAGGGTAGCACTCTGGGTAGGTCAGGAATGGTGCCTTGCTCGTGAGTTACGATGCTTGAGGCAACACTGGACAGGAGTCTCAGAACACTTCTGGATAGGCGGCCGAGCACATACGGGTAGAAACCCGTGTGCTAAGACATCGATTCAAGTCTCGTGTCTTAACCTTTACCTTGATGGCCTAGGAAACTAATATACATATTCTAGAGAGGGGAGAGGATACCACAGTTACGTCAGTGACACTGTCTTCAATCCGAGAGACTGGCTCGCCATTCTGGTGGCATAACCTCTAATAGTGCAGACTATATCCATAAGTTTAGAGTGTACATACAAGCAAGCACCTCGTCTGATTGACGCCAAAATGTCATTAACGGGGGCAAATAAGACATGGGAAGGGCAACATAAACAGATCACAGACCTAAGTAATCCATCGAAAAAGCAACTGTTTCTTTTCATTGGCTTATTTTGATTCATGATCTGTTTTGGCTCTGTTCATGACATCGTCAGTCGAAGCGCTGGCTTATTTGGTCTCACCTTATCTGCAAGACTGTAAAATCCTATTTGTGTATTATAATAGCGTATCAATGCCAGCTTTTCTAGCTTGCTCCACGTGGTAAACATGTCTATTTAAGAACACAACAAACTGAAGATGACGCACAACAGCACCAGTTAATGAAGCTAACGTGCAGCTACACTTGTTAATGAAGCTAGCGTACAGCTACACAAGTTAATGAAGCTAGCGTGCAGCTACACTAGTTAACGAAGCTAGCGTACAGCTACACAAGTTAATGAAGCTAGCGTGCAGCTACACTAGAATGAAGTAGCGTGCAGCTACACTAGTTAATGAAGCTAGCGTGCATCTACACTAGTTAATGAAGCTAGCGTGCAGCTACACTTGTTAATGAAGCTAGCGTACAGCTACACAAGTTAATGATGCTAGCGTGCAGCTACACTAGTTAATGAAGCTAGCGTACAGCTACACAAGTTAATGAAGCTAGCGTGCAGCTACACTAGAATGAAGCTAGCGTGCATCTACACTAGTTAATGAAGCTAGCGTGCAGCTACACTAGTTAATGAAGCTAGCGTGCAGCTACATTAGTTAATAAAGCTAGAGTGCAGCTACACAAGTTAATGAAGCTAGCGTGCAGCTACACAAGTTAATGAAGCAAGCGTGCAGCTACACCAGTTAATGAAGCTAACATACAACGACACATATTAATGAAGCTAGCGTGCAGCTACACAAGTTAATGAAACTAGCTCACAACTGCGCTTTGTATTCAAATTAAGCCTTCATCTACATGATATATGGGAGAGAGTAACAACTTCCTTACTGATGCTCTCCACAACGGAAGTTCTCGATTAGTCATCATCTCACTCATCCAGGCTGAGACGACGTAGACTGTATTCCAGGGAGACCACGATCTACACTTTGGTCTTGAAATTTTTTCTAGTGCTTAAATTATTACCATCTTTCGCTCTCTCCATCTCTCTCTCTCTCTCTCTCTCTCTCTCTCTCTCTGTTCTTTCTTTCT